>OU898283.1:93275106-93875106 GCA_918026665.1 Diabrotica balteata | reverse complement strand
GCTATGTTGAAAAGAAGACACACCAGCGCATCTCCCTGTCGCAGCCCAACATGCGTTTCAAATGCCTGTGATTGTTTGCCTAGTATTTCGACTTTGCAAACAATTTTTCATAATGTACTTTGGCATTGATCATAATCGAGGGCGAATAATTAATAATATAATATATTCTGACGATACAGTAGTTCTTGTCAGCAGCCTGTCCGAAATACAGAAACTTGTAGACGACATTGTAGAACGTAGAATGTACCAAGCGTTATGTTCTATATTTAAACATCATCAACTCAAACCTTAGGTTTTCTCCAAATTACAAACACAACTGTCTTCCGAATACATCACAGAATCTTTGACCAGGTATCATCCATCAGATGCCTGAGTGACTAATGATTAGTAGTTGCGATTTGACGAAAGAGGTCTTATCAAGAATTAAACAGGCTAGGAAGACGTTTATCGGAATGAAAAACTTCTTCATCGGGCGGGATCTAGACATGATATTTGGAATTCGAATGATGCTCTGTTATATATTCCAAATTCTTTTCTACGACTGTGGGAGCTGGACTCTTAACTCCTCACTAGAAAAACGGATCGAAGTTTTAAAATATACCTTTATAGAAGAAATACTACTTATTGCTTGGACCAAAAGAATAATAAGTTCTTTTTAGAATACAGAAGAACAAAGAGCTGATGACAACGATTAAAGAACGTAAACTAACGTACATTGGGTATGTAATGAGATGAGTTGATCATTGAAGGGAAAATTCAAGGGAAACGGTAATTTAGAAGAAGACAAAATTCTTGACTCGAGGACCTACACGTTGGCTCGGCAAAAGATTTAATATAAAAACTATTGGATGGCCAAAAAATAATTACCTAAGTAGGCAATATAAATGGAAAAAAAAATATTTTACAAATATGCAAAAATTAGGCGGTTAGAGTTAATTAAAAGAGGTACAAAAGATTAACATAGAAGAATATATATTTATGTACTATTTTATAAATAGAGCCACAATTTTATGCCTGTTGTAACGTTATAAATGTTACATTTTTATTAATTTATTTTAAATAATTATTTTATTTTAATATCTTTATTAACTTAATTAGTCCTTAACCTTCAGTTTTTTTACTATTTTTTCTTAAAAAATAGTTGGCGCCCTCTCTCTCCCTTTCTGTCCGGTAGAATAAATATTCGCCCTCCCTCTTTCTGTCCGATAGTAAGTATTCTATTCGATGTTGACAGAAGAGCTAATTCCATTATAGAAATATGTTCTATATATGTTCTATGGCATCTATGCTATACTTCATTGTAAGTCAATTCCCTCTGTTTGTCAATCAGCTTTCAAACAGGTGGAATATTATTTTTGTCTGTATATATGGAATAAGGTTTATTTTATCGTCTGCAGAAATCTCTTGGGTGAGTACTTTCATTGTAATCTACATTCTATAATTCTGACAACATTTTCAATATTCATTGAAACCTCACTTCTTCGAAAGCACGTTTTCAATTTTATGCATGTAGGAATCTTACAAAACTTAACTAATTTTAATAATAATTCTAGTTCACTTTATCCTTGACATCTCCTATTTGTTTAATTATGATTTTGTAAAATAATTGGCAAGGAAGTTAATCCCCTTTGATGCCTCGCTAAAATGCTGATGTTATATTCTAGTTTATTGGTTTTATTGGATAATTTCTGGAATGTTTTATGAAATAATGTATGTTTATGGAATAATATGGAATTTATGGAATAACTGAAGGCGGCAACAGGACCTCCCCACATAATCTAAAGGCAACATCGAAGAAGGAGCAAGCAACCAAACTATGTCATAAGTATCAGTTCCAAATATAATTATTGTAAAGCTCTCTTATTTGTTAATAGCTAAATTTTCATGGTTTAATTCATAGTTTAAGACAAGACGGATTCACACTTGAGAGACTGAGCTAAGCGAAGCATAGATGATAAGCTCCCATGGTTGATTGAGATATTATTTTATATTAGTATTTCAATTCTCTTTATTAGTCTTATCGTTACACTGTTTTGTACTAAGATAGCTTTTCTAAATAAAAAAATTCACAACTTCACATTACAAATTCCGGTCATAATTTAATTTACCTTGTATATCAAATAGATTATATATGCGATTAATTGTATGACCAACGCAACGGTCCAATCCATAGAACGTACTAACAATATTAAAACTACCATCGAACGGACTATATCGACACCGCAATTTTTTGCCAAATTTGCATCTGGAAGAAAGCGCCATATTGAATTTGTTATTGCAATTATAAATACTCATGGCATTAAACATGACGTGCGCTGCCGGCTGTTATCAAATACATTATCGAAATATTGCTCTTGTAATTTTCAGCACGCCATGACATGTGTGAGCCGACGGCTTTGGGCTAAATTGTTATCCATTATTCGTTTTTTTATTTATATTACGGAGATTCTACATCTAATTTGCTAAATTAAGAGTAAATTTCGTAAAACAGGATTTCTAAAAGAGTGCAGTAATTTTCGATATTTTGTACAAGCTTTTTAAAAGTGTACAGTAATTTTCCCTACTTTGTATGGAAATCATATTTGTATATCTTACCTAATTTAAAATACTTGGGCAATAGTTTGATGGATCTGCAAATATATATATATATATATTATATATATATATATATATATATATATATATATATATATATATATATATTGTTATAATATGTAAAATCAAGAAAATATTGGTTTGTTTAAAAATATTTCAAAGTTCAAAACATTAAAATAATTCAGATAAGTCAAACAATAAACTACAAACATTTCGAAGAATGAAAGTCTTTTAATTTTGGATTACCTGTATTTAACAAAACGTAAGATATGCATAAATTATTTTATTTGTTAAAATATATTTGTATGACGTGAATAAGCTTAAGTGAAATAAAAGACAATTGAACCGGCTTTCCAAATACATTAGTGCAGTGATTAGGACAATAGAATAGATTTTAGAAAGATAGGTTTTTGTTAGTTTTTAAGAATTGTAGAAAAATATTATTTGTAAATAAGTTTTAGGAAATTTTATAATTATAGGTAAAAATTTGTTTGTTATCGAAATGAAGAAATGGGAGATGGATGACTGTCTGATAACTGCCTTGCATATTCTTATTTTTACCTTTTTTTGTCTACCTTTTATTTCCTTTTAGTATTCTCGCCTGTTGTAACATTTGTCATTTATTCTCACTTCTTGATATATAATAATTCTTTTAAATTTTTCTTATTTGCCCAAGGATTTTTCCTGGGGTTATTACTTCCAGTGCCAGGTTGAACAACATAGTTGATAATGGGGCACCCTGAGAAGTCCTACTTTTCTTTCAAAATGTTTTGGTTTCTGATCTTTCCACGTAACTTCATGTACATATGTCCATAATAATTTTATAAGTCTAACAATTTTATATACTATACCGCAGTAGGAATAAACTTATTTCTGCTAATATTTTTCCTTACGCTAACGTTACCAAATTCCATGTGATCCAATGTATTTTAAATAAACAATTTTTAATAATATATTGAGGTAGTTAGTTCGATTAAGAAAAGTACAAAATCGTATGACTGAAACATTTGTCGTGAATTGATGAATGTGATACAAATTACAAAATTGCAATGTTTATTGTCTTAATTTCTCTGTGGACCATCCCTTTGTTTCGTGTTCATTTCATTCTAACGAGTTTGGACGAAATCCTGTCAGGCACAAGAGTGCGTACATACCGTGACTGTAATCTTACGTTAAAACAATAATAAAACCAGTCTCTAGGACATCGCTTTGGCAATGCATCACTTATGTATCTCATGGGCACGAGGGTGTTACACGATGGACTAGTCACAGCACAAATCTTGCCAAATATTGCCAAATAATATACCAGCTGTGATGCGCCTTCTTGATGTGTATATGAATTTTGTGTTTTGTGTGTGAGTATGTGTGTCATGTTTTGTCAACAAATTCAAATTTAATGACAGCTGCAGTCCCTATATCATGTTTACTTGGTAATATCTGATTCACACATGTTTTATATACCTATATCTCATACACTCCGTGTCGGGATGAGAATTTCCCACTAAGTCTGTCCTGTGCGAAGTCCTATTCATTGAATCACTTAAAATCATTTTTTCCTGGCTTTTATTAACATTTTGGTTACTTTTTTTGTCTCATATTCCCATATCATATCAAAAATACCAAGTTTGAATAAACCACATCATCTTTATCTTCAGTTATCTGTGACTTTGGTTACCTTAATCATTAAATGCACTAAGGTTCTTTCTTGGACCAATATCTGTCTACTGACAGAAGACACGATTTTAAGAAGGATGTGTCGAGTAAATTTCTTCTTAAACCTATAGTAGAGATAATACTTTACAAAAATTATTTAAGAACGAGAGACATAAGTAGGATGAAACACAGGGAAAAATCGAGGCACTAAGTATGAAGACTGACTTATGCAGAAAGATGGAAGAAAGTATGGATAAATTTAACGTTTGAAAGGAGTCAACAAGCGTCAATAAAACAGTTCAATCCGAACTATTTATCTTAAATTCATTAGAATAGAATATAGAAATATGCTTTATTGTCACTGAAAATTGTACAATTTTATGGACAAAGTTTACAAAAGTAAAAAAATAATAACAATAACAATTTAAATTTACTAAAATTACATAAATTGTCAATATCATAGAATAAAAATAGTAAAGTATACAATCCATTGCAAAATTTTACTAAATTGCAAATTGCATAATAAAACCTTACGGACAAGTTTACGAATAAGTTTGTTTAAGCTGCTGCATGTGATACCCAAATATATATTAAAATACTTTGTGCTTGTATCTAAACGTACTGTACTTTCTTAATGAGATGATTGTATAATTTTTTTTTGCTCAATATAATATAGATTCCTAGACTTGCGTATATCTTGCGACGCCCCTTCCAAAACAGAGATAATAACAGCTATCAAATCTCTGAAAAATAACAAGTCTCCGGGAATCGATAACATTGCTGCCGAAATGCTTAAAACTGATCCGCATCTAACTGCTGAACTTTTGCTCCCCATAATCCGAGAGGTGTGGGAAACAAACCGCATTCCAGCGGGCTGGAAAAAAGGCATCATTACTAAGCTTCCAAAAAAGGGCAACCTCACACTATGCAAAAATTGGAGAGGAATAACCTTGCTTACCGCCATAAATAAAATCTTCACGACCATCATACTTAAAAGATTAACAAACAAGGTTGAATTTCGAGCTAATCAAGTAGGCTTTAGACCAGAATCCTCCTGCATAGACCACATTAATACTGTGAGGCTAATAATGGAACAATCGGTTGAATGGAACGCACCCCTATACATGGTTTTTGTTGATTTCGAGCGTGCTTTTGACAGCTTATCTCATGATGCAATATGGAAAATTTTAGAGCTAAGAAACATCCCGCATAAAATAATTTCCATTATAAAGTTACTGTACACTGAAGCGAAATGCAGCGTGACACACAATGGGATCAACAGTGACGAATTTGACGTACTTACTGGAGTCAGACAGGGATGCGTGCTTTCTCCGTTTCTTTTTAACATAGCTCTAGACTATGTTCTCTCCAAACTAGACTCTGGCACAAGAGGGATACAATGGACGTTAACCACACGCCTAAGCGATCTAGAATACGCCGACGATATCTGCCTGTTAGGACAAAGGTTCCAAGATGTGGCTGACCAATTGGAAACACTTTCCACTGAAGCCAATAAAATAGGTTTGAAAATCAATATTGGTAAAACCAAATCCATGAGAATAAATGCAAGAAACAACACGCTATTCACCATTAATAACATGCAGATTGAAAATGTGGAAAACTTTACGTATCTTGGAAGTGTCATAACAGAAAGCGGAGGTACAGAAGACGATATTCGTATGAGGATACGAAAAGCGCAACAAGATTTCAGCATGCTCAACCCTGTTTGGAGGTCTGGAGAATACACTACGAGGACAAAGATCCGCATATTCCAGTCAAATGTCATGTCTGTACTACTTTACGGATGTGAAACCTGGAAAGCGACAAAAACCCTTACAGACAAACTGCAGGTCTTTGTTAATAAATGTCTACGAATAATTGTTCGTATTTTCTGGCCTAACATCATCAGAAACGAAGACTTACTACACCTGACCAAACAAAAGAGGGTAGTAAATGAAATAAAGTCCAGAAAGTGGGGTTGGATCGGTCACACACTCCGAAAAAAAATAACTCCAGTATTGCAAAGACTGCCCTAGAGTGGAATCCCCAAGGAAAACGAAAAAAAGGTCGCCCAGTACAAACTTGGAGAAGATCCATCATGGACGAGATAAGAAAACAAGGAAAGTCTTGGAATGAGGTGAAGGCCTTAGCGCAAAATAGAACCCGATGGCGCGTTTTCACTGAAGCTCTATGCTCCACTTAGGAGTTCAAGAACCTTATATATATAATATAGATTCCTTTACTAACTCAGTGAATGGGATCGGTAAATACACATCAAAGCTTGAATTTCTGGTGCAGTAGTCATGACTAGATCTTGCTGGAAAAAGATGTAGGTGTTTACGAATTAAGCAAACAATTTCTAGAATATATAAAGAGAGACGAGTTAAAATGCCGTGATTTTTAAAGTAGCTTTTGCAATGTGTTATTCTACTCAGGCCAAAAATATATTGTATTGCTCTTTTTTGTTATTTAAAAATAACATCACATTGGGCAGCTGTACTGGAAGGAAGGCCATAGAAGATGAGACTCGAACAAAGAAAAGTATGTTATTTTGGAAGACGACAAATTCATTTCCTTCGAAACAGATCTTATTGCATAGTAGGCTGAGGCTAATTTCTGACTTAACAAATGAATATGAAGGGACCATTTAAGGTTGCTGTCCATAAGAATACCAAGAAATGTTACAGAATCAATTATACTGATCTGGTTGTTATTAAGAAGCAAGGGTTGAAGAGTTCCTTTATAGGATAATGCTACTATATTATCCATGTTAAAAGAGAGTCGGACCAGGTTTTTATTTTAAGTAGATTACTTCAAGTTCTTTCAGGTAATATTGGTTATTTCAGGTATCATCAGCAAAGAGAAAAAATTTTCCATCGATTTTTAAGTTAGTGATGTCATTTATAAAGATAAGGAAAAGTAGACGACCCAGTATTGAACCCTGTGGTTTTCCACATTTGTGACTAGAGTCAGTATCATTTGCTCTAACTAGTTGTTTCCTATTCCTCAAATAAGATTGGAACCAATTCAAAGAAATACTTCGGATTTCGTAGAAATTTAGTTTTTTTATCAAAATGTATTGCAGTATTGTTCTTCCTTGAAACAAA
Organism: Diabrotica balteata; assembly: GCA_918026665.1. Taxonomy (NCBI): domain Eukaryota; kingdom Metazoa; phylum Arthropoda; class Insecta; order Coleoptera; family Chrysomelidae; genus Diabrotica; species Diabrotica balteata. Next base: position 93,867,751 of record OU898283.1, on the reverse strand, counting down.
CGGGACCCATGTACCAAGTTTAAAGACTCTAGGATTTTTCCTTTAAGGGTTACTTTCAAATACCTAAATAATGTAAACAACTGCTGTAAAAACAAGAATAATCAGAAATATAATATTTATATATAGATCAAAAGCAATCGCAAAATTTGATTTTGTCATCTTTTCCAATGAATTTTCCAGCACTATAACTATTGCAATCTTCGCGAAAGACGAGTAATATGAACAGTTGAAGGCACGTAGGTGTATTTTTGATTAATGACAAATATAAAAAGTGTCTGTCTTCTCGACAAAGCTGGGGCAAACGGTATACGTAAGTTATTTTGGGTTTTATTAATATATTTTCTACGACAGCAAATGTTCGTTCTTGTCTATTACATTAAGTAGAGATGCGTTGCAATTAACCAGTTACTTAACAATCGTTACTTTGTCACTGCTTCGTCACTGCGTCATAATGGCACAGTGCGGGAGTTCCAAACTGTCTGATTTTTTGTATTTTAGGGTTTTATGGATATTTTAGTGTTAATGCGCTTGTGATTATGTGACAGACTTGATTATTATCGATTTATTTATGATGGAGAAATACGTTAATTAATGAAATAATCTGAATTAAAAAATCAAACAAAGATTAGAATAGAAATGTTTAGCAGAATTTAAAATAAGATGTTTTGTGAACATAAGAGTGTGATTTATTTGAATAGGAAAAGGGCAAAAAAGCTACAAATAGCAGTTAAGAGCGATTTAAATTGTACTTAAATTTCACTGAATTAAATTATTAGATTTTATCACAGCTACAGAATATTCGCAGATTAGCCCGTCTCTATGTGAGACGCATGTGTTCGGCAAATGAATCACCATTGCAAAACGCTCTATGAAATAAATGAACTGGTTATCGAAAATTATGAGTATGTGGTAAATTTATCGAGATTCAGAAGTAAAGTTCGACTTCCTTGTTTTATGCAAATATCTAATATCGGGTTTGAGAATTGGGTCAGCTATTATCAACATTGTTTTCTCTTAATAGTTTTTATTTAGGAGGCGTAATATGATTCACGGCCTGAATAAATCACACGTGAGTGTATTCGTTTCTGGTCCGAATAATGTGAGTTCAATTTTCAATTGCTTCTTCTGTTGTAGAAATTTGTCGAAATACTGTAGCTTTGTCTTTTTTATTGTTTAAACTACACTTAGGTGCAAAAAAATCGATCCATGGGTATTATTTGCTGAAAAAAGAAAACGTTTGAAGATATTAGTTTTAAATCAGGTATATATGTAGAAGTATATGTTTAATAATTTTTACAGATTATCCAAAAAAAATCATTTATTCATAGAGACATACGCCAAAACTCAAAAATACAAGAATATTCAAAACTTTCTGAAATTAAGAAAAACATTGATAATAAATCAATATCTAGTGTTTCCCCCTCGGGCCTTATAACAGCCTGTACACGTCTAGGCATTGAGGTAATTAACCTCTGGATATCAAATTGATCCAATTGGTCCCATATTTCTTGAAGAGCCGCTGTAAGTTCAGCCAAGTTGTTTGGACGGGCTACTCGTGCTCGAAGACGTCTTCCCATCATATCCCATAGATGTTCTATGGGATTGAGATCGGGACTGCAAGCTGGCCAGTTCATACGGACAATTCCCACCTCCTCTATATATTGGTTGACGATTCTAGCACGGTGAGGACGCGCGTTGTCGTCCATAAAAATAAAATTAGGTCCAATGAAAGGAGCAAAAGGTACCACATGCTGATCTAAAATACTTGTTATGTATCTTGCAGCAGTCATAGAACCTCTATCTACAATAACTAAATCAGTATGGGCTTCTGAACTGATACCAGTCTCAAACCATAACGGAGCCCCCCCGATAACTTATTCTTTCCGCAATATTACATTGAAAATATCGCTCTCCGTGTCTTCTCCAAACCCTTTCTCGGCCGTCTGGTGACCTTAGACAAAATCTGGACTCATCTGAGAACAATACATTGCTTCAATCTGCATCACTCCAGTTTTCATGTTCTCTTGCAAAAGCGAGGCGAGCTCTGCGATGTTCTATGGATAGTATTGGAGATAGGGCTGACCTTCTAGATAATAAATTAATTACCTTCTACAAGTCGTCGACGAACTGTCCATCTGCTTATATCCACATTTCTCACTCCACTCAGACGATTTGCCAGTCCAACTGAAGTTAGATGCCGATTTCTCAAACATTCTTCTTACGGTGCCTATCCGTTCCGGATGTTGGCGATCAACATGGCTATCCTAACTTTGCTTGCTGCTATTCTGAATAGTCCGGTTGTCGATGTATTAAACCACTTTCTCAGGTTTTGAAGCCAAGATATGCTTCTTCTCCCTCTCTTTCCAAATACCTTGCCCTGAAGAATGAGTTGCGACAAGCCGTATCTCTGTTCATTCCTCATAACATGGCCAAGATATTCTAGTTTGCGCTCTTTGATGGTGTTAATAATCTCGCATTCCTTGCCTATTCTACGTAGGACCTCAACATTAGTCACACGATCCACCCATGATGAGACCAGAAATCGATCATCTCTTTCGGATGTTACCCTTCTACGACCTGATCCTGGTCTCCTTGTGAAGTTACCGGTGTCGCTAAAACGCCGAACTGCTCTTTGAATTGAAGATCGACTAACACCCAACATTTCAGCTGCATAATATTGGCTACGACCATATTGAACTAAAGTCACCGCCCTTGCAGCATCTGTCGGAGTTAGAGACATTTAGGAAGGACAATTAAATAAAAATATAACACGTTTTGAAAATAAAATCACTACACTAGTATGTTTGTTGAATTAAAAACAACATTCAATAAATATCTACTTGCTTCAGACCCTTTTTGACAAAAACCTGAAATACCAATTTGTTTTAAGAAATATAAAAGCAATATTAAAAATATTATTTTATTTCTCGTATACGAGGGTACACCTAAATTTACATACGTAATTTAATGTCTCTAAAATTATACTTCTTCAGTAAAAAACTTCAAATAAATAAGAAATAAGGAATGGATCGATTTTTTGTGCAGCTGAGTGTATTTAAATGCTAAAAAATAAATATTAATATAATTTTATTTAATGTGTAGCATTTAGTCTTTAAGAAAGTAGATATGGTTAATACAATGTTGCGTTTTAAAATAGTATTTTAAACCACTACGAGGATTTGTTTACTTTAGCTGAAAATTGTTTTCAAAGGAGAGAACAATTTACTCTGTTTTTAATCGGGTCCTTCCTTATTCTGCTTACAAAGATTTAAAAAAAAATTCATGCCGAATTCGGAATAAGATTTAACAAAATGTAGGGTTTTGCTTTGTATTTACGCATGAGAAGAACACTTGATGACTGAGTTTGTTTATGGGCGTAGGGAACAATTCACTATTCAGTTCTCGCTGATACTGATATGGCTGTTATTAAGAACATAGGGTTGAAGAGTTACTGTATAGGATAATACTATTGTCTTTTTTTTCGTAAATCTTTAGTCTTAGTGGGAAGTCATTCGGAAGCTAAAAACAGTTTAACGCTTGTGTTGGTGAATCAGGTTGGTCGTGTAGAAAAGCAAGATGTAGTTTAATGGCTTTCAAAATATCTGGTTCCCTTAACCTGCTAGAAGCTATCGAGTATTCGAGTTATTGATTAATCTAACTCTTGGTGGGGTCAAAGGATCCAGATTTATCGATGGTTCCAAAGTATCATTCTTAACGAAGTTAATACGAGAATGGAAAGCATTTTTAGATTTGCAAATTTCGATGGCCTGCTTGTCTGTGACTATTTTTGTGTTTTCTGCTTCACTTTTGTTGTTGCTTGAAATGGTAATTGGATTTTGAAAGCTAACGGGGCTTCTGATATTCTTTGGACTCATATTTGACTCAGATGAAGACGTTGGTTCGGAATATGAAGATTCTATAGACCATTTACACCAGATGGCCAAATTTTCTTATTAAATAATAGGTCAATGGAGGTTTAAGATTTTATGCCTATTTTGAATGAGGAACCACTCGCTGTGTCGGCATCTTTAAGAAGGGCATAACATCTAATATATTCTTTGATACCCAGCTTCTCTTTAATAAAGTGAACAGCCATAGAGGTGTAAATTAGGGTTAAGTTGGTAATAACTACGTTATGGCATTTATCTTCTGTACTTTTTGGCTTTTTCTCTGTTGATTCGAAATGTTGAGGGACTTCAGTTTGGGTACCTGAGGTGGCATAAAATGTATTTTTCTTCAATACTTCTTTTTTCGTCTGTATAGTAGACAATTTGTTGGTAAGAATACCCATTCGATTAGATATTTCATTGATGTTTAAAGAGAGTCTTTCTATCCCTATCTTAATCTCAGTTGAATTTGAGTTTGGATTTGAACCTTGATAGCGTCATCAGAACAGTCGAAAAAAAACTGTCGATATATTGAAAATATCTTGTTCCATCTGCCTTATAGATTTTAAAAAATTGTCAGGATTTAGCAGGTTATTTATTTTATGGATCTCGTCATTTTTATTTTAAGATAGTCCAGTTTGAATTACGTCTTCAAACATCTCTAAAGGTATTTGAATTTCCAATGAATTGGAAATTTTTCATTTAAATATTTTAAGTTTGGCGAGTCACACAATGTACAAAAGAATCTTAGATGGGAAAATTGTTGGTCCAAGAGACCTTTTGTGATCGTTTTATTAAGCCCATATAGGGTGTTCCATTTAAAATATCAAAGTTATAGTTCCGGTATAACCTGAAGCGCAATGTCTGACTAAATATTTTCTTTAAATTCGTCATAACTTGTTATTTCATGAAACAATTTTCATAAATATAAAGAAAGAATGTGTAAAGAATTTCCGATATATAAAGTGAAACACCCTGTATATAAAGGTCAGGATTAATTATATTGTGCGATATCTGTCTAAAATTTGTCATCAAACTTCCTAGTAACTTCAGTCAAAGTCATAGATCGAACATATTCTAATTTTGTTCAGGACAATAAAACAAAACAACACCTACGTGCTCTTTACTCTAGAATCGTGATCAAAACGCATATTTAACTTATATATCATAAATTTTATTGCACTTAAAATAATATTACGTGGAAATGAATCTGAAACTATAACGCACGCATAATTTATGATATCAATAAAACAAATGACATGTTTTGGCAACGGAAATTACCTCTTAAATTAAATAAAGGATATATAAATCTGATTCGCCAGTTCTGGGTTATGGAATTAAAATAATCATATTTTACTGTAGTTGCGACATAAATAATTCGATTCGAGTAATAATTCAAGAAATTAGAACTAACATTATTTTGCTGAAAGATAAAAGCGCGAATATCATACTTTGGAATAGCTCACAAAAGCTAGTTCGAAGCTTTTTAGTATTATTGCTCAGAGCTTTATAATGTTAATTACCGATATATAATTTTGTATTCTTAGTTTTTTTTAGTTTGTTTCTTTATTTTTTTCTTATCGTTTTTACCATTTTGTGCATAGAAATGAATTTGTTCCTCTTTATATTAAATGTCCCCTCTTAGTATCTAACAAATCATTAGTTTAACATATATTTGAATGTTGAGGGACTTCAGTTTGGGTACCTGAGGTGGCATAAAATGTATTTTTCTTCAATACTTGTTTTTTCGTCTTGTGTGTTCTTGTGATTCCGCTGGTAATAGGGGGACATGGATTTACTCAAAACTCATATAACTGTAGTATAGTTTCAAAATTGTAGGCAGAAAATTCTAAGAAAGTCTATTGGCGTACAAAAATGTAAGACTACTTGAAAAATTATTGTGATTTGAATTATTGAATTTTTTTTAAAATAAACTACTATTTTGTCCCTAGCGCTAAGAAATGTCTAAACAAATATGTGGAATCGGCCACAGGGCAACTAAGTAATTTAGACTACAGACTAAATAACTAAATAATCAGATTAAATGGACTACAAAATATTTTTTCAGTATGATCAAATTACATGATATAATAAAATTTATTACATCAAGCCAAATACAAATTTTATCTGCACCTACATAAAATTAAGAGGTATTTGTCACTCTAGTTGCCGAAAGACATCATCTGAACCCAAGCAGTAGAAATATATCTACAAGTTTATTGTATTTAGAATTTATTGTATATGAAGCAATATTAAAATCATCACAAATAATTAAATATGAAATGAACTTTGAAAATAAGGCTATTATCGAGCACAAGTTAATTAAATCTAGCCCAAGTACTTTCGCTTAAAATAGCATCGTCAGGGGCATCTGAAATAAGCCAAGAAAACGTTTTTTAGATGAAGTAAATTAGTTAACTTCGATAAAAAACTCGAAGTTAATGGATGAAAAAAAAAGTTTTTGAGATTAACGTTTTAGACTTAGTTCGTCAAAATAAGAACTATCCGGCAAGCGTAGAATGTGGAAACATTAAAAATAACATAAATTATACAAAACACTACACTAAAACGAGGACAAACAGTTTAAAATTACTTCTACGCTACATTCTCTGTCAGTATCTGGATGGATAATGATCTAAGCGGAAATGATACGGTGACATATGACATATGACAACTTTGATAGGCAGTCAAAGTTATGGATCTGTGATCAGCAAATATTAAAATTCTGTATAAGTTGTCATTGGCTAAAGGTCCAACTAAAACTACTACTGAAAAATCAGCTGATGACGTATGACATTTATATTTTGTTTTAAACTAGATTGCATAATCCAGATCTCACACTCACACCCGTCTGTAATAATAAGGTTGTAGGTTTGAGGCTAAATGAAGTGTACATAAAGTGTGAATGAAAGAAATAGACCAAACGATCTATTGGACAGTGGGTAGTTGACTACAATAAAATGGTCTACCAGGCACTGTCAATATTGCAAAATGAGAAGAAAATTGACTATGAAATTGAAATATTAAAATTAGATCAGAATTGAAAGCAGTGTGTAAATGGGTACAGTTCAAGTAGTTCAGTTAAACCTCAAGCCAATGGGGGAACTATACAACTAATATGTAATAGCATTACTAAAGACCAACCGACCAACAGGTCTTTATCTAGTTTAAATCAAAATATTCTAAATGTCATACGTCATCAGCTGATTTTTCAGTAGTAGTTCTAGTTGGACCTTTGGCCAATGACAACTTATACAGAATTTTAATATTTGCTGATCACAGATCCATAACTTTGACTGCCTATCAAAGTTGTCATATGTCATATGTCACCGTATCATTTCCGCTTAGATCATTATCCATCCAGATACTGACAGAGAATGTAGCGTAGAAGTAATTTTAAACTGTTTGTCCTCGTTTTAGTGTAGTGTTTTGTATAATTTATGTTATTTTTAATGTTTCCACATTCTACGCTTGCCGGATAGTTCTTATTTTGACGAAGTAAGTCTAAAACGTTAATCTCAAAAACTTTTTTTTCATCCATTAACTTCGAGTTTTTTATCGAAGTTAACTAATTTACTTCATCTAAAAAACGTTTTTCTTGGCTTATTTCAGATGCCCCTGAAGATGCTATTTTAAGCGAAAGTACTTGGGCTAGATTTAATTAACTTGTGCTCGATAATAGCCTTAATTTCAAAGTTCACTTATTCGAGCATTCAACCTCATTTCATTTAAATATTAAATGTTAGGTTCCCAAACCTTTGTCAATGAACTGGCTTTTCAGCAGATGAATTATTACATGCCGCGCAAGATCGAGAACGATAGCGGCAAAAATCGTCATGGAAGCTATCCACGCCTAAAAAACAATTTCCGAAGTGGAATTGAAACGTCAATAAACGTATTTTTATCTTTAATTGTGGCTTATTCCCAGTTAAATAGTCATTGACAATCTTGTCCAAAGAAATTATTAACATTACAAGAAGGAAATCGATAGGAAATTAGTATCTATACTGACTTTTTATTTAAATATTAGCTCAAATACCATTCATTCCAAAATGCTTCTTAGTACAATATTTGTCAATCACATTTGACATAGTAATCCATGAAAAACTGACAGATATCTTAAAGGGAATACAAAAGAATGATCTTAGAATCATACCTAACTTATTTGAATAACAAAAAGGTAAAGTTAAAGTGAAAAACAATTACTCAGCAATTAAGCACACTACGATGAGTTCGTCATAAATGTTTTGTCACCGACGTTATTCAACATTTACTCTGAGCATCTTTTTATGCCAAACAAAGGGTTTTTCATAAATCATTTCAGAAATGTTGATAACATCGTTTTACTTGCAGACAATCTAGAGAGACTTCAATTATTAATTGATAGAATAGACGCTGTTAGCAAACGCGTCTTATGCGCAAAACGTAAAAATAGGCATGCGTCTTAGTATCGGAGAAACCAATACATATCTGAGCAGCAACCTAAACGAGGATTGGGACCAATCTCGTGAAATCCATATTAGAATTGAGATATCTAGAATTATATTTAACACAATGAGGAATATACTGTGTAAGTTGCAGCTTAATATACATATGAGATTGCGAATGCTTAGGTGCTACATGTTGTCAACTTTTTTTATGGCGAAGAAGCTTGGACCTTGTAAAAGGGCACCAATAAGAAATTAGCAGATTTAGGAATATGGTGCTACCGGAGAATATTACCAATGTTGTGGACATATCAAGTCACTAATGAAGCTGTCTTGCAAAGGATAGGTCAGCAACAATAACTACTTTTAATGGCAAAACAAAGAAAATTATACTAATTTGGTCACATATTGCGAAAAAAAAAATACCATATCCTTCAACTTATTATGCAGGGCAAAGTGAAATGAAGGAGGGCCAGGTAGATGATATATTTCGTAACTTAAGAACTTGAGACAGTGGACCGGAAAAACTTCGTTGGAACTATTTAGAGAAGCCGTGAATAAAGTTTTGTGGACTATAGAGTGATTGATCATCCAATAAGGAGAGGGCCCTGCAAGAAGATTAGCTATAAATTGATAAATTATCTATAATTAAAATTATAACAACAGTGTTGTAGTTCAAATTTAATATTTATTTCTCACAATTTAGTTACAATCTTGAAAGCATACTATATGTAGTACCTGTAATGACACTACAGGCTTCTTGATTATTTTATCCATAGTCTTCATGCCCTGTTTCCGATGGAGATAACATTTCTGGGTGACATATCTATTACTAGGTTTGGCACAGCTCCAAAATTTACAATCAATATCCATACTGGTCTTACTATTTGTTTAAAAAAACTATTTCCAGAATTACAGAAGTAATTCTGGAAATATGAATAATATTCAACATTGGACACACCTTTGAATATGCTTCTTTTATTTGAAATTAAAAAAAAATCACTTTCAGAAGTTAAGCTTTGTATGGTAGATATATTAAGATATTATAGTGTATAAATTTGTGTTTCCGTATATTAAGCCTGACAAAGAATTTCAAGTCTCATTAACTGTCTGTTTTAAAAGTTCAACATTTTTAAATCAATGTATTCACTTTCATCTACTTCGTGTTGCAATTAAAACTAGACAACCTTTGTATCATCGGGAAAGGGCCAAGAACGCCACATCTGCCTCGATTATCAATTATAAACTCCAGATTGGTTGCAACCCCCTTCGACCCCCGCTATTGGATCGTGCACGCCGGAAATGTCAACTGCATTAATGAAATGCTACAATCTGAATGAATGTATAAATACATCTTAGTTGTTTTTTCTCAAGGTCTCGAGAATATTTAGGATTTAATTTCATCTACCCTAAGGGAATTTCTTTCTGCACCACATGTTGGCCCGATGATATTCTGGCTCATGCCTTAACTTTTGATATATTGCAGTCTATGAGAGTAGTATAGACTTTTATTTGTGAATATTTCGGCAATTTTTGACATTGCTAATTTATTTTAAAGGTCTCCTGATTTTTGCAAATATTAAGTTATCAATTTTCTAGTTTAACTTTAGATGTAGGTTATTCAAAACCATTTAACGCCATATCTCATGATATTATTAATAAGTCACAGTTTACAAATGTATCATATGTACTTTTTAACATTTAAAATTAAGAATCATTCGGGCAACATTTGAAACTCGCGGATTTAAAATTTTAATGACTTATAATTTTGGATATCAATTTACTCATATTTTTGCTAAACCAGAATTTGAATTTAACATCTCTGAAACTTAAAGTAAATCATAACACTAGTAATGTCTCGATTTGAATAAGCTGAAGGAAACTTAATAAATATTATGCCAATAAACCTAGAAACCAAAAGTACTGGACCACTTCGTATTCGTAATGACTTATAGTAACGAAATGCTTACACCAATAAAAATACTGAACATAAATTGGATACACGTAAACTTATCACCAATTAGCATAAATGCACTTTTATGATAGTATATTATAGATAGTACAAATTCATCACCGCAATAAAACAAGAGGATTTTAAAATAGACCCGGAGAGATTTGCAAACTGATCACTGGCCGACCTGCACCTCATGGAAAGTAAGGACTATAAAAGGCTTGGAAAACGCGAAAAGGTTTGATAATTTAAAAGAAGTCCGGTTCGATGAAATGCAATTGACTGGTACTTTGGAGTTACACTAAATTCTAGTGATAGCTAACAAAATTAAGTAAAATGTTATTGTTATTATAGAGTGCCTAATACAGTACTTCAAAAAATAGAAAACTTTGAAAAATAATTATTATATTCCAGTTAAGTTATGTTTATGAAGTTTTGGAATCCGGCGACTCGTCCGAAGAGGAATCCCCAGTCACACTTAAGTCTATTATTATTTTAAAAGAAATGAATTTGAATGCTCGAATAAATGAACTTTGAAAATAAGGCTATTATCGAGCACAAGTTAATTAAATCTAGCACAAGTACTTTCGCTTAAAATAGCATCTTCAGGGCATTTCTTCAAAATGTAAACTATCCGGCAAGCGTAGAATGTGGAAACATTAAAAATAACATAAAATTGTACAAAACATTACACTAAAACGAGGACAAACAGTTTAAAATTACTTAAAGATTCTACGCTACATTCTCTGTCAGTATCTGGAGGGATAATGGGAAAAAAAATTATCCCTCCAGATACTGACAGAGAATGTAGCGTAGAATCTTTAAGTAATTTTAAACTGTTTGTCCTCATTTTAGTGTAGTGTTTTGTACAATTTTATGTTATTTTTAATGTTTCCACATTCTACGCTTGCCGGATAGTTTACATTTTGACGAAATGCCCCTGAAGATGCTATTTTAAGCGAAAGTACTTGGACTAGATTTAATTAACTTGTGCTCGATAATAGCCTTATTTTCAAAGTTTATTATTATTTTGTCGAAAACAGAGTCTACCATCTTGCCCTAACTCCACATTTTATGTTCTTCGTTAATCACATGGACTACGGCATTAGGCCAAACTTCTTTCCGTATACGTTCTATTGTGAGTGCTAATAAACGTTGGACATCAGAAATTATGTCACGTTTTTACAAGCTACGTAACAATTTACTTGAGCCCAGATTAATTTTATCGGGTTAAACTGTCAATGGTAAGGAGGAAGTCTCAAAATGGTGATGCCTTTAGCACGAGTCATTGTATCTACCATATGCTGGCGATATCTGTCACAATGCTGTCTAATGACACTTATAAGTTCAGCCTTTCTCTGAAAATGGAGTTCCTTTTTGTTCTAACTAACTCTGCATGTTTGTTTTTCTGGTGGCCATAATTGGCAGATGTTCTACTAATCGTCTGTGATAATAAGCGTTATCCATCACTATTGCCGAATTTGGCACAACTCCTGAAAGGAGGGATTCAAACCATTTTTCAAAGTGTTTTTGGATAAAAAAATTAGTGCACTATCATCTAAAAAGCCACTCTACCTATATGGATCGCACTCAGTCGTTGCCCTTTACCTGTTGGTCCTCGTAACCCTGTTGATAAATCGTCCACAAATGCTTGACGATAACTCGTTACAGTAGTACCTTGCCAGATCTTAGATACTCTGTAATCTTCTTCTTAAAGTGCCATCTCCGCGGTGGAAGCCGGCAATAATCATAGCTATTCGGACTTTTGAGACGGCTGCTCTGAAAAGTTCATTTGATGTACATTCGTACCACTCTCTAAGGTTGTGCAGCCATGATATTCTATGCCTCCCTATGCTTCTTTTTCCTTGGATCTTTCCCTGCATAATCAGTTGTAGTAAGGTGTATTTCTTTCTACGTGTAATATGACCGGGATATTCTAATTTTCTTGTTTTAATTGTATTTAAAATTTCTGTCCACGATATTTTCAGAATTCTTCTATACACCCTTAGCTCGAATGATTCCAGTTTTTTCATTGATATCGCATTCAAAGTCCAAGATTCCATTCCATAAAATAAAGTCGAAAAAACATAGCATCTCGCCAAACTAACTCTTACTTCCAGTTTTAAATCTCTGGTATATAACTGGTCACTGTGTGGCCAGCATTCGACAACGTTTCGTCCAGATAATAAATCTTTTTGTGGGCAGAACAAACCTATCTAATAGAGCGAAGATATCTTCGTCGCCATAAGACTAAATCTTGTTTTTTTTTCTATTTTAAATATCTTTTTATTATTACCCTTAACGTCTCTTTGCTCATTTTTGGAATGAGATCATGTTCCATTATCTTTGTCCTAATGAATTCGAGGGTTGGCACTTAATTCTCAAAAAAGAAAGAATGAATAGTAGCTAGTACTTACAAAATTTATCTGGTACTTGTCCAATTTAATTTTTTTGCCACAATGTTTTGGACAATCCAAGTCACCTTTTTTTACGTAAAATGCGTTCAACTGTCGAAACAGATACTCCCGTTAAAAATGAACACTGAGGTACAGCTACAGCTTCCACGGTACGAAGACGAAGTGTATTTTTTCAATTTTCATACACTATACAATCTGCTTTTTTTACTGACATAAACTTTCGCTTCTTTTATACATTACTTCGACCCGCTGCTACGGCATCTATCTTCATATTGTAAAAAAAACACTACACCTACAAAAAATATCTAAACAATAAAGTCTATTTAATAAATATAAAAGAAAGTCACATTCACAAGAAGCACAACACACCACGCTAATGCAGATATGGACACTTGATGATGAAGAAACAGACCGAATAAACTATTTCTCACATTCCCACTTTTTCAAAGGGCGTAAATATATAGACCAGCGAAGTGTTGATAACTTTACCGATGTTTTAAAGTATTTATTGAACTTGTTCCAGTATTCGCTCTTTAATCGCATCAGTATGCAGAAGGTATATTGTTAGGGGGGTAAATTTTATGGAACCAACTTACTTTTCACTTCTCCATATTGGCGAAGTATTTACAATAAAAATGACCGTAAGTAAATGACGGTAAGTGCCGGTAATAACTTACATCTGGCATTTAACATTGTTGCCGTTAGCTTTCAGTTCAATTTGTAGATGAGTCAATTTCAATTGAAAATTGTTATATGTAGTATAATTTGCTATATCTCGGCTATCTAACTAATTCTGTTTTTGAATTGGTCCAAAAAATTATGCAAACGTATCCGAAATTTTCTGGTCGTCTGTGACAAAATTATTTTCTTTAATACGGTCGAATATTTTGTATGTTGCGTTGGAGGTATTTCAGCGGTTATATTACTGGAGAATGTAATCTAAGAACCCCATTTACTTTCTTTTAATGCTCGCTTTGATTCGGTCTTTAGTTTCTTAAAATTAATTAAGTTCTTTACTGATCGCATTCTATGAAATTTATTTATAGCCTTCTTACTAGCTTTTACTGCTAGTTTGCAAGATAAGTTTCACCATGGTATGGATTTTTTTAAGTTTAATGGTATATGTTTCAATGTGTTCTTCTGCTGCTTTATTAAGTTGTACAACATCTGCATCAGTATTATTTTGAAAAATAAGTTCGGTAACTCTATCCTTTACCGATTTGTGACCGAGTCACAAATGAGGAGGTCCTCAGAAGAATGAATACGAACCGAGAGGTACTGACCACCATCAAATCTCGAAAGTTACAGTTTTTCGGACATATTATGCGAAATTAATCCAGATATGCTCTTCTTCAAGCCATCCTGCAAGAAAAAATATTTGGAAAACGAGGTCCACGAAGAAGAAGAACACCTTGGTTAAAGAACCTTAGAATCTGGTTCAATACAACATCTGTGCAGTTTTTCCGTGCTGCTGCAGATAAGATAAAGATTGCCATGATGATCGCCAACATTCGTAACGGATAGGAACATCAACAAGAAGATCCTTTACAGCTGCGCTGAATAGTTCCCGATTAGCTTTTGAAGTATTTTTCAATTTGCTCTTAATAAGAGATGGTTTAACTTTACTCATTAGTGATGAAGATAGAAAGTGATTCTTGGTGTCATAGAGTCCAAACACATGATCTGTTCTCCTTACAAAGATATGTAGCTCAAAAAATATAGAAGTGAAGTAAAAGTTCAACTTATGAATTATAAAAAATTAAACGTTCAGTTTTTTATAAGAAAAAACAGAACTAGGTCAGTTTTGATATGTAAAACGTACAAAAAACAGAAGTAAAAAAATGAGTTTGCGAACAGAATACTCTCTAACATGGAGCACAAACAAAATCCCAAAAGTATGATACTGTTTATTGGAAAAACAAGTTTTAAATTTCACTTCATTATAGAATCACATTTAATGTAGTCAAAATTATTATTTGAACACGTTGTTTAAGTCTAAGTAACAAAAAATTTAGTTTATATTACCACAAAATACCAAGCGAAAACTTCAAAAGCCTCTTTCTCTTTAGACTATGTCTTTTTAACAAAGTCTCCTATATCTAGCTTAATATTGAGATATTTGACTACATATAATATTTAGCGAATTTAGAGAGGATATGAATTTGATTATGTGTCAGCAATTGTTGTAATGTTAATGAAGGATTTCCGTATAGTTTCTTGTTTTTTAGAATCTCTCTCCGTCCACTTTCCATCGCAATTTTGGTGTAAAGAGTTTATATTTTCCATGTACTGTACTGGAGTATAGAGATATGTAATAGTATAAATCATTTTATTTGTTTGTTTTGTCATTTTTGTCCTCTTTTTAAGTCTATGTGAATTTCTGTCCTTCATAATTTTTTTATGATTCCATACTTGTCTTTGGTTCTACAAATATATCTATACAATCAATTTTATATTGCGTTACTTTTATATCAAGTGTAGTATTCAATCGACCAACTTTTTATATAATAATGTTGTTTTACTTTTAATAATTTTCTTGACATAACAATCATCTATTAGCTAATTTATTAATAAAGTTGATTTCTCTGAATTGCAACACTCAAAATTGGCATGTTAGATCCGAAAAACAAAAAAACTCGGTGTCGATATCCAACGAGAACTCATTTGTCAGCTTAAAATGGAGTCACGAGTAGGAAACGACATCCATGGGAAACCAGCGGGACAGAATGCCCCCTGTGGAGAACATTGTGTATCAATATTAGTCTTCTTTTTGAGTAGTTGGTCTGCCTAAAATGATAAAGATTGTTCAAACTGAATACAATTTTTATAGCAATTTTTGAAATAATAATAAATATAATATAATATTCGCACATATTAAATGTATTATAATAAAGTACTAAATGCGACTGATGGAACAACAAAAAATCAAATAGATCATATTCTAAGAGAAACCTAGCACTTCTATAATTCAATAGATGTAATAGATACTGATCGTGGGGCTAATATAGATTCAGAGTACTTCTTGATATGGTTAAAAATAACAGCAAGAATTTCAATCGTAAAAAAAGAAAAGGGCAAAAGAATCACTCGCTATAATTTAAAACTCTTGAAAGAGCCCCTTACACTAGAAAGGTATCAAAATTACCTTGAAAATGAAAACATAATAGATGAGAATTTAACAGCTTGCGAGAATTGGGATATATTCTGTAGAAGCGCAATTAAGGAAGCGGCAGATGACGCCTTAGGACAAGAATAACCCACACCGTGCAACGGTTGGTTCGATGATGAATGTAAAGATATTACTAGAAGAAAAAATTATTCGTAACGACTTATGCAACAAAGAAGAACACGGTATAAGGAGCAAACGTGCAAAGATCTCAGGAAGGAGGAAAAACGCGTGCATCGAAGAACAAATCAGACAAAAGGAAAAAAACAGCGTACGATAGCATCCCAAGACGTAATTATATGAAGCCATGAATGAAATTAACATTTCCCAAAAACAACTATGATTAAAGTGATCTGCAGAGAGCAAATACAAGGCCATCTGTCACAAGCCTTTGAAACATATGCGAGGTTACGGTGCATCAAACTGGCAACGATTGGCCATGAACAGAAACAACTAGCGAAATAGACTAGAGAAGGTCGAGGCTCAACTAGGGCTGTCGAAACTCACTGATGATGATGATAATATTCCCACAATTTTAACAAATTTATCGTTATGCTAAGGTATTAAATGTTTCGTTAACATATTATATAACTGCGTATGTCCATCTATACTGATCATTTCATAAATCTTACCTCTCAGCAGAAAAGGTATCGGACAACCGCGGAAAAGATGTGAGTGACAACCTTCCATAGAAGTATTAATCCACCAATGAACAAGCAGAATTGCTTATAAAGAGGAAGAAGAAGAGGTCTGAGATTACGAGTCTGATCTTTCCAATACAACGCGCAGAACAAAATGGCAGGAAAGAATGGCAGTCTCATTTCCGACTTGGCGGATTAAAATGGCTAATAGAAAACGTCCTACGGATATACAGGACCAAACGATAGATATCATCAGACAGTCACACCTCAATTGGCTCATCATACGATTTAATTTATGCTGCGACTAGTCGTTCCCTAATCCCGTTTTTCCCATTTTCCCTGGTATTTTATTTGTATATGTTTTTGGATAATACAAAAGACTATAAATTATGAAATGAATGATGAATAATAATAAACAATTACTGTCAAAATATATTTTTGAAGATGTAGATTTTACTTTTATAATGCTGATATAAAATAAATCCAAATTTCTATCGTCTACTATCTTGTTAAAAACAAACGAAAAAACCCGCCACACAACTTCTTTCTCAGGAGTCAATAGTCAAATCACTTGTCATAACCAAATCGAAACTAGCCTCCTTGTGTAAATACATTTAGGTTCCTGTTATTCTTTCACCGGCACTTATTATTCTTTTTTCATCGGCCGGACTTGTTTCAAGGGACATCAGAGGAGGCCAATAGACCAGGGGTGGTCCCATTCAAGTTTTTTTTCAATAAACACACCCTAAATTTGAGTGTGCGTGTGTGTGCGATGTTGTCTGCTATTGTAATACCAGTGGCGTCTGGTTTACACCCTTTATTTGATTTTTGGAGTGATCCGGAGGGGGATAACGACTGCTATTATATTATTTATAGTATAAATAGATGATTTCATAGCTGAATTAAGATTGAAGAGACATGCAGTATGGAAAAAATTATGGCACACATTATATTTTTTAAAGGAAATTTGTTCTATTCCTGTATTATTTTTGTTTTGTGTTGTTTTTAAATCCAAATCGTTTTTTAGGACTAACTGTCGATAACAAACTTATCTGGCGTCTTCATATCGCTGAAATAAAAGGCAACTGTTTAAGCAGAATGAATTTGTTAAACACATTGGTTGCGTTCACCAGATTAATCCGCTTTCAATCCGATTTCACAGCGCTCAATGCTAAGAATTAAAGTTTGGTGAACGACTGACGTTTGACAGTTGTGCGTGTTGCTTTGTTTTTGTTTTTATTAACCTAACTAAAATGGATAATATTCTTGAATCATTTTTATTTGGGGACGATATTTTATATTATATTATATTATATTTATTTATATATTATATTTTATAAATAGTGTTATTATATTTAAATGATTGAATTCTGATGAACATATCTTTCATCAGAATCGATTATAAGCCGCTTGCAAGCAGCTTTTAAGCGATTGAGTTTGGTGAACGCAACCATTGTCCTACCATCAATAGGGTGCGAATGAAAGTGTACTACTTAAAATATATCGAGCTATAATCCGATCCAAATTAGATTATGGTTCTATAGTTTACTTTTACTTATCCGCATCCAATAATTTATTACAACCGTTAAACTGTGTTCACAACACTGCTCTCCGAATACGCTAAGAGCAAGTCGATCCAGTCCCGCTAAAAGTCTCTATTGCGAATTTCATGAATTCCCCTTTACCTTCGGAGCCAGCAACTACTTCTACCTTATGCTAGCAGAATTTCATCAAATCCGACTAACACAGTGTTTAATCTTCTGATCTTACCAATACCTGGATTCGTAAACTCGCCCAGATGTATACTTTCAATCCCACAGATCCTACAACCCTTGTGCCAAGACACAAAATTATCTCAAACACTTGCGTCTATAAAATGAGAATCTCCGCCATGGTCTAGAATACCTTCTTTTATAAATACTTTCCTCTGTAAATTAATAAGCAACAAACAAATGCGAACATTTTCCGATAAGCTTTCAAGGATATTGTGAATACATCCCATTATGATAAGATGCTTTATACCGATGCAGCCCGAACTGCAGATGGAGTTGGCAGTTCTGTCACTACAATTGATACAATATTAGGACAATACCGAATATCCGACGAATGTAGCGTGTTTTCCGGAAAACTCTTCAGTATTTCAAAAGCTCACAAATTTCCTCTTGACAATCATCAAAGTGTAGCTCTGTGCAGCTATTCCTTATCCGCAATTTATTCAATAGCCCACTTAAAAAACTTTTGACTCATAAAAAACTTAAAAACCACACTGAAAACTTTACTGACAGGTAATACTAGATCACAGACATTCGATTCCTTCACAGATTCTTGCACAAGACTCTAGAGACACGCGTCTCATATTGGGAATAGCTTTCATAATAGGATCCATAACCGTATGTGTTTACTATTTGAGAAATTTTTTTTTATGTAATTTCATTTTATATTTACAAGAGAATCAATAAACTAGTTACAAAGTACTTAAATTTTTGAAGTTATTTGTTAGTTTCATTTTTATGTTTGATTCAATTACAGAAACAAAGGGTTTTTTGTGTTTAACTTATATCAAAATAACACAAAACTTTTTTTTTTTATTAAACAAATATCATTGTCTAATTTCGCAGGAGAATTGGGATCACTACGAACCCACCTCATCATATACCATAAAAATTTTACCTCGCTAGTTACGAGTTAACCTAAAACATACTTTTAAAATCTAGTAATAAAGTAGAAATCTCGTTTGTTTGATTCTGTCTCATTTCCCGAACATCATATTATAACTTGGTCAGTTGTTTATATATATCTTTTTTCATTTCATTTATTTTTTTCAATCCCTTAAATATGTCAGAGCATATCTATTATTGTAATAATCCATTACTAATACATAATAATACTAATAATAATACATAATACATTAATAATAGTAATAATACATTGATCATAAACAAATGAAAACTGAACTAACTTCGGGGTCCGTGCGAAGAGTAAGACAACTAAATCGGTCATCTTAATAGTAAAAATTTGTCAAAGGAATTTAATAGGTACGCCTGTTCCGCGCTGAGCTACTCATTTGGTATTATAAAGTGGTCAAAAACGGATATAGAGGGTCTCCAGTGGAAAGTAAGAATAGTTATCCAAAAGCGCAAAAACACCATCCACGCAGTGCAGTAGAGAGAACAACATTACCGAGATATCAAGGGGGAAGGGGGCTTATGGACATAGGTGAGCAACTGGATAAACAAGTTGCTAATTAAAGAACTTATTTTCAGTTACAACCTGAGACATCTACCTTACATCGAGCAATTTGGGCAGTAATGATACTACGCCGAATAAACTAAGGGAACAAGAAATGCGCGTAAACCACCTGACAAAGCAAGAAAAAATGCTCACCTGGATGAGTAAACCTCTGCATGGGCGACATCCCAATGAGATCAGCCAAGAATATGTCAATAATACAGCGTCGAACTATTGGTAGATATCAGGAAAGATGTTTTCCGAGACTGTCGATTTTCTACTTGCCATTCAGGATCAGGTTATTCCAACTAAAAATTACCTGAGATATATTGTTAAAGAACCTCAAGTCCAAAATTACAAATGGCGATATGGATGCCAAGCCCAAGAAACCATCCAACATCTTTCCGGGGGTTGCCAGGCGTTTGTCGGTACTGATTATAAAGAACGTCATGACTCAGTAGGAAAGATTATCCACCAAGAACTAGCTGACAATAGTTGACAAACTGGGACTGCCCCAAACCGACCATCTTCCTTATTATCAATACGTCTCTGACATAATACTTGAAAATGACAACTACAAGTTATACTGGGACCGCACTGTGCTTACAGACCAACCAGTTGGCGCATAATAGTTATGCGCCGGATCTCATACTAGTTAATAAACTTACTTGGCAAACAACACTTGTCTTATTGATGTGGCGATGCCCAACACCAATAATTTACGTGTTAACTACAACGAAAAGATCGCCAAGTGCAATGGAAAGTACCCAGACAGTACCTATTATTCTATGTACTACTGGTGTTATTCCCAAAAACCTCCTAGCTAACATAAAACAGCTGAGTCTAAATGAACGTCTTTAGAAGCCCATGCAGAAAGTTGTACTACTTGCGACGTCCAGATGTGTACGAACATTTTTGGGAGATACTTCAGCATACTAAGTCACCTAGGGCTCGATAACACGGAAAGAGTCCCACGAGAGCTCAATCCTTTTGATACCGTAGGTATCTGGGATGAGTGAATTTTCCCCTTCAAGGGAGTGTGAGCCGTATGACTAAATCTGGATACATACATTAATAATAATTTATTAATAAAGGAAGTTTTACCTTATTGCCAATTCCAATTAATACGACAAAAAATTCAACTATAAAACTTAGTTATTTTGGTAATTTTTCAAGCTTCTTGTACAGATATTTATTTTATTTCTGGAATATTCTCTGTATTATATATTTTCTATTTTAATATGTACAGACTATGTACCTTAAAACCTGAATAAAAATGTAAATAAAACTATCTACTCGTAAATAAAAAACACTGGTATGTAATCGAATGAATTAAGTATGCCTCAATAAACAAATAAAACTTTTAAACAGCTCGACACACTAATAATGTCACATTAGTATACTTTACAGAAACACCTCTTTCACAAATATAAAAAATCGTTTAGCTGGAGATAAGGGTCCATATTTCTGTCAACTTGATATAAACAGAGCCACAGAATTTATGTGCGACGTTGCCAGATACACCAGTTGTTTTAAACGTGCCCTCCCTCGAGATAATATTTTTATTTGATCTTTTTCGTTTTAAATTACACGTGTTTGTCAATAAAAACGAAGTTTTTTTCTAAGTATGATTTGTAAACTGTTGCTGCGATTCTTATTGTCCTATGATATCTATCAAACTTTATATCTCAGATGGGATATGATATGAGAAAATTAACAGGAACAACGTGATCTCGAATAGCACAAGATAGAAAAATATGGACGCAAATGAGCGCAAATTACAAGAACAACGCATAACTAAGACATCGTTGAATACTAATAAGAACATAGAATAACATTGAAATAAGGAGGCTGCACCGTAATTGGAAACGGTCGACAAAGCTGCACATGATGATGATGATGATGATATATATATATAATATATATATATATATATATATATAATATATATATATATATATATATATATATATAAATGGATCCACAGAAATCTTAAATGTATTCAATAGGTATGATCCTCTACTACAGTTCACAATCGAACATGAGGACGATCTATGCTCAGTCCCCTTTCTTGACACCCGGTTCAATTAGAACCCCAAATAACTCCCTTGTGATCGACTGGCATAGAAAACCTCATAGTTCTGGACGCTTCCTCAACTATTGGTCATACATAGACATTCAATCAAAATCAACCTACTTAAACAAATGAAGGCTAGAATTATATCCATCAGTGACCCTTCTTTCCATCAGAAGAACCTGAGAATCCTGTTCAACCTTTTCATGGACAATTCATATCCAAAACCCTTAGTCACCAAGATTCTATTTAGTTTGACCCCTAACATAGCACGCCGAAATAATGAGATACAAATCAATGTCACAAATGGAGAACACAATACCAATTGCTCATATACTTCACTGAAATACATAAAAAGCATAACACCCAGACTGACAAGACTTTTTAAAGATGTCACCAATTTGAAAATAGCGTATAAAACTTCATTAACTGTAAGATCCATCTATTCTAAGGTTAAAGATAAAAGTAACATCAAAGATTGTTCCAACGTTGTCTACCAGATCCCTTGCAATAACTGTAATTTAGTATATGTGGGACAAACCACACGTAACCTAGGCAGTCGCCTAATCAGTCATCGTAGCGACAGTAGACTATATCCAGAAAGATCTGCACTTTCAGATGTAAATAAAGAACATCATATTATGAATTACGATTCAGTCAAAAATTTTAGCTACTGAGTCCAATTACAATAAAAGACTTTTTTTAGAAATGGCATTCATTGCACAAAACTCAAATGCAATGAACAAAAGGAGTGACATTAATCAATTGAGCACTATATATATATATATATATATAATATATATATATATATATATATATATATATATATATATCCGGTTTTTTAGGCGTTACGCCCGTCCGGTAGGGATCTATGGAGGAGTATCATCGAGCCACAAGCCCTTATCTCTTGCCGTACTGCTCCACCATAGGCCGATCAGAACCCAGCATATCCTAGTCTAAGCCGCAGATTCATCTAGAATTTTAAACTGCTGCGTTAGACTTTTTGTTTTCTGTACACCGAGCTTGGGCTCGACCCACATCCACTAAACCATTCGACAGTGAAGCGAATGAGAGGCAGCCGTACAGCCCGCTGAGCTATCTGACCGACTATATACTCCTACCTATTATATTTGGATGGATCATCACAATTCAATGATGTTTCAATGACTGATTCATTGTAAAGTTTCCAGGTTTCTTTGTTTTTTCACAGTTTCATTAGAAAATTCTGTTTTTCTAATACAACCTTTGTTAAAAAATTGATGTTTAATAATAGTAGTACTACATAAGACAAAGAAATAAGAAGAAGTACTGTCATTTGCCATGTCCAGGAATGACAGTTACTCTTAACCTATCATTCAACAGTTGGCCGGCACACGTGGCCGTTGTAAACTTTTTAACTGTCTTTTTCTTATGTGTTAAAGTATAATAATTTATCAAGTTTGGTCTTTTACACCATGCAATTTTTATATATTTTAAATATTTTAATTTTGACTCAATCAATGAGTGGTGCGTAAAATTGTCACCTGTAAGTGAAAACATCCACGAAAGACGAACCTCACTAACGTAAGTTTTTTATCGATTTTTACAACCATTTACTACAACTAATTTCGAGGATGCTTTACTAACAGTCGCACTTTATTTTCAGTTTTTTCCTGATGATGAAAATAAACATTTTCGAAAGCTTGAAACTTAGTTAAAAGAGTACACTTATTTCACCGCTGAATAAATCCCAATAAACCTCAAAGCTCCGTTTTCTAACGTTGTCAGCAAAGACTTCTTTTCCTTTTATATATATATATATATATATATATATATATATATATAGTATATAGCAAAACTGGTAAGGAATCAAAAAAATCCCTACGATGTCACCTCTACAAAGGCAACGAAGAGTAGATTATTGTTAACGTTTTCGAGAAGATAATTTTAATAATGTCTTTATATCTGATGAAAGTTGTTTCCAGCTTGGTGCAAATAATCTAAAAGTCCTATCAAGAGAAAATGTCACTGTTCAAATTTCCAAATTTGCCACTAAAATAATAGTTTGGAGAGCAATATCTCAGCGTGGTGCTACACCTCTCTGTATAATTAATGGTACTGTTGATAGTGCGAAATATTGTGATATCCTAAATGGTTTTCTTCTTGAAACGGCTCATGTTTATATCCAGAGGGCAGTAGCGGCTTTTGGGGGTAGGCAGGATAGGCCAGGCCTACCCAATAATTTTAGGAGCTTTAAAATTAGAAAACATCTTCAAAAATTATGTTAATGCATGTAAATAACTTTTAAATGTACTAAATCATTCAATACATTAGCGTCCGTTAAAACAACTATGTTATTATATCACCACAGAAAGCATCAAATCGTATTCAGGCATTTTAAATATCATTAATAAGGCCCGATCGGAACTGGCCGACCCAGCTCACATAAGATCCCCGTACAAAATGCGTTTGAAGTTAAGCAGCTTGCCGGAAAACGATTTATATTGTCGTGTTTATGCTTGCGGTTTAGGCACCAGACGATCGGGCCTACGCCGACCATCGTTGTCACTTGTAACGTAATTATCGAATTGTAAATCGAATGTATCGAATTATTTTAAATTATGATAAAAAATATGAAACATAATCTATAATTGTAACAAATTTTTAAACAAATGTGTTGTATGAGAACGCCATTGATAACTCGACATTTTTTGGATGCATTATTGATGAAACAACCGATATTACTGAAAGGGCACAATGTTCAATAGTATTCAGATTAGTGGATACAAAAGGCGTTGTTCAATAATATTTTTTAGGTTTTTTTGATCTAGGGGAAAACCGAAGTGCTCCAGCATTACGTGACTTACTGTTTAGTGTAATTGGTAAATTTTACTGTAAATCTAAATTATTTTCTGAAACCTACGATGGAGCTAGTGTTATGTCGGGACAACTTATTGGACTTAAAAAATTAGTGAGAGATTCTGCACCATTAGCAATATTTACCCAGTGTTTCGCTCACCGCCTCAACTTAGTTTTACAGCAAAGTTGCTTCAACATTACAACAGTCAAAATATTATTCTCAACGCTTCAAGGTATTCCAGCTTATTTTCACCAATCGTCCAAACGGTCCTGTTTTTTAAATAAAATACTTGGAAAACGAATTACCATAAATAGTGAAGTAAGATGGAATCAAATGCAAAAGTAGTATATGCTGTGTCACAAGAAAAAAAAATTGTTATAAGTCTTTCAGGTCCTAATGAATTGCCCAGAATCAAATGCAAAATTAATTAGGCAGGCAGATGATTTTAAACGTAAGTTGGAGGATTTGGAATTTGTATTTTTATTAAATGTTTTTAGTGATATATTTCAACAAACTGAGCTCTTATACAACATCTTGCAGAAGAAAAATAATGATGTTCAATGTAACAATAAAACACTGAAAACTTTGTTTTCAAACTTCCACAAAATTTATTTTAAAACTTATAACTACAGCAATAGGTTGAGGAGGGAAGAACTGTTTGTCTCAAGTTGGTCATTCAGAATTATATCTGTGTTTTTATAATTTGTTGATTTCCATAGATTCTAACAAAGATAGCTTAATGGCCTTTATTTTGAATGTGAAGAATTTTAAATTTGTCATTAAAAGAATGATTATGATCTAGAAGGTGAAGTGGTATGTCGAATCTGTTTTTCTATTCTTGAAAGCCCTTTTATGTTCTGTTATTCGTTTATCAAAGTTTCTACCAGTTTGGCCGATGTAAGTTTTTGGGCAGTCGCCACATTGAAGTTTGTACACACCATTATTTAAGTGTTTTTTTATTTTGGCTCTTGTTATTTTTAATATATTTGGCTAGGTTGTTATTTGTTCGGAAAGCTGGTGTTATTCCTTTGTTTTGTATGTGTTTGCCAATTTTTGTTGTTATTTTGCCTGTATATGTAATCGAGCAGAAGGTACTGGGTTTTTTGTCTGGTAGTGGAAATACTAATTTTAGGGCTTTCTTGTGTAGTTTTTGATTTAACATTTTATTAATTGTTTGTTCGTTTTATGCGTTGTTTACTGCTATTTGCTTAATTATATTTAATTTCTGTCTCAAAAATAAACAAAATTACTAAATTTACGATGTAATTTTCTGGCTTGGCCTACCCAAAATTTTACCACACCAGCCGCCACTGCCAGAGGGATGCCCTTTTCAGCAAGATAATGCAAGATGCCATAATTCTGCTTATACTTAAGCTTGGATGCAAGAACACGAATTGACAATAATTCCGTGGCCAGCATCATTTCCAGATCTTAGCCTCATTGAAAACATATGGGGACTGATAAAGATTGAAGTGAAACGAGCAGCGCCACGAGATAAAGAAGGTTTTATTCGGTCAGTTTTACAGGCCTGGAACACTATTACCGAAAATTATGGCCTTGATCTAGTTTCAGGTATACCTGGACGTTTAGTTAAGTGTGTAGATTTAAATGGAGGTTGTATAAGTGAATGAAAAGAATGATTTGTTGAAATTTTATATTAAATGAAAAGAACTAGTTGTTGAAATTTTATATTTCTAGTGATAGTGAAAGTAAATACCGTAAAATTATACTTCTGCTTTCTTTTTTCCGGATACTTTCTAGACGGACTATATGTAATAAACCAGAATATTTGCTGACAAATTAAGGAAGTAAACGTTAAGTATTGCGTTTGCAGCAATAAAAAATGAAACGTGTACTCTTGTAAATTTTTAATCCAACCTTTCGGACATCAGTTATTTCCTTCATCAGGGAGCTACAAATGTGATGAGAATTTTATTCTATCGTCATTAGTTTTTGTACGACAATCCAGTGGTTTTTATTATTGGCTTTTCGGAACTCTTCGTGTGTAAATTTTAAAATTATTCTTATTGACAAGTGAAAATCCCACACCCCTTATATCAAGCAACTGGTAGTACAGCAAATTATAGGTATCGTGGCAATATAAATTAACACGGCAATATATATTAACAAAAATATAAAATAATTTATATTGTCACGATATACCTAATGATAGGCCTATAATTTGCTGTACTACCAGTTGCTTGATATTTAGGGGTGTGGAATTTTCACTTGACAATACGAATAATTTTAAAAATTAACCCACGGAAAGTTCCCAAAAAACCCAAAAATAAAAAAAGCCAATAATAAAAACCACTGGATTGTCGTGACAAAATCTAATGACGATAGAATAAAATTAAGAATAACAATGTCATGAACGTGTTTATAATAATTAAATGTTGTGAATGTAAAGTAATTTTTGAATTTTAAATATAGGTATAGGTTTTATATGACATTCTGTGATAAATTTTATCAACATTATAGAACATCATTGATGATACAACCTCATTAAGTTTGTAAGTAGCGAATTTTTTAATTAACTATACCAACGATAACAAACTATTCATCACATTTGTAGCTCCCTGATTAAGGACATAACCAATGTCCGAAAGCTTGGATTAAAAATTTACAAAATGTACACGTTTCATTTTTTATTTATTGCAGCAAACCCAATATATTACCGTTTACTTCCAACTAGACTTCTAGCTGGTAGTCCGGATATTGAACTTTCTACTTCGTAATGCCAATTTATAATTCAATTGTTCGATTATTATATTTGGTAAATGACCGCTGAATTTCTTCCCTAATAAAAGGTATGTTGCCCTACCGGTCTGGTACTGCACGGGCGTGCTTTGAGCAAATATCCCTGAGTCTTAACGTCAAGCAAGCAATTTGATTGAACCCAGCCTATGAACATGTTCACCCAGGTAGTACATCGGGTGTAACAATTCATTGGAGCAAGGTGTTTTAATTCGTGTTTAAAAAACAGAATCACCCCACCGTGCTCCAATGCTCTAGACCATCCCTTTCCCCCCTATAGCAATCTGATTCGCTATAGAGGCACAACAATCAGCCAGTTGCTCTTCATGTGGAGGTCCTGGGTAATTGAACCCCAACATGGTTTCCTAACCGTATGTGAAAACTCAGGACAGCGCATCTCCGCTTTATTCCTGTTTATCTTAATGTGCTTATCCGCGAACTAAAAGTCTTAAACGTGACTCCACCTTTTTATATTTATACGATTCATACTGCAGTGTTGTCAAACATTTAACACTCCAAAGTTAAAACAGCCGCTTTTAATTTAACATCTACACAAAAACCCAGAAAATATATCAAGAAACAAAACAATTCATTCAAGATCTTTCGCGGAGGTGGGGCAAACTTTCAAACTGTCAAAATCAGTAGAAAGAATGAAAGTTTACTATGAATGAAACTATCTGAAGCAAAATCTGTCAAAAACATAGGTATGTACTTTCCATTTAAAAAACAAAGAAGCTGACAAAAAAACTTATTGTGTGTTCGGGTCAGGAATTAGAACACTAGTCAACCCCAAGTAGTAGGCGCCACTCTCGACAGATTCCTCACATACAAACACCGTTGTCAGAACACAAACATAACAGTCACATCAAGAAACAATATCTCGAAGAAACTGACAGGTACGGTTTGGAGTACTTCTCCACATGTCCTAAACTTTCTCAGTAACCGATTAAAGGCCCCAGTCTGAAGACTCTCAACCCACGCTTCGTATGTTCTACTTTAATTTAGATGGATCGAATTACCACAGGCTGCTTTAGACCTACACCAATTCTAAAATCTAGTCCATCGTAGGAATAACTTTACCTAAAATCAAAAGAGCCTTTAGCCACAGAAGCCCAGAACGACAAATAATTCAAAGACCACCGTCACCCACTGCATTAGCACGCCGAACAACCCACTCGACTGAAGAACCCTCGCTCCGACCATAGGATCGTACCATAATCGATCGATAGGTAAAATGAATGCATTCTTTTAAATGCGATCACTCACTGTCAGAGCTATGCTCTAGGTGAGGATACGATGCGATGGTTTCCGTTATGAACTTACCCTAAGAGAGAACTTTGGAGCCGCACGACCCAAAATTTGTATTCGACCATGAAGAGGAACAACTTGCCTTATCAAGCCTACCGTTCTTCATGTGGAAACCTCCTAAACCGGCTTTTGGGTTCAGTGATTAGCTGCAAGTACAATCTAAAAAAGTGGGCATACGCTAAAGATATCTGTGAAGATCTGTGAACAAGACTACTGTGAGAATGATGACTCTGGCGATGTACAAACCAATTTCCATCTGTCGGAGTACGAACAGCTGCAACAAACCTGTACCCAAGAAGACCTAAAGCAAGCCAACGAAAGAGCCCTGGCAGCTCGCGATTCTACTAGAACTGTACAACTGAAGGGAACACGGAATGTAAGTAAGTAAGAGATGTGAGTGCTTGAGTTATTTTAGTAGTTTTTTGTTTTGGTTTAATATTTTTACTTTATAACTGAAATTGTCCTCTAAAACTCTTATCTATTTACGTACTTAATATTAGAATCAACATATAAGTTAATAATATTAATCATTTTGACTCTATCTACAATTCAAGTGGCTTTCTTTCTAAGAACTATTTTCTGATCGACATGATTTAGGGGTCACCTAATTTCAGATTTTTATACACATATATATTTTTAACTACGGTACTTTTGGTGCAATGATGAATAGCAGTGTTTTAATTGTCAGACGACCAATAATATACATTGTTTACCGGGTAGGAAAAGCTTAACATTCCTGGACGACTGTGAAATTGCTAAGTCGAGGCGCAAAGCCGAGACTTAGCAACACAGAGTCCAGGAATGTGGCTTTTCCTACGAGGATAAACATACTATTTTTTTCTTCCGCAAATCATTTAAAATTCGACAGATATTGATTGATTTAAAAAAAACGCGATAATTTTATTCCCAAATAAATGGTGCTTGTGAAATTCCTAATAAATTACTTGGGTTACTATGGAAACGTATTGAGGTTGAATTGTCAAACACTAACAACTGTACGAAATATTATTTCCTTACAGTAAGGAAATGACATTTCCCTACAGTAAGGAAGTCCCTGACTTTTTCTTCAAGAAATTTTGACAGGAATGTCAAAATTTCCTGGCGATTTTGCGGAAAAATATATTGGTTAATTGATGTTTCTAGTTCTATTCTCTTTTCCTATTTTATTGATTTCACTTCGATCATATACAACTCCGATTTCAGTTACCTTAGTAGAATCGTTTAGAGAAATAGTATAGTTTTTCTACCACCCAGTGAAGGATAAATTCGGTACCGATTTTTGTTCTTTTCTCTACCTCTCCTCTAATTAATTATCCTCTAGCTGTGCATCTTTATTCAACTTTGAATGTCCAAAGACTGTACTTAAGTTTTTGTATTGTCTGTGCACGCTGCCAAGATGTCTGGAAATATCTTTTGTTTGTTAAATTTTGTTTGTATAAAATAGAGTACCTACCCTAATTAGAGCAGAAATTTTTGATACTCTGCAATTTGAATGTGTTGTCCGCATGTCTTTTCGTAATTTTTGTGTTAATGTAAGTTGAATTTTTTTACAATATTATGTGGCTTTAATGTTTTGTTGCTATATTTCCTATTTATAATATGTTATCAGTTATATGTTTTATTAGAAATGTTTTATTTGTTTGTTTTCCTGACATAGCCCAACAAATACAAGAGAATTTGTAGAATAAACATCAATACCGATTTACAAACCATAAAAGAGTTTAACGATGGCAAAAACAAAAAAACCAGAAGTATCCCCAAAATTATTGTATCTTTCTTCAACATGACAACACCGCCGTGAAGATGTTGTTTTTATTTTTAGTTTGTCACGTGCTATTGAGGCAGGTCGGAAGTGACGTCATCAGAAGTTGAGACCCACGCACCCAAACAAAAGCCAATCCATCATAACCCGACCTATACATACTAGATGAGGATAAGGTATTAAAAAAATTGGGTTGGTGTTCGTAATAGTTATTTTTTCATCAAGATGACAATTGATATTGGAGAGGGCACAATGTTTTATCAATAAAGTAATTTTATTGTTTATATTTGCATACAGGAGAATTCTAAGAGTGTGTAGGCTTTTGTACAATCAGTGTTTGTAATAAAATTGTATATTTGTGTGTTGAAAAATAATTAAATATATTTAAATTCAAATGTAGAATTTATTGTGTTATTAGGGTTATTCTCAACTTTATACATTGATCAAAACTAAAAGGAAGCCAGTTTAAAAATGTTTGTAGTTTTGAACTAATTTGTTTATGATTATATTATTTTTATTTAATTTCATAAAAGCTTTCGCTATGAATATAACAAAGCTTTTATTACTGAACTGTAAATTTTCTTGTTGGAAAAAAAATTAAAAGTTATAAATGTGAAAAATTAGATTTCTTTTTTAATAACGCGTTACTAAAAATTATTTTAAAACAAAACTAATAGCGTGTGTGGACTCCTCTAACTTGCCGAACTTCTGCACAAAGTCCATTCATACTTTCAATCACATTTCGAACTTTTTTTTGATCTAGATGTCGTTTCCCATTCTTCCATGAGAACTTCCTCGACATGTTGTAGGTTTCTTAGTGCTAAAGCGCTTCTCGAGTATATCCCATATGTTTTCAATGGATTTAAATCTGGACTCCTCGCTGGCCACTCTATAACCTGAAATATTGCGCCATCTTAGACTTCTTGCTTTCAGTAAATAGACGGGACATAATACATGAAGTAAGAGATGGTTTAGTTGTAGCTATAGGAAGGCTAGTCTTAAGAATAGCAGCTAATCAAAGATTACTTGAATGGGAATGAGAGCTTACCGTCCGCTTTTGGTGTTACCTTTGACACCAGAGCATATGTTCGACGCTTAAACTTGAAAGGAGGGTTCAGCGGGAGCTGAACAGAAGCTGAAGAAGACATCAAGTATGCTTAAAGGATCTATAATTAAAGACAAAAACCAGTTGCAGTGAGTTTAAAGAATGAGAAAAAAGAATAATATACTTAATAATATACTTAATCAATTTACTTAATAAATTAAGTAAATTGATTTCAAATTCTAGGACAGGTTTGAGAGTGAAACAAAAACACCAATCAATAATGAAGAAAAGAAAAAAGAACCTTCTCAACATGCTGAACTTTATGGATACCAAATATCATAAATTTTATAACAATATTTGTGGATAAAAAAAATTAAGTTAACCCATTGCAATATTTATAAATTTGAAGATGTTATTTCTCTGCAAAATAGTTTTTTAGTTTACCTGTAAAACTTTGTTTTTGATACTGACCTCCTTTTCATTGTCAATGCCTCAATTAACTCAATTGAAAGTAGGCCATTTAGAATTTAGAGTAGCTTCATTAAAAAATTATTAATTTTTTAAGTAGACAGATATGTCTACACTGGAATCTAGTGAAACGTTATATCTGTTTATAATGTACAATTCTCAAACATTTTATAAAAAATATTTTTTAAAATATAATAATGGAATATCTACGTGATTCAAACGCAGAGATATTTTATGTATGGTAGTAAATATATAAATATAAATTAGAATAAATAAAATTAGACAATTTGCATCTCATTTAATGTCCATGCTATAGATATCAACGAGATTATCCATCTGCATCAGCAAAAAATACTCTTTCAGAAACTGGTCTGTCTCTCTTGACAACACACACGCTGGCGCTGGTTCTTCACATCACCTTGAATTTAAGAAATTCGTGATGCACATTGCTACTGCATTGCAAATTGCGTGTCAAAAACTTTTTGCATGATCGGTCGGAGGTACCCTATAATCATAACTATTAACTTTAGAAATTTTGATCTCGATAAAAAATATTTTTATATATACACAGACTAACTGACCGCTGTGTTTAATGTAATTACAGTGGTATTTATTTCAAATAAACAAAAAAGCCTACAGACATTGCACGATAATTCTCTAGTAGAGGGGAAATCCTTTTGTATTTGGTATTGTGTCAACTAAAACTGAAACCCTTTGTATTTTTGGTATCAATAGAAGTTGAAACGTGACAATAATAATAAAAGACGTTTATTATAGAAGAGCTATTCAACCCTTTAATTATCAGTGGTAGCTATATTTACCACTGTTGTTAAATGTTATTTTTCTAAACAAATTACTACTAGACCGTAAGCACATAGTGTTGCAAAGCATCTTTGGTGAAATTTGACACCACACGACTTACTTATTCTATAGTCGTTGAGCGGTTGTCAGTGAGCATTTGTGTAGAGTACTAGACCGGTATTATTGTTGTAGTAATTTATTCTAGTTTTTGATTGGTTTATTCATTGAAACATGGGATAATAAAAAGTCTAGTATAGCGTGAAAATCATTTTGCCATAGTAAAGAATAAATATATTGATTCCTGAAAGTTATTTTATTCTATTTAACATTCCCAACATATATTACCTAATTAAAAAAAAATTGAAAATTATTTTCCATGTATACAAAAACTAAATTGAGGAACTGAATGTTATAAGAATATTAGAGCGCATTCTAATCTTTCATATAAAAATTAGATATATTTTGTAAGATATTGTGAAAAGATGATCTGGGTGAATATTGAGAGAAACGTTTTCTTTTCAGTGAGCAAAAACACTAAAACACGATGGCAACCGCTTATCTCACTGCAGAACAACTGAAAGAGTTTATAAATAAAGGTATGGATGATAACTCTGATAATAATTATTACCTGTCGATCTCTGAAGGTAATTCTGATGCAGAAGACAATATTTCATTTGTACTCTCTTTGGCTAGGTGCATCACTGGATCTTCAAGCACAAATATTGCTTGTATTTCCCATCAAATAGAAACAACTTCATAATAACATCCACATAATAAATTCTACAATAATTTGGTGGCGACTGTACCACCGACTGGTGGTGTGGTTTACTTCAATCATCCTTTCTCCTCACTAGTTTCAATCCCCCACTCCATCCAAAGCGAGATCGCGCCACCAGAGCGAGGTCGGTGTCTCTTATCTTTTTTCCAATTTTGCTTAAAGCGGTTATTATACACTGTTCTGTTATCCCATGAGTATTTAGAAACATAGCTTCGCTCACCTATTTTTTCATTTGCTTTTTATCCACTTTCTTAGCGTACCTTACTATGTCAAGTATGGTCACTTTGTCATATACTTCATCCCATTGTATAGTATGGTCACCTATTTTTCAAAATTCATCAAATAATATATTTCTGTTTTTCTTTCTTATCTTCTCCCGACATTATCATCTCCCGTGCAGTCTTCTTTGGAGAGATATTTCATCTGTATGGCAGGAATAAGTTTACCCTTACGGGTTTTGTGTCCGATTTCATAAGTTGAGACCTTTCTTGGCCTTAACATCAAGTCACTCATTTCTATTTCTTACACGCTTTCTACCTGTTTTTTTAGACATCATCTTAAACGTTTAGGCAGCGTGACCTCGCTGCATTTGACTTTTGAGTTTAGAAGGCATAAGGCGACGAATTTTACCATCCTGTATATGTAATTCAACTGTATATGGCATAATTTGCGTCGAGATCAGAAAGTTCCCATTAAAGTTGTTAATGATATCAACAGCGATATCAAGTAAAAATGGGCTGCGATTACAAGTGGCGGACCAAGAATACGTTGATTAAAATTAATGTAAAAAAGTGGAAAAAAAAGTTTTTTTTTAAATAAAATGGATTATGTTCTTAATCACGAAAATAAGGAGGTCATGGTTAAAAATATCCATTTTATTTTAAATCTATTTTGCATTAATGATAAACAGTAACATAATTTGGTGAAATTCCCATTGGGCAATACAACTTCGCAATCTTCTGTTCATAAATAGCGCCAATCTATATTACATTCAACAAGCTCCTCCCATGCCTGCTCAATTTCTTCCCATACTTCAATTCTATTCGATGGCCTGAGGTCTCGTTCATTTTATTTCTTTGCCAACTCTGCCCACAAAATTTTCGATGAGGTTAAGGTCTAACTCTGGGAAGGCCACGGAAGAACATGAGTCTCTTTGACCGAGAATCCTATTTACTAAATGATAATCAAACCTATGATTTCTCGGCCTACGAACTCTTATTTGATCGTTGGTATCTGATTGCAACACTTTTTCATCGGAAATACATTAGACCAAAAGTTGCCTTCACATTTATTAATTCATTACAAAACGCAACTCATCTCCTCTTGTGATCCTCAGTCAAAAAAAAATTTCTTATATCTGCATACTTTATCAATCCATCAACGTGCAGTGCGAAAGCTGCCCAGAAACACTTTCTCTTCGCTAGATTTTCGAGTTGTGGCAAAAGGAACTTCTCTCGCATAATCTACTAATACCTCATCTTATTGCTCTGTGAACTTCTGCCCTGTTGAACCACTCAACCGTGCTAAAGAGTGAAAATGATTACACTATTGTTTCATTTTCTGCCACGGGGTGCAAGTAGGCCTAGGTCCAGTTTAAAATCCCTGGTTTTATTGCGGTGTTAAATTTGTATTATCTACGAGTGTATTTATGCTAATTGGTGATTAGTTTACATGTACTCACCAGTTATAACAACAAAACAAAAACGGCTTCCAATAAAAACAAAATTCTCTGTTGGCCAAGGTTAGAAGTAATATGTAGTAAGAAGATTGTTTCTTAATATGCATTATAAATACATTTCTTTGATAACCACGATGAAGACATGAGAAATATGAGAATACGTGCTTGGCAGGGAAAGGAGATGGATAGAAACGACTAAATTCTTGGATTCGCTATGGCCAACACAACGTTGTAAAGGTAATATGCTGATGATAAAATAACTTTCCAAATAATGAGCTGTTACAATTTCTTGAGCTCTAAGATTTTAGCAACGCAGAGTTCGTAAAGTGGAACTCATGGCTCTTCGTCATGTATTTTCGATTCCAACCTAACTAGAATTAGTGGTTGTGATGAACGAAGTAAAGAGTAAATGTTGTATGCCTTCTACTTGGTGGAAATAATTAAAGAGTTTCAATATCTTTCTTACTTTGCTGGGGATGCCTATCCAGTCAAGACAAGACTCTAGTGTAGTGTTGTGTGCAATACTATTTGAAAGAAAACCATTTGGTAGTTTACGGGAACAGATTTCTATATAATGTCATCTACATACAAGTTAAGGACATTTTTTGATATTTTGTTGCTGTATATTTTACATTCGATATGATCCATAAACATTTTCGCCATCAGAGGAGTCAGTACTAACTAATTAAAAAATAATCTATTGCCAATAAATTAAAAATATTTTCGCCTCAAAGCATCTTTTAAAATCCAAAAAGAATATACTTACTCTATATTTTTTATAGTTTATATCCTTAATTGTTAAACCAGATCCACCCCTGCACCCAGTAATTTGCAATACCAGTAGAATGAAAGATTAAAATTAAATCAGAGAACGAAATTGGTAAAAAACAATACCCGTCTTTTATTGCCCATCTTGTTTATAGCTCTTATGGGTGAGGTTATGGAAGAAACGGCCATGCAGCCGTCAAGGAACGATGATTTACGGGGAGCTGCGAGACTTATTGATACATACCTACATTAAACGTAATGCGTCTATAAGACAAATGGACTCCGAAACGTTAACAAAGAACTGTCTAACTTTCTTGCAGGTACCTTTGATATGAGTTTCTTCCTGTATCTTAAATGAAGACTTTTTGTTACATTGTAATATCAACGGTAAATACTAACAAAAAACGAATTCGATCAAATAATACCAATGTTCAAGAAAGGAGACAAAAAAGACCAACAATTATATAGGTATAAATCTACTTAACACCGCACTTAAGCTTATCACAAAAGTTCTAACCAACAAAATCAATAAACTAACAACTTTATCAGATGAACAACAAGGATTCAGATCCGGAAGATAGACTCCGTATTTGTACTAAGACAATTCACAGAAAAGGCCATAGAGTACAATAAACCAGCATATCTATGTTTTATAGACCTGACAAAAGCTTTCGATCGCATTTAAGTCGAAGAAGTCTTATACCTACTGTATAAAAATAACATACCAATCAATATTATAAAAACCATCGAAAAAATTTACTTACATAATCGAATACGGACAAAGATGAATGGAAAACTAACACAGTGTATACTAATACAAAGTGGAGTCAGACAGAGTGACTCGTTAGCCCACTTTTCTTTAATATAATAATGGACGAAATAATACAAGCAGTACGTAAAGGTCGTGATTACAGAATGGGAACAAAGAAATCCAAAGAAAAATGCAGACGACGCCGCATTAATCGCTGAGACAAAAATCAGCTCCAAAGATTAACACATATCTTCAATACAACAGCCAAGAAATACAATATGATAATACCAGCAGAAAAAACCAAATGTATGACATCTAAATGCCCACTACTATGTAAAATCGAAATTGATGGTAATTATCGAAAAGCGGGGTATGGTGGAACAGTGGGTCGACTAAATTTGGGATAGGCATTTTGCCCTATTAGCCGTTCTAGATATCTCAGGATCTCATCTTTGGGGTACAGAGAGTCAGAATATACATATAACTAGTTTCTTACTCTTTATTGATGATTATTGATTAAAAAGCTTCATTCTTTATAAAATGACGAATGTTCGCGAGTGTTGATCGGCTGTCTATTTGCTCAACGTAAATCTTCGAGTATTTTCGGATAACTTCGGCCCGTTACATTGCTCTCAAAATAGTACTTACCCTTGAAACCTCTCTTTGGAGTACCTACCCACCGAGGCAGGTTAAATTCTTCTTCAATGAAGACGTGAGGATTCTGGTTGTTCCAATACACGCGGTGATGCCGATTGACCGTACCGTTGAACTTGGTTGGAAGGTGGATCATCCTGACTGTATCTGAGGTGCCACTATCAAAATTTAAATCTGCAATAGAAATTATTCTCGTGAAGTAAAGAACGATCAGATATTTGAAGTTCTCCCGATACTCCCAATATGCGCATTGCAGATTGGTTTGCCTGCTCAACAAATGCCAGCGCCACTCTTTTTTTTTTTCATTTTCGTTAGTTGATACAGTTACCGGTTGTCATTTCATTTATACTTTTTTTACAAATGTTCAACTGTATGTTTCACAATATTACTTGTTAATCCTTCAAGACAACTCTCTTAAATATGCATCTATATGTTACAAACATATACTACACATAAAACATTTCATCACTCAATCTTATTTAATTATAAGTGGTCCACCATCATACAAATATATCTGCCACCTAATTTGCAGGTACCAAATGTTGATCTAAGACATATAGGACCTTATATCCACTTAATACATTCTAGCTCCATCAGATATGTGTAATAATGATTGGATTCTTTTAATTCAAATATCACGTTAACTCATTACATTTATACATTCATTTTACAATTATATTAACATAACATGATTACACTTCAACCCCCAACATAATATTATTGATCTTTCTATTGGTACTAAAAATTATTAATAAAATAATTTGATCATATTCATTTAACACATTGTTGGCTAGTGCCACATTAAGGCAGATACTTCAAGTTACATTGACTGTGTTGTTCATATATCCTTCTTAAAAATGTCATTTTAATCAGTTACTATTGAGGACCCATAGAGATACCTTCTGTTGGATTGTCAACCCCCTGGGAGTCTTGCATTGTGATGATAGTAAATTTGTTAAAAACTACATCATTTAAATTTAATAACAAATATGTATTAATTAACAAAGTTATTCAAAGTGCGGAAATCACTAGAAGAGCAAGACTGATAAGGGCAGGATTTGGAAAACTCAGTTGGATATTGAAGAACTGCAAAATACATATATATTCATATTATACACTTCAATATATAATTGAAGTGTAAAGTGTTCAACCAATGCATCCTTCCTATCTTGAGATATGGATGTCAAATCTTGACCCTAACCAAGGCAAGCATAATAGCCGGAACAAATTGAAAGTATGTTGCTCAGGATAGAGATCGGTGGAAGGAGTTAGGAGAGGCCTATGTCCAAAAATAGACCAAAGAAGGCTAAGAAGATGAAGAAGAACAAAGTTAACATCATTAAAAGAGTTTTTACCGACATATTTAGTGGCTTCCCTCATGTATACCTGGTAAGTGTTCAACCGCGTGTTCTTTAACCTTGGTCAAAATTTCATATTTATGTTTGCTTTAATTATAGTGTTGAAACTTATTTTAGGTAACTGCACTGATGATGGACTTATTAGTCCGAAAACGTTCTGTGATGTAACCCGTATTGGCAATTTTAGGGATATTCTATATGAAATTTTAGGGATATATAAAACATCCCTATAATGGACGTCCTGTTTTTGAAATGTCATAGTGGCCATTTTGAAAATGGTAAAACTTGTCACTTGTTGACGTTTGTATTTAGTATACTTTAACAAATTACCATGGCAAGATCTACGCTTGAACAACGTTTGGAAATTATCCTAAAATTTTATGCTAATAATCGTTCTTTTGTGAATACCAATCATGCATTACGTGAAAGTTATGGACCAAATCATCGTCCTGATGTGCGTGTAATTCGTCGAATCGTGGAAAAGTTTGAACGTGAATTTACTCTGCATGATACGAAACCACCAACTAGACGGCGAAACGCAAGAACTCAGGACAATATTGCTGCTGTAAGAGCCAGTGTAGCGGAGAATTCAAATGTGTCCGTAAATCGTCGCGTCGTTCTCAAGAACTTGGACTCACCAGAATGACTACGTGGCGAATTCTGAGAAAAAATTTGGGCCTGCACACTTACAAGAATGTTCTGACTTAAGAACTGAAGCCACTTGACCATCATAAGCGTCGTTTGTTCGCTGATTGAGCTCTAGACAAACTCGAAAATGATGGCGATTTTTTCAAAAAAATAATCTTTTCCGATGAAGCTCATTTTTGGTTGAACGGCTTTGTGAATAAGCAAAATTGTCGTTTTTTGAGTGAAAATAATCCACATGAGATTCTTGAGAAGCCTTTTGCATCCAGAAATAGTCACTGTCTGGTGTGGTTTATGGCATGGTGGCATCATCGGACTTTATTTTTTCGAACATGGTGTAACAGTCAATGGTGAAAGGTATCGAACAATGATAACGGATTTTTTGTGGCCTCAGTTGGATGAAATTGATTTAGATGGCATGTTTTTCCAACAGGATGGTGCCACATGTCACACTACTGTTTCAAGCATTGATTTATTGAAGGAAAAGTTACTGGAAAACATTGATTTCTCTTGATTCCAGAGATCCCAGGAGAATTCAGCAACTTTGACCAGACGCTTGGCCTCCAAGAAGCTGCGATTTAATACCGTTGGATTATTTTTTATGTGGCTTTGTTAAGTCATTGGTCTATGTGAACAAACCACTATATATTGAAGACTTGAAGAGGAACATAGAGCACATCATTCGTGAGATTAATGCGGATATTTTGCATAAAGTGACCGAAAATTTTGTTCATCGGATTCGCTCCTGCAAACGTAGTTGCGGTGGACATTTGAATGATGTGTTATTCGGAACATAATTATATTTTGGAATTATATTTTTTTTACAGCAATTTTTACCATTTTCGTTTAAAAAAAAACATCAAGACATTTTTATTGGGAGACCTATTATAAAGGATTTTTTTTGTAAAATGTGCACAGTTAAAATTGTGACGAATTTTAGACATGTGTTTTAGCATATAAAACATTTATATGAATTTATATTCTTGGCAGTTTACCTGAACTCAGTGATCAAAAAACGTTATATTGTGAACCTTTTTAAATGAATATAATAATGAATTATATGAGGTGTTCATTTAAATAAAATATTTGATCGATGTAAGGGAAGCCTTTTCAACACTATATTGCATCATATATTATGATTCAGACCACAGAGCCGTCACGCAAGTTTTTGCTTATTATCTACGATATTCCACGGCGAAAACAAAATTATTTTTGTAAAACATATATATCAAGAGATTTTAGAAAAATTGATGTCTATTACTAGATCAAGACCACAATATTTTAGTGGCCATTTATATAGAATTTAAGAGGTTTTACTTTGATGCTTTAAAGAAAAGAAAGCACTCTAAATAAACGATTACTTTGAATTTTAAAAAGAAGTAGTAGTTAATTTTTTACCGTTACAGAAAGTATTTTAATGGTTGTGAATGAAGTTAAAAACAATATGAATGCAAAAATGTTCAGGCCGATTCATGAGCAATTAAAAAAGAAAATCTACTTAAGATATCACTGCGAGCACCTCTTTCTCACATTTAAATCCACGCCATTTTGTTTTTAAAGGCATGAAATAAGTTTTTTATATCTTGAGTTCAGGTCGGCGAAACGCCGAAACAATTGAGGTTCGTAATTTAAAAATGCTAATTTTCGATTTTATTCTCCATTTTAATAACCACTAAAAGTAAATTATTTCCGGCATCCACAATGGTCCGTCAATTATTTTTATTTCTTGGTCTTGTGTTTTATTCTTTTTTCTCCCTTTCTTTTATATAACAACACGTCTTTTAGGTAGCGATGGCTTGGTTTCAATTTTAATTAAAGAGTTAACGATATCGATATCGCTTCTTGTGTTTAGAATATATATTTGGCGAACTGGGAAAAGTCAATGAATCAATTTGTTTTTCAATTTGAAATTTGATTACGAACTATATATATACATATATCTATCAACATTAAAGTATAAATAAGAAACATTATTTTTTTCGTCTTTATAGAGAGGGTCTGGAATCTTCAAAAAACATCTCAGTCCAGAACGCCGACTGACTGACCTTAGTGCAGGATTCGTTCTTCGTATTCTCTTAATCGTTTCTCTCATTGTAACAAAATTCACATCTGTCGCTCTTTCCATTCTGTTCTTTTTTCATATCCATCTGATGCATTCTAACATCGTGTGTGTCACAGTGTCCGAGAGTCCACAGTATAGGCATTTTTCTAAATCAGCCTTTACGAACCTAAAGAGGTAGGCCCTAAACACCTGCGCCTAACACCTAAGGCATCTAAGAAATCTATGAGCACCTACGTTAGGAAATAATCCAGTAGCCTGTGGCCACAGTCCACCTAATCTCTTATGCTCATGATCAGCATCTTTGTCCACTGTGCCACATCTTCCATGTTGTTTTATTCTTTTTGCCATCTTTCAATTGAGTTTTTTCTTTCCTGTCTTTCTTTCCTGTCTTTCCTCTCGGTCATAGTAAGGTTAGGGTCTCTTCTCACATAGACCTCTTTTCTTTCTACTACTAAAATATGCAACGGAATCCACAAAGCTGTCGCAGACACAGTCCTGTAGGCGCATGCCACTCGAAACAGACTTGTTGTGTCCACTCGTGTTATGAGCCTCCTATAGGCGGTTATCTCTACCGCCCCGCTCCAAACTGGTGCCGAGTAGAGGACAATCGACTGCACTACAACGTGTAAGGCCCTCCTCCTTTCTGATTTGGGTCACCTAATGTTGGGCATCACCCTCCCCAACGCAGCTGCAATATTCGCAGCTGTCCAGGCCACCTCCGGCACGTGCTCCTGACATTTTTTATTGGTGCAACGTCACTTCTAGGTACTTTACGTGTTTCTTGGGTGTTAGACATGCCTCGCACATTTTAATTCTCCACTTTGCTTGTTACTTTTCCCCTTCAGGATAAGAAACACCTGATAATTTTAATCTTTTACAAACAAATATCAGCGCTATGAAAAACAATCCAAGTAAATTATGACCTGGCAATAAAGTCAATTTTTATGATAGTATAAGTACCATAAATCTGCTGCTCTCTCTCTCTCTCTCTCCTTCCCTCTCTCTCTCTCTCTCTCTCTCTCTCTCTCTCTCTTCCCACCTCTCTCTCTATCTTCAGCCCCAACTCTCTGGAGAGAGTGTAGTGGTCATCGTGATGTCGTGTATTGTCCATCTCCAAAGATCTTTGTCTCTGGTTATTACTTTTAACTCATGCATAGGTCTTTTACACCCTATAATTTGATCGATCCATCTTGTTGGGTATCTTCCTCGTAACTCAGCCTTCTACATTTTCTTGGACCTTGGATAATGAGTCTTTTCATGTTTTCTGTGTCTATTCTCATAACATGTTCAAAGTAATTTAATTGTTAAAGATGGATTTTGCTGGAGAGCCGTTTGCTGATTTTTGGCTCATTTAAAATTGAAATATTTGTCTCCTGTGGTCGGTCCAAGAAATTAGTAACATTCTTCTCGAACAGAACATTTTAGTAGCGTCTATCTTTCTTCTCTCCGCTTATTGTACTTGATCTTCCACTTCTGTTTCGAGCTTTCCGTAGCTACATAATGTGACGACTAGGTATTTAAACTCCCAGTCACTTGTTTTATTATCTGACCTTCCAGCTCCAATTTACATCTTTGTAAATTATTTGCTGTTATTACCATGCATTTTGTCTTTTTTTGGGAAAATTAACTTGTTAAATTTTCTGCCT
This sequence comes from Diabrotica balteata, assembly GCA_918026665.1. Lineage (NCBI taxonomy): Eukaryota > Metazoa > Arthropoda > Insecta > Coleoptera > Chrysomelidae > Diabrotica > Diabrotica balteata. The sequence goes on along the minus strand of OU898283.1, from coordinate 93,824,640 downwards.
CTTATATTAAATTGGTGCCGCATACGTTGTAAATCATTTTCACTTTTAAGAGAGAAGTATTGCGTTGTCTCCATAGCAAATTATCTTAAGTTATTTTTCTCCCATTCGGTATCTTTTTCTAATTTTTATTTTTTTTATTATATCATCCTCAACCAGGTTAAACAATACAGGTCTCAGGGAGTCTCCCTGTCTTATTCCATTGCCAGCTTCAATAGGGTCGGTTAGTTCTTCTTCTACTTTTACTTTTATAAAACGTCCTTTAATTTGACCCGGTAAAATGCCTTCTTAAGGTACAGGAAACATAGATCTGCTGGTTTGTTGTATTCTAATGATTTCTCGTGCATTTCTCTTTGTAGGAAACTAAATGCAGCTAGTCGTGTACTATTGACGATTATATAATAAATGAAATGAGGTTGAATGCTCGAATAAATGAACTTTGAAAATAAGGCTATTATCGAGCACAAGTTAATTAAATCTAGCCCAAGTACTTTCGCTTAAAATAGCATCTTCAGGGGCATTTCGTCAAAATGTAAACTATCCGGCAAGCGTAGAATGTGGAAACATTAAAAATAACATAAAATTGTACAAAACACTACACTAAAACAAGGACAAACAGTTTAAAATTACTTAAAGATTCTACGCTACATTCTCTGTCAGTATCTGGAGGGATAATGACAGAGACTGACAGAGAATGTAGCGTAGAATCTTTAAATAATTTTAAACTGTTTGTCCTCGTTTTAGTGTAGTGTTTTGTACAATTTTATGTTATTTTTAATGTTTCCACATTCTACGCTTGCCGGATAGTTTACATTTTGACGAAATGCCCCTGAAGATGCTATTTTAAGCGAAAGTACTTGGGCTAGATTTAATTAACTTGTGCTCTATAGTAGCCTTATTTTCAAAGATTATATAATAAGTATGATGGACAATCAATACATTGACGTTAGTTTTAAAGAATTAAAATCGTAAGGTGGTAACAGAAACTAAACAAAAAAGGTACAAACCCTAGCTGACGAATTTGCATTCCTCCATTCCAAATGTTCCATGTATCTGAGTCTGAGTCTCTCCTTTGGTATTGTTCTAATTAATGTCTGTCTATTTAGATTCTTGGATTTATTGGTATATTCAAGGATTTATTGGTATATTCAAAATCGTTTTCACACTCATCCAGCATAATCGCCCATTTTTATAAATCTAAAAATTATATTGTTTGCATCAGATAATTTCTACGTATTTGGCCGTAGATGATATGCTAAGACTGGCTTTCCCAATTTTCATTTAACAAAGTCGTTAGAATTATCACCCGTTCCAATAATAACTATACATCTTTCGTCACAGTATTCACAGACTCTGAAACCAAGTTCGCCAAAGCCCTCTTGAGGGTATGAGGATGAACGGGGAAGGATTGCCTTTCGATATCCTTAGATTAAAAAATCTGATCCTCGTTCATTTAAAATGTTGCTCGAAATGTTGCAAAAGCGGACTTCGCAACCCTGAACGCACCCAAAAGTGCATCATTTGCCCCAACTGCGGTCAACAACACACATCGCTAACTTTCCCATAGCAAATGCACCAATATGCCCAACTACGGAATAATCACTCTGCCTTTTCTCCCAGATGTCTTATAAGAAATACCCCATCAACCAGTCCATACCAAATCCAACCCGTGACTACCTCAACCACGTTGCCAGTCTCCTTAACGAGATTTCCTACTTCATGTAAGATCAGACCAAATCGACTTCGACTTACAATCACACAATCAACCAAGCATTCACCCAAATCCGAAACTAATTCCATTTACACACTTCCAACACACTCAGGGTACTCACTCATTAGCCACCATCCACAATCCAAACACACAATACCAATCTGTACGCTGAAAAGTGAATGCCCTCGATGTACACCTTAAGAGTGGGTGATCAATGGACATAGGACAAGGGGCAATTAGTTTTCTGTGGTTTCCTCTCATCTCATTGCACAAAGACACCTGTCTTAGGTAGCCACAGTTAATCTTCACGTGTGTACTAAAAAAGCCCAACAATTCTGGAAGGAATCGTTTGTTACACAAGGAGCTTGTGGTTTGATTGCAGATTTGGATCCACACTGAACACAAAAAGATGCACAATAGGACTTTTACATAACCCAACCCCATTCCCAGAAGAAGAAGCCACACCTTTAAGATGCAAAGAGCCTAAACGAGAATTTATAACTAGATCTGACTGACTGGCTTTAAAATAGATTTATATATTTGACACTTTGTTTTTCAAAAATGGTGCGATAATTTAAACAATTTAGGAGGCCAATATTAAAGAAAAAACAGCCTAAATACAAGAAAGAAGAAGAAGAAGGCACTTTGTTTTTCTTGATAAATTGTCAGAACTTTGATTTTTAAGTAGATTGTTATACCTCTATTTGAAATATATATTCTTCTAACTTCTTCCTTAATATTGTCTGATGTTACTAGAGAAACTAAATATATTAAATCGATTCAGGCTTTAAAAGTTCTTTTCTTCTACCTCTACTACCTTCTCATTTCTTCTTATCGGACTCCATTCCGAAATTTTTTATATCCATCTTCATTGATCTGCTGTTATTATGTGTCCATACCAAATTAAATGTTTTTTTTTTTACTTGGCTTAATGTTAGTTCAATCTCTCTTCATCTTCAAAAATGTACTAAAGACACACGAAACATACAAAATGAGAACATTAAATGACTACTATAAAATTAGCTTGTTAACCGGTATCTCAAAATTTGTTCAGAAACTATAAACGTTAAACCGTAGGCAGAATCGCCACTGTTTACACTACACTCATTTACCTTTTAGAGATAGAATTCGGTATAAGATAGATAAAAGGCCTTCGTTTTACCTGTTTTTATACCTCACATTAAACTATCGCCTAATTTATGTCTTTAATGGAAGATAGGTATGTAATTAATGTCATAAAAGCATTTCTTTCAAAATATCAATTTCCAATAAAAATTCCTCAAAGTCGTTTAAACGGCGATTCTGACACTAGTAAGTAGCCGTTGTAGATGCGCAGTCAGACATATCGGTGGGTATTCTCTAATCTTAATGGCTAATATCTCACCCCGAATGTAAACAACTAAAAGCTACGATTAGAAAACATAAATAAATAACTGACTTTTCGATATAAATTCCATATATTTTGTAAATTTTATAATGCTTTTAGTAATATACAAATCATATTGTAACGAGTGTAATCGAACTAACCTAAATCGTGACATATCCTGACAGGTGTTGAACATTTTGAACAACAACTGGAAAATTGAAAGAACAATACCACATAATTTAGGAATAGTAACAAGATTCTTGAAGCCTTTGGAAGTTAGAGGAATATTTCAGACTAAATGAGTGCTGTATAAAAGACATTAGGGCATTAGAGGTAAATTATTTGAAGGTGGCGGTATCATGTATCACATCGACGTTCTTGGAAAATTAGGTTATATTTAAAACGTAGCTAAATAAACCTTTTGATTTCGAATCTCACTATTTTTGAACAAATCCCACGCAACAATATAATATGATTAGACAAGAAGTCCGGAGACCTCTCTTCGATAGCGAATTAGGTGAACCGCAAATTCAAAGCTTCTTACTGTAGTCTATTGAATGATGCTAGGAATAACAAAATTAAAAACACTATCTTTTTCACTGTTTATGTAGAGAAAAGACGCTAAAATGAAAGTAAAAGATTACATTTCATGTCAATTAAAATTGCACTATTGTTTTACACGTGTTTCGATTTATTCAACTCTCATATTCAACTCTTCGCGACATCTATGCGAAGCGGCAAGAAGGTGAGAGACCTGTTCTTCGATAGCAAATTAGGTGAACCGCAAATTCAAAGTTTCTTACTTGAGACTATTGAACGAAGCTAAGAATATGCTTCAAAGGTGAACTGTATTTCGACTGAATTTGCGGTTCGCCTAATTCGTTAACGAAGAGAGGTCTCCTGACTTCTTGTTGCTTCGTATAGATCTCGCTGCTAACGTACTCAGGCAGTTATCATTATTATAACGGCCAAATACTAGACTGCATTTTATTTCAGTTTGGTTGTCCACAAGCGTTCCTATTGAAAGTTAAATAACTCAAAACACATGTAGAACAATGGCGGAATTTGAATTAAAATTAATCAATCTTTTGTATCAATCTTTTACTTTCATAATATGCTTCTATCTCTCTCTTTTCTTGACGTTTTTATCTGTTTAGACGTCGTAATATTCTTATATAATCCAAATACCAGAGATTTCTTCTTTTAAATAAGCGATGGAAATTCATTTTATATAACAATAAAACATTGAAAACTTTTGCTTTCAAAACAATAACAAAACAAATTTATTATACTATCTTATCACTACAGCTGTTTTGGCAGAGTTTCTTTCTCAAGTGATCTATTTTTGGTATGTATTCACAATTTATAGTCTTTAACTAAGTAGGTTGAGGAGGGGAAGACTGTTTGTCTCAAGTTGGTTATTCAGAATTGTCTATATTTTTAAATTTTTTAATTTTCATACATTGTAATAAAGATAGCTTAAGGCTATCTTTATTAGAATTAGAATATTAAGGCTATATTCTTTTGGATGTGAAGAATTTGAAATTCGTTAATAAAACAATAATTATGGTCTAGAAGGTGAAGTACGTATATAGAATCTGTTTTTCTATTATTCAAAGCTATTGGTAGATTCCGCTGAAGATAGCGAGGATCGAAACATTGTAGATGATTTGTTTTGTAAGGCAATAGGACTTATAATATGGAAGCCCGTCCTCTCATCCCATTCGTATTATAAAGTAGGTAGTGCATCCCATTGTTCTTCTAGGTTACATGTTGGAGAAAGACCTCCCACACTTATTTCAGATTATGCCATCTGCTCAATGTAGTGAATTCTCAAAATAATATGTCAAAAGACTTATCTGTTTTACAACCTCAACCTTCTTTCGAGATATCCACGTCTCAAATACCTCGTGTGATGGCGCCTAGTTCAGGTCAGATATCCACGACCTTAGCTCATGTAGATACTGTCCCTAAGGAGTTACCTAATGACCTTAGCAGTATTGCATATTTTCTTCCACATATTGAAGTGGTAACGGATAGTGAGTCCTACAAGACTCGTGACGCTGATACAGGCGCGAGTTCGTCTACGGGCCTATCCTTTAATAATGTACATCTCTCTGGACCTCAGGTCCATTCTAATATTCAATCCTTGCCCAAGGATTTTTCTGTGTATGATTTTCATGATGGGGTGTCTGACGATGACGCTGCCGATACAGCTTCGCGGGGAGCTAAACCCGATACATCCGGATCGAAGGACCATTATGTTGCGTTCTGCACATACGATGACCTCAATATAACAATTGGGATCATCCTGAAGGGGAGAGAAGATATTCTGTTCAGTCTAGAACTCGCTGGTTTCCCCCTTTCGAAATGGGTATGTATATTCAAATAAAAGAAGAGAAATGAAAAGCATTGGACTGTATAAAACTGTATTTTAACAAGCAGTGAATTTAAACATAAATATACATAACCAAATATACCAAAAGATAAAAGCCAAATTTATAATCTTACAAAAAAATCAACCTAAATAAGGATATCATATTTTAACGCTATAAAAACAAATTAAGAATGCGGTGCAGTGCTTTTACGTTTGACTCTTGTTGTTTTTAATATAATTGCCTAAGTGGTTGTTTGTTCTAAAAGCTGGTGGTTTTACTTTCTTTTTTTATGTATTTGGCTATTTTAGTTGATGTCTTGCCTGTATATGTAATCGAGCAGAAAGTACTGTGTTTTTTCTCTGGTGGTGGAAATACTAATGTCAGAGCTTTCTTATGTAGTTTTTTATTTAAAATTTTATTTATTTGTCCCTTGTACCAATTCTTTACTGCTATTTGCTTAATGATATTTAATCTTTTTTTTTCTGCGTTTTGTTGTTTGTAATTTGCTTTCTTCTTTTATTTTGTTGCCTGCTTCTTGTGCTTACAGATTCAAATTCTTATTTTCCTAATTAACCAAAAACACTTAATCTTAGTATCATTTAAGATCTATCAGATATATCTATCATCTAAGTTTCATCTTGTACGTATCTAGTTCCAATTTTCACTTGCCTATTCTTGTATTCAGATCATTCTGTATCATTTTTGTTTGTCGTACTGTTTGATCCAAATATCTTTGTGATGTGTTTGAAACGTACTACGAAATCATAGTTAAGATACGTCTTCTTACCTCAAGAAAGACACGTGGCATTTGTACATTAGACCTTTAAAACAAAACCTGCCCGTCCATTAAACTTCACCAAGAAGTCCTAATATCAAGATAAAAATTTTGTTATTGCAAGCTTACGAATTTTTACTGGCTAAGCATGTAACATTAAGAAAATATACAGGCTCCATTTAGTGTCTGAAATTCAGTTGCAAAATGAGTTTGTCTACATGGATTCGCCTTCGGTCTTCCGCGTAGAAATGATTTTCTTTTATCTCTTACTTTAATTCGAACTTAGTTTCCTTAGTGCCTCCCGCCTGTGTAAATATACTTTCATCTATGTTTATAAAATTAGCACGAGAAGAAGAAGAAAAGGGTATGTATTACATAGTAATGGGAATATAGATGAAGATGCACAATATGATAGATGAAATAAAAGTAAATGACAGATGTGTTGTATGACAGAAACATTCTAATGAACCTGAAAGATAAATCTTATAAGACAGCTGTAAGGCAAGATGTAATATACGGCACTAATAAATGTTCCAAAATTAAAAAAATGTTGCAGAAGTGTGAGTGTTTCGATGAATAAGTAAGTTTGGAAAGAGTATTGGATAAGACATAGCTTTATAAGGGGATGAATATTATTCTGACCTAGATAAACCTATGTGGCTAACTGTAACTAGCGAACTCGATTCTGTATGTAGATAACAGGTAAAAGCAAAGACGAGGAGGGCAATATTTAATAATATATTCAGGGATTCTACAGTATTTATTCACTGCCTTCCCTCGCTCAACCATTTCCATCTCTCTCTGTTCTATCATTCTTTATCGTTTAGGCCTCTCATGACTCGTCTCATGACGTCGTCTACTTCTTTCTTCCAGGATCTTCGGGGTCGTCCTCTTTTCCTCCTTTCTATGGGGCTCCATTCGGTTATTCTCTTTATCCATCTGCTGTCGCTAGTTCTTCTTACCTGTCCATACCACTTTAGTCTTTTTTGTTCAATATATATTAGTATGTCTGTTTCTATTGATTTTCTTTGCTTTATTTCGTCATTACTTCTCCTATCCATTCTTGTTACTCTGCAGCATCTTCGCAGGTATTCCATCTTTGTTGCTACTATTTTACTGCTGTTTTCTTATTTATAATCCAATTTTCAGCCCCACATGACATAATACTTCGCACTAATGTTTTATAAATCTGTGTTTTTGTCTTCATATTTAGGTGTCTATCCCACCATAATGAGTTAAGTTGTTGTTATTGCTGTTCTTGTTTGTCCTAATCTTTGTGTAATTTCTTCCTCTGTTGTTGCCTTTTTCGTGATTATAAACCCCAAGTATTTGAATTTATCCTTTCCTTTGATTGTTACGTTGTAATCAATATGTAGATCTTTTATGTCTTCTTCACTTGTAGATATGTACTCTGTTTTCGCGAGATTAATATCTAGGCCAGCCTTGGTATATTCTTCTTGTAGTTTCTTCATCATGTAGCTGAGGTCGTCTTGGTCTTGTGCTATCACTACTTGATCGTCTGCAAAGCTTAACTTATATAGGTATTCGTTCCGTACCGGTACTCCCATGCCTTTGCCTTTTCTTTTCCATGTAGTCAAGGCTTCCTCTAAGTATATTTTTAATAGGGTTGGAGATGCGGAACCACCCTGCAGGAGCCCTTTTGTTGTGATGAAATCTCCTATGATTCTTGTTTCCACTTTAATGGACACGTTATTTTCTTTATATAGAGCTTTTGTAGCTTATTTAATATTTAATCTCTATAACAAATTGGAAACTGGAGTTTTCTGCGTGTTTCCACTTCCAATTTAATTGTTGTCTCTGTAATTCTATATTTCTACATATAATACAGCTTAAAATATTTTTTAACAGATTCTGATTTAAACAATTTTTCGGTTTGGAAAACGGGAGTATTTTATTACGGTTGTAACACGTTGTAGAAAATAATAAGGAAATCACGATGTATAAAGAATCTCTGCTTATGACGTTAAGTAACGATATCGTAGGGATTCATTTTAATCGATAATTGTAAGAAATCTTATACTGCGTGATTTCCGTCCGCGTAATCCAATTTTATCAAATTGCATTATGGTTTTTTCTTTAATAATATTATTATTCAATATAAACTAGTCAATATGGAGAAACCATTCTAATTCTGCTTTAAAAATTAATAAGAACATTTAGACGACATAATTAACGACTAATGATTATTACATGGCAGTATTTTCAATTGAGGAAACAAGTCATACATTTGCTAAATTTATCTAAAATGAGTGATACTCTTATATCTGGTAGCATGGAGTTGCAGGGCTATTAAAATGTCTTAGGCTTTACGTAACTATAGAATCTACTCAAGAATTTCTCTCCAATCGTCCATATCCATCGCCTTCCTCCGTCAAGCACGTATTCCCATATTTCTCATGTCTTCTTCGATGTTATCAAGAAAGTTTGTTCTGGGTCTTCTTTGACCAATGGGTGTCTCAAGGAGCGTTTTTCTAGCTGAGTCAGTTTGTTTCATCCACATTACATGCCCTACCCATTTCAGACGACTTATCTTAATATACTTTACGATAGGTATTAGGATAGAATTCAGAGTCCAGGTCTCTGTAAAGTATTTTGTAGAAACCTTTGTCTATATGTCCGAGGCTTGGTTTGGGATTTTTAGCAGTAGTTTTTTTCTAGATATTAAGATCCAACCCCCAACCTGGAGGGCCAGGAAATTTGTCTTAAGGTTTTCATCCTTTAGATTGACTGTCTTTCTGGACTTTAAAGATCAATCTTCCCCTCGATTTTATACAAGCCCTAAAACTATTGGGCTGCCACCTCCGCTTTCCAGACCGTTGTGAAGATCTTCTTCTCCGCCCTGGATGCCGTTGTGGGCTTCATCCGTGACCCTGGACAAGGAACCCTTAGCAGGTACTAGTTTCCCGGGTCAGGAGACACCTGGAATCTGCGGAAGGCAGGGATTGATTCACTTTCCCTGATAGGACTATCCAAAAGGAGTTCCTACCCGCTACCCGCAACCTTTGTTGCTTAGAAAACTAATTGAAGAATACCATAAATGGGGATTAAATATCAATTTAGAAAAGACAAAATACCTCTCAATTGGAGCTGAAGCAGAACAACTCGATATCGATGACAATCAAAAAATAATTCCATGTGACAAATATAAATACCTGGGCGTCATCTTTGACCGTAGTGGAAAAGACGAACGAGAAATAGAACATCGAATTGTACAAGCACGAAGAGCTATACCATGTTTGAACACGGAAGCCACGGAAATGGATGCCATCGGAAGATCGATGAGAATATCAAGAGGCGACAGAATACGGAATGAAGTGATAAAACAACAAATGGGTATATGAGCCGAATGGGGGACGAAAGATTGCCTAAAAAAACGATGATGTGGCAACCCCCAGAGAAGAGGACACGAGGAAGACCTCCACAGAGCTGGAACCTGGGTGTTAGGAAAGCGATTAGCGCTCGAAATCTGGACGAAGACCTAACTCAAGACAGAATACAGTGGCGTTTGGTAGTCGGACAAGGTCATAAGACGTTATAAAACCGAATATATATATATATGTGGAAACCTTTGTACTTCTTGATATAATTTAGGATTTAAGAGGGGGATAAGTGCATAATAGCACGTGTTGGTCTGTAAATGCTGCGGTTTATTTCTGCGGTAGTGTTATTTTCAGTAACTGCTTAGTAACCTAATAGGAGAAAATCTTAGGCTCTTGAAATGAAAAGGAAGGCGTACTTACCATCCAAATGTCACCTCTTAACAGTTAATGACTCAATATTTGCTCAATGTCGACTCAATTTATACAATCATATCAAAAATATACAGAAATTAAACTCTAACAAGAAGAAGCACAAGAAGTATTCAAATTACATATTCTGGAGTTTCTAAAATAAATTGGTTTTCCAAAAATATTTGAGAATACCTTGGATAATTTACATCCAAACTTAGCTAGTTTCTTAACAGCTGATGAGTTTTAGGTTATGGTCTAATGGTCAACATAGTTGAGATTGGAAACCTTCTACGGTCAATGCAATTGAGGAAAACCTTGATTATGTCTAGCTTTAATTAGTTACAAACCAATGTGGAATTGGTTTATCGTAAAGAAATGAAAGTCTTTACCAACAGCGGCATGCAATGGGTATAAAATATTGATAACTTCTTTATATTTCTGTTTAAATTCAATGAGTATGTGCGTTCATTAAAACTAATTTTATCGCCCATAATAGAATACCCTTCTTTTCACCTTTATTAGTTCTATTCCCTCAATGGAAGACCTTCTCTCTTAAGAGATCCTCCTAAAATCTTTCCAAAAATTGCTCTTCTTTAAAATATTTTGATCCCAAATATTTGTACTATATTCTACAATAATCTTGGATTCCAAATCTGAACTTCTGTGCAGCGCAACGTGTAATACGGGGGCACTAAGTCGGGCGAGGTTGGCGATGACTCCTTCAAATTCTACCATATTTTGGTATTTTTCTATTATCGTTAGGAGATCTAACCCTCGGTAATTAAAGGTAAAATAAATATAAATGGTTTCATTTCGGTTTAATTCCAGTATCCCGCTCCTACACATGTTTCATCGTTTAAATTTCATCAGAAAGTCTTCGTGAAAGGACTCACTGACTCTGAGTTTTATTAGGAGGACTTCGTGAAAGGAAGGAGTAAAGATTGTAAGTTACCAATCTTTACAAGCAAAGGTGTTAAATATAATAAGAAAAAAAGTAGAAACTGAAGACGACATGTTATTCACATTAAGGTTTGCCCATGTCTCATTTATCTGTACAAAAAATTTCTGCTGAAAACAGATTGAATAGTAATTCTGATAATATCAAGCCTCCTACTAATATTCCCAATACTGACATACAGATATGAAGCTTGGACCCTAAGACAAGTGGAAAGAAGAAAGATAGACGCCACTGAAAGATTATGTTGGAGACGAATATATTTGGACTGGCCACAGGACAAATAATTAAATTTTAAATCTTAGCTTAAGCTTAAGGTCAACAAACGGCTCTCTAGCAAAGTTCATCTCCAGCAATTAAAGTACTTTGGACATGTTATGAGAGCAGACACAGAAAACATGGAAATACTTATTATCCAAGGAAAGCTAGAAGGCCGAAGACCACGAAGAAGATTCATGCATGAGTTAAGAGAAATGACCAGAGACAGAGATCATTGTAGCATAGACGTATATACAGATATGTTAACCCTTCCCTTACTGATTTCATTGTGTCTAAATAAAACAGTTTAAAATGACTTTAATGATATTCGTTGATACCTAGAGACCTAACAAAGCGATTGATTATTTTTTTACATTGTTGCGTGTCCTTGTATCCTTAGAAAGGACATGGGACATATCCTATTACTGTGGAATGGTATGAGAAATAAATCACATCAGTAAAGAAACAAACCTATATTCAAAATAAAAAAAGCACATTACACAACAAAGACATTATTTTTTATGAATGATGTAAAAAGCAATTTTTGCATAGAGTCACATTGCACGCTGTATAAATAGTAGTTCGAATTTCTGATTTATTTTGTGAAAATCTAAAGCACCTTCTCCTAGTAGGTATTTGTTGTGGCAAATATTGATCATCTGTTGCTGTCGTTTAGATATTCTTCCAGAACGGCCACTTTATCAGCTCAACTCAGCTTTTTCTCTATTCTTAGCTTTCTGATAATTCCAACAGTTGTAATGTAACAATGGGACATCAGCATTACTTCTATCCTATCTTTCCATTTAGTGGCTCAAATTCCTTCGGTTAAAACTAAAAACTCCATATTACCCCTTAACATTTTGTTATTTTCAAATTTGGCTACATTTACCCGATTTGCCATATAGGTTCCTAAACATGGAAAATTTAGGGTGTTTAGTAAGTTGAACGAAGTGGAAAATCTATCAAGCATAGACACACATCTGGTGACCGTATGGTGTTGGCTAGAATTTCAACAACTCGTTCTCCAGAGTTCCAGTAGTTGGTGTGGATTCTTTTCCCGAGTAAATATTGAAATCGTATTTATATCCTGTGAAAGAATCACTTGCCACATTTTTATACCTCTTTTTACTGGCTTCATAGGAAGATATTGCTTTAGGGCAGATCTTCCTTTAAACTTCGTCATTGATTCGTCGATGGACTAATAGGAAACTCAGTCCTCGCCTTTACAAAAGTTTGTTTCAAACCACTTCATCGATGTAGTATGGTTTTGATGTATTACCATATTATAGTAGTACTTTATAGCAGGAATAAACAGCGATCTCTTGAAATAGCCTTTTATGAGGAAATTCGATAGTGATTCGTTTTGTGAATAGTAGTGTGAGATAGATGGTATTTTATTGTAACACATAACCATATTACAACCAATCACTGTCATCATTTTTTGTATCTGTGTTGTTTTTTTGGAAGTTATGTAATACTTTGGTTGGTCCAGGAAGCAATATTCATAAATAAACTAAGCGGAAATAATTTTTCCGCATAAAAATAAACTACCTTTATCAATATTTGGTATTGTGATGCCATTTCTCTGAGTAGAAATTTTTTTCCGACAAAAGTTTGTATATATATTTGGTATATTATATTCCATTGTCCAATCAATTTATTCCTTTCAAACTCATCTTCAGATATTTCTGCGTTATCAGAATTTTCTTCGTCGGAGGCAGTGATGTTTACATCCACAAGGTCAGGAGTATTCTCAGGTACTTCATCAGAATCTGAGGCAGAATCGTCACCAGGTACACAATCAATCAGACTCTGAGGCAGCATAAGGTTCTTTTTTTTTATTTAATTAATGGCTTTGGATACTTGATCCATTCAGCCACGATAATGTATTTGACTACTTGAATTTGTTAACGATGTATTGACCTATGGCATTTGTTAACAAAATAGTACTTCGCATAGAGGTAAATTAAAAATATAATGTAAACATCAGTATCACAAGAATCAGTAGCTTAATAAAAAACCATACATTCATTCGTTCCATTCAATGCCCTAGCCAACAATATTTAGGACCAACAAGGGATCACATAATATAGGGATACTTTTCACGATAAGGTGCCTTTCATAGCGACTTTATTACAACACAAGACAGGCAACGGTTAGAAGGTAACTATATAACATAAGGATAGACAGAGGGAACAAAGCTAGATTTACACATACACATTACACATTCAGTCCTAAATTTTTCTTTTAGTCCCCTTTTAAATAGTCCCAAAAAATTTGGTTAAACCTAATATTATGACGACAGATATATAAAATGGAAGATTGACACTGAGGAAGAGGTATTTGTTCTTTTATCAGTTTTTCCAATATATACTTAATAGCAGCTTCATTATATATGCACCCGAACATCCAATGATTGATATCGTCAGTGTTACCATTACAATCACAAAGTTCGTTTCACTTAAATTAAATCTATGATACGCTTTCACAGTAGCATGATTAACAAGGCATTTAACAAACATTGAATATACTCTTCTATTGGGATGACTTCTTGCAGCAAAAGGCGCAGTAGGTAAAACAGGGTGAATTTTTGTGTAAAGGTTATTACTTCTGTTACAAAAAGCATTCCATTCAATTTCCCAGTTTTCTTGTAATTCTTGTTTACGCAGCGAGACTAAATCACTTCTTTGAACCAACTAATTTCTAATCCGTTTGAAGCCGCTTCTTTAGCAAAATAATCTGCTTTGGTGTTACCCGAGATACCAGCATGTCCTTTTACCCAAATGAAAGAGACTGAATTATTTCTTTCAAGTAGCTTTAGTTGATTTTGTAATATTTTGACGATAATACTGTTTTTGTATAAATGCTTATGCGAATTATCTAAAGCAGACAGCGCAGATCTTGAATCCGACATGATTACTATTTGTTGATCAGACATTCTTTTCTCAATAGTCCATTCTAGAGCTTGATATATTGCAAACAGTTCTGCGGAATAAATGGAACATTGTTGGTTTAATTTAAACTTAATGTGTTCTTGATTGTTTTGGATATATACCGCACAACCAACTCCCAAAATGGATTTTGACCCATCTGTGAAAATCCTATATGGCTTATCAAATTTGGCAAGTTCTTTCTGAAGTTGAATGGCGTTGTTATCATCAATAGTAGGGAAATAAACTTTGGTTTGGGAGTAAAGAATATTGAAATTAGATTGGAAACAATTAGTTTCAGCTGGGATTTCTAAATAGGAAGAAACATTAAGAAATGCTATAGCTACAGTTGGAGAATTTTTGTTATGCCACCATTTGTCAACTAAGTTAGACACAGATATGTCGGATATTTTTTGCAATAGGTAGGATTGGTTATTACTTTGACATTTAAGGATAAACTTTTCAGCTAAAAAAAGACGTCTTAAATGTAATGGAGGTTCCATACATTCGGCTAATAGATGTTCAGTAGGCGTAGATTTAAGTGCACCTAAAACCAAACGTAGAGCTTTGTACTGGATTCGGTCTAATTTTTTAAGTGTAGTGTTTGTAGCAGACCCATATAAAAAGCAACCATAGTCAAGAACTGACCTGGTGTATGTCCTATAAAACTTATTACACATAGATTAACCATAAGGTTCCTCTTCGGATTCATTTTCAAAAATATTTGAGAGGTTTTCAATTTCTTCTTAATGCTCTTTTCGTGTTAGAAAAGTCTATGTGCCATAGTAAGTGTGCAACCATACAATACGAATGGGATAAAAACGACCCGGTATAAACTACTACTGGGTCTCGTTTAGAAATTATGGTAAAACCAATAAGAACAATATCAAAAATAGGCAATATATATAAACAATAAACTAACATGTGCTAATCAGCAACTAAATTATATACAATCGTTTAAAAAACAGAGCAGCCACTTTCTTTTACTAAAATTGTAATATTTACGAGTTGTTGATGCACGTGTTTAGTTAACATCAATTTTATAGAGAGAGAGAGGGAGGCGAAGTAAACAAAGCTCGTGTTCGAATATCTTTTTTGTAAACTGTTCAGGAATCATATTCTTCACATTTTTTTAAAGGTTCTGTGTTTTTTTATACATTATTGCTGGGATCTGATCGGCCTATGGTGGAGCAGTACGGCAAGAGATAAGGGCTTGCGGCTCGGTGATACTCCTCCATAGATCCCTACCGGACGGGCGTAACGCCTAAAAAACCGGATATATATATATATATATATATATATATATATATATATATATATATATATATATATATTGAGGATTTTACAATACTATGTCTGTGAGTAAATCATCTTCTTTTCTTTTTAATAATTTGGTTACGGATGTTTTTCAGTCCAGGATGTTTTCCAGTTTTCATTTCATTTTCATGTTTTAATGCGTATTTTATTTCAGATGGTAGAATTTCATTTTTTTTATTTATTGTGATACATTGCCAGATTTTCATTCCCATTTTAATGTGTGCAGCTGTTTTTATGGACCTTTCAAATTTGTTTTATAGTTGTGTTCGATTTCTTGAGCGCAGTTAAATTTAAAGTGTATCGAAAATCATCTAAGAACTATATATACTATAATAGCCGTATACAATGTGGTATATTTTCATAGTAGTATGATTTAATACAAATTCAATTTCAGTTTGAGTTTACTTTGCGTCTTTCTTGGTTTATTCTATATGAATCGATTTCACAACAAACGTGCTTTAAATACCTGTATTTTTATTTTCTAGAAAATATTTTAAAATTTCTCAAACTGTTTAAATAGTGTTAAAAATCATAAATAACCTCCTTGTTGTTATTTGCTTTAGTGTTTCAAATGCCAACCTTCTTTATTCTTGAAAGATTATTTCACAAGTACCGTTATGCCAGGAGATTAATGTCTCTGTGCATTTATAAGCAGGTAAAAAGTAATTACCGAAACCCTCAAAAGGATACCTACCTATATACATACCTTATTCAAACTTTCCGATTACTGGAAGGATCACGAATTATTTCGGGTATATAATACCAAGTAATACAAGGTGAAGTAACTAAAACTTTTACAGTTATATAATATTTAATTCAACAAAGCATCAGTAGAACTTTCTAACACCTTTTCTGGTTTGTATTAATTATATAGTATTGTAAAGTTACTGCTTAATTATATTTTAACTGGTTAATCTTCTTATTTTTTAATAATAGTCGATTAAAATAGGTTTTAAACCAACATAAAGGAAAAGTCAACCTACCACATAAGATCGATAAATCAAGAACGTAGACATAAACGACAATATATCGTTGGGAATAAACCACAATTATAAAAACCCATGTATGTATACAGTACGTTTCACGAATTTGTGCATTTTTTAGGTTAGGAATGAAAGCTTTGATGGATCGTACAGTAGAGTGGTCCGTTGGCATTGGCAGTTGATTGTCTATCCGATAATATCCAAGGACTAAATCATGTTACAACAATTAAATTCAGTTTCAGTAGCGGTAGGCCTAAAAATGAACTACAGTAAAAAAATGCTGAGCCGACACCAGACAAATATAACAATACAAAATCACACCATAGAAAATGTTTAACATTATGTATATCTAGGTCATGTCATCAAACTAGGTAAACCAAATCAAGATGCTGAAATTAAAAGAATACAATTGGCATGGAGCACTTTCGGAAAACTAGCACATATCTTGAAAAACACCTCCATTCCTGTAAACTTAAAGAAAAAGGTGTATAACACATGCATTCTACCAGTTTGTACCTATGGCTTTGATACAGTAGCCCTTACCAAAAAATCTGCTAAAAGATTAGAAACAACGCAAAGTGCAATGGAACGAATCGTGCTTGGAATATCACTGAGAGACAAGATGAGAAACACCGAGATAAGACGTAGAACGAGTATTAGGGATATTGTGGAAGAAATTTGTACACTGGGCAGGTCATGTAGCCCGATATAATGACAACAGGCGGACACGGAGAATTTTAGAATGGAGACCAAGGACGACAAGAAGAAGCATGGGAAGACCTCGAAAAAGACGGGTAGATGACATAAGAGCAATGGCAGGCAAACAATGAATTAGATTGACGCAAGATAGAGAAAGATGAAGCAATTTGGAGAGACCCACATTCAGGAATGGATGGAAAATGGTTGACAAAGAGAGTTAATTGTCTAGCAATAATTTAAAACTTGTTCATGTTTACTTTTATTTGAAATTCGTTATATTAACTGAATATTGTTTCAGCGGAACAATCACACAGTTGTGTACGATTACCCAAAACGGACTCGATTTGATTGTATAGGAGTAACATGTTAGAGGTGGATAGTTTAGACTTGTGTTAGAACAACTAGTATATCTTTTTGTATATAATTTTAATGTATTGTCTTGTCTTTGTCACATATTCCTTAAATGTTTTGCGGTGCCTTCATTTGGGGGCGCTGAAAATCATTTTATCTGACTGTAATCATATAAAGTCGATAGGAATGAACTTATATTCATTCAATTTCATTTTTCGTCGTTACCTTCTGTACTGATTCTTCGTGATTATTGTCAACTGCAAGTACTGCGCTGTCATCAGCGAAGGTAGTATTTATAGTAGTCTTGTAGACTGTTGTCTGTCTATGAAACAAGAGAATAATAATGGCTACTTTTATTAGCCCGTAATAGTGGTATTTTAACTTAATTCTGGAATATCTTTTGTATATACACAAAATAACACATATAAAAGTCTTCCTAGGATACGTGCTGGTGGGAGTTTAAGTATAATCTCTTTTTCTCCTGTTTTCTCTGTAATATTGCTGAAATATGTGTTTTTTCTAGTAACAAAGCAAGTCATTTTTTGTTAAAAGTAGGCAGCGATGAAATTTTAAATGGGTTTGTCATTAAAAATCTTTTATTTACAGTGGGTGATCAAATTATTAGAGCCACCTAGTAAAATTAATTTTTTTTTACAAAAAGGGTATATAATTGAATTGTATAATATATTTATGAGTTTGTGTCCATTTGATTATCTTGTAACACCTTATGAGAGCACAATAAATAGTCTGACCACAGTGGCAACACAGCCAGCGTGGCAATTCGTGACTCAGATGCCATTGTTTGTCAGTGCTGTCCAACGTAGATTGCAACTCGCGTCCATATTGTTTTGTAATATTGGTATTTAGAGTTATAATAAATAGTTTCCATTGCTCTCTAGTGATATTCTGATAGTCGTATACTATTTTTTGTGAATGTATCAAAAATTTAATGTTTGTTACACCAGTGGAACCGGAACATCATGGGAGAAGCCAAAGACCTTTACTAAAGAAAATAGTGAAAACAAAATCTTTATTATTGAACAAAGAATCACTCCAACGGAAAAATAGCATCAATTTCTAAAGTTTCAAGAGCAAGTAGCCTTGTAGCCTTTATAAAAAAAAATCTGACGAAAATTTGGATTTGACTCCACGGCACAAACAAAAATGTGGTCGAAACAAATAACAACATCACGAGATCAAAGGAAAATTTGAGATATTGTCTTGGCTGACATAAAACCTTGAAGAATTTTAACGAAAATGATACACGAGTCTGGCACCAGTATTTCACCAATGATAGCTCATCGGCCAATAAAGGATCTGGGGTTTTCAACCAGTTGCCCTGCAAAAAATAGCCGCTACTCACACCAGCCATGAAGAAAAAAGGCTTCAGTGGGCTAAAGATTACAAAGATTGGACCATTGATGATTGGAATTAGGTAAATAATATTGCTTAACATTGTTTTTCTTTTATATAGGTTAGCGTTGATCAATTTATCCACGATTTTAAAATAATAATAACATTCCAGGTTTATTTTTTGGACGAAACTACCGTGCTAATCCTCATGGATAGAGCTGAATTTGTGAGGAGAAGACATGGGGAAAATATAAAGCTGATTGTATTGTAAGGACGGTAAAGCACCCCCTAAACATTATGGTGTGGTCTATCATAAGCAGTTAAAGAACTAGTAGACTCTACATTGTCGAAGGAACAATGCGGCAGGACCAGTAAGAGTACTGCAAAGAAAAATGGTTCCCCAGGTACAAGAGTTTCACGTTTATGACTGTTACAAAATTACTTGCTGACAACCAGACAACTTCTTTGGTAACTCGCCAGATCTGAATCCAATGGAAAAATTTTTGAAGCTAATGAATAAAAAATTTCTAATGAAATTATAACTACAAAGTGTCAATTGATCGAGCGCTTAATAGAAGTATGGCACAGGACTGGAACAATTTCACAAAATTGTCAGAAATTCTTAGAAAGCAAGCCAAAAAGGTGCCAGCTAGTCATTCCTGCAAAGGATGACAATACTAAGAATTAGGCTTAAGGCATAGTTTTAAGTGTTTTCATGTAATTACTCGTTTCTTTTTTTAATATACATAATATGTAAACTTTATAAGATTCTTAATTACAGTAAAATAGAATTAAGCACAAAAATATGTTTTATAGCTCAATTACATACCATTTTTAAACAAAAAGTAAAATTTTATGGGGTGGCTCTAATAATTTGATCACCCACTGTAGTTTTAATTTTTCAAATACAACGTATTTTGTATAACTATGGCAACACTGGTAAAAATTATCTCGGTTGGGTTTTGGGTATGAAACGATGATTGTCATTACTGTCATTTCTCAAATTGTGAAACGCCTGAAATATTCTTTTTTCCACAAAGTATTAAAATATGATACAATACTAACAATTATTTGTTTCCACAACAAATAATCCACAAACAAATAATTGTTCATAATTTAAAGTTAAAATAACTTCTATTTCTGGAACGATTAGTATTTTATCTTTAACCCTATTTCTAAGAAATGAAGGATATCGGCATTTTACAGAATGTTAGGCATTTCATTGATACCGGTGGTTCACTATCTATCTCACTTTAACTTTTATACACTGGTAAACCATGTCATGATAAAAAGAATTATACTACATAGGCGTAGGCATGTGATTTTTGACGTCTTTAAAGAATTTATTAAAAAAAAGGTAATAGATATATACATAGTTATATAATAATAATAATATTGAAAGTATGTTATTATTATTATTATCAAAAATGTAAATATAGTGGATGTGAGAAGTTTGACGTCACCCAATGTGGGAAGCGATCACTATTTGGTACTTGGTAAAATTAAATTCAATGAAAGATGGAAAGAGAAGGTTAAACCAACCAATTCAGAGGAAATAATAAAAATAGAAAATTTAAGAGATGACTCCATAAAATCATTATATCAAAAAAGTCTAGAACAGAAAATTCAAATGAAGAATATCGAAAATGAAAGCAATGAAGAGACTAGTTGGAGAAAACTTAGGAAAAATATTCTTGATGCTGCCCGAGAAGCCCTGGAACGAAAATAATAAACAAAAAGTGGTCAACGAAAACACCGAGGTTTACACTAGAGGTTAAACAAAAATGTTACCAAAAAAAGAAAGCTTTCCTAAAATATATGTCAGAAAAAAACGAATGAAGAATATAAAAGAATAAGAACTGAAACTCATCAATTGACAAGAAAAACAAAAACAGATTACTGGGATTCACAAAAGGACTAGAAATGGATTTCTATGGAAACAGAAACAAGTATGGCGCTTCATAAGACAACAAAGAAGCGAAATGAAAGAACTAGTGGAAATAGAACACATACAAGAGAACACATGGGTGGCCTTCCCGACAGAAATGTTTAAAAAACAAAACGAAGAACCTTTACCAGAAACGCCAAATATAATAACTGAGGAAAAGACTGAAATCTCCCAAAACGATGTGAAAGAAGGAATAAACAAATTAAAAAACAGAAAGTCACCAGGAGAAGATCAAATACCAAATGAACTCTTAAAATATGGAGGTAATTACCTTGTACAACAACTGCAACTTCTTATTAATAAAATATTCACCACGAACAGAATACCAGATGAATGGAGGAGAGCGATCATAGTGATGTTCTTCAAAAAAGGAAATAAGAAAGACCCCAATAATTATCGAGCAATAAATCTTTTTAATACAACACTCAAATTGACAACAAGAATCATAAAGAAAGTTAAAAAAGAAGAGGATATAAATGGGAGAAAAGGAAATAAGGATAATATGCTACGCCAACGACGCCATATACAACATGGTGATCTCAACAGAGAAAACTAAAGCGATAGTGATATCCGCGGAATCGAGACGATGTAAACTAGTCGTAAATATCAAAATAATAGAACAAGTGATGGAAACTGAATACTTGGAGTAAAACTGTCAAGCTACGGAAAAGTGGAAGAAGAAGTACAAAAACAAGTGAACATGACAAACAAAGCAGCAGGATGTCTCAACCATACAACCTGGAGAAACAAATACCTCACAACGGAAACGAAAACCAGGATATATAAATCAACAATAAGACCGATAATGACGTACACAGCGGAAACAAGAGCAGATACGGCGAAAACACAAAGACTGCTGGAAACAACAGAAATGAAAGTCTTACGAAAAATAAAAAACCAAACTCTAAGAGACAGAGTAAGAAGTGAGGAAATACGAACAAAATGTGGTATAGAGGAAATAAACGCGTAGACCAAAAGAAGAAAAGTGGAATGGAATCAACACATCGAAAAAATGACAGAAAATAGAATAGTACGAATAGCAAGAGACAAATCGCCAAATGGAAGAAGATCATTGGGATCACCGAGGAAAGATTGTCAGACAATGTCCATTGAAGCTAAAAACCGAAGTAAAACAGGCATTAAGCCTATTTATAAAGTAGGAAGAAGAAGAAGAATGTAAAGAAAGTACCCAGACAATACCTATTATTCTCTCTATTACTGAAAGTATTCCAAAGAGTCTCTTACAGAACATAGAACAACTGGATCTTAATGAACATCTTTATAAAACCATGCAGAAAGCAGTACTGCTCTCAACATCGGGAATACTCCTAGGGCTCGATCACACGGAAAAAGTCCTACCAAAGCTCAATCCTTTTGATACCGTAGGTATCTGGGATGATTAAATTTTCTCCTTATAAGGAGTGTGAGCCGGGTAGCTAAATTAGTTCTCATTAGTAAATTAGTAAATCTCATTAAATGCAACCTGACTTTTACTTCCCAACGAAATGTAGACAAAATGTACTAAATATTTTTTACCATTCTATAACTACCTTATTTTCTACCAGTTCTACCACTTTGTCTTGAAAAGTTAAACGTGGTAGAACTGAAGGAGAAATGTATGTATTTGGGTTATGAATTAAGAATCAGCAGGGATAACCAAACATGCGAAATCCAAAGACGAATTACTTTAGCTTGGGCAGCCTTTGGAAAACTGCGAGACACATTTAGGGCCAACATACCAATTAGCCTCAAAAGAAAAGTATTTGACCAATGCGTATTACCGGTCATGACCTATGGGCGGAAACTATGACTTTAACCAAGACTCCTCCTCCTCGGTCCTAATCCCTTTTGGGATGTGGTGACACCATCAGGCCTTCACAGTTTTTTTACGATTTCCCTCCATCCTTCTCTGTCCTGGGCTAGTTGTTCGGCTTCATGTAACCCATGGTTAATCGATATTTTTTGTTTGATCTACCCAACGGCTTGGAGATCTTCCCCTAGGTCTTTTCCCTTCAACTCTACCCTCGACTATCAGTTTTTTCCATCGTGCCTGTTCTTCTAGCAATGTGTCCAAAATACTGCAAATATCTCTGTTGTATTTGTTTGAGCAATCTATCATTTACTTTAAGTTGTTCTAATATCGATATGTTAGTGCGGTGATCAATCCAGGATATTCTCAACATGCGGCGGTATACCCACATTTCAAAAGCGTCGTTTATTTTTATCCGCTTTCTTTAAGGTCCACGTTTCGGATGCATATGTGGCTATGGGAAAAATGAGCGACCTTACCAGCCTTAGTTTTGTATGTATTGTCATGCTAGAATTTTTCCAAATTACTATCAGTTTCATTATGGCTGTTCTAGCAATAGTTAACCTTCTACGTATTTCCCTGTCACACCCTCCGTCATTTGTTATTAGGGACCCCAGGTATATGAAAGTATTTACTACTTCAAAGCCCCCAATTTCTTTAATATGTTGAAGATTATTCCGAGCTCTGTCTACTATCATGATCTTTGTCTTACTTCTATTTAGGTTTAGTCCATATGTTTTGCTTTTTTCCTCCAAACATTTCATTATGTCTTTCATTCCAACCAAGACTACGGCTTTGAAATTAAGGGTGGAGAGTGGAACGATCTATGTTGGGAGTGACGTTGCGGGACCGAATAAGAAACAAAGATCTGCGAAGAAAGACGAGTATTGCTAATGTTGTGGAATGCATAGCGAAACTGAAATTGAACTGGGCAGGCCATGTAGCGAGAATGTACGACTCACGATGGACAAGCAAAATTACAAATTGGAGGCCATGGGCAGACAAACGTAGAAGAGGAAGAACATTTACACGTTGGGCTGACGACATCAGGCGTATCAGCAAAAAATTGCCAACAAAGAGCAAAAAACCGCAAAGAATAGAAGCCTATGTCCTGCAGTGTACGTGTTAAATGAAGGCAGGATGATGATGGTGAACGGCCGCGTATTACTGGATGTGGCACCCAGTGAGTTTCACCACGCGAGAGGTTAGATGTTAAATGTTACTTGCTGATACAAACATGGTATTGAGCTAAAATAAAACTTAGTGAGTTTTACCTCTATACAGATGATATGTAAAACAATAGTACATTGTTTACCGGGTAGGAAAAGCCTAACATTCCTGGACGACTGTGAAGATTGCTAAGTCGAGGCGCAAGCCGAGACTTAGCAACACAGAGTCCAGGAATGTGGCTTTTCCTACGAGGTAAACATACTATTTTTCCGCAAATCGTTTAAAATTCGACAGATATTGATTGATTTAAATAAAAAACGCGATAATTTTATTCCCAAATAAATGGTGCTTTGAAATTCCTAATAAAATTACTTGGGTTACTATGGAAACGTATTGAGGTTGTTAAATAGAACACTAAAAAACTGTACGGAAATACCATTTCCTTACAGTAAGGAAATGACATTTCCTTACATTAAGGAAATCCTGACTTTTTCTTCAAGAAATTTTGACAGGAATGTCAAAATTTCCTGGCGATTTGCGGAAAACAAATTTATTTTGTTTGCAAAAATTCATGGAAAACCCTTTTACATGTTTCTTTATGCTTTGAATAAAAAATTTGTGCGTTTTTAGTTCTATTAAAATAGTATTTTTAATTCATTTTAGATATCATTCAAAATTATTATATATAATAGATGTAATCAAAATCATATTGAAAACCATAATTTAAAATTAATTTATTCGTTCGGTGTACGCTGGGTACGCCTATGATTTTGTTTAGAATAAAAGAAGTCGTTTCCTCTTCATCCTTGGCGAATCCAGGCGCCATAAGCCGATACCTCGTATTGTGTTTCCTTTGATTTGAATGAATTTCTAGACGAATTCAATTGCTTCGAAGAGGCAATACTTACAACATCGATTTATTATCAAAATTCAGATGATTTGTAATCCTACATAATAATTTATTTCTATAAAATCTAATATTCCTGTCAAAAAATAATTTCAGATGATTTTTAATAAATTATTATTGTGAAAAATACTAAAATAAATAGTTTGAAGATAATTGAGTTTCAAATATCAAAACCGGTACACGTAAAAAAATGTATTTCTCTACTTCTTTACTTTCTTTATTATTTTAATAATAGTATATTACTTTATGAGGCGGAGAAGCATGACTTTTCTTGACGCGCCCGATATTACGCGCCGAACGAAGTGAGGCGCGCAATAGAGGGCAAGTCAAGAAAAGTCGCTTCTTTGCCGAATAAAGTATACTATTTTTTCTTCAAACGTAGCAATTTTCAACCATAAATAGTACAATTCATACGCTATTTTTACTCGAAATTAACTGTGACAACTATTAAAGGTCGTCTAGAGTCTAGATGTTAGAAATTAAAATAATTAAGTCGCGGTGGGATTTGCGTCTCCCTGGTTACAGTTGTTTGACAGTTGTTTGAAATTATTAAAGACAGCTTATTGTTGTTGCAACCGCAAGCGCAAATTTAGTGCGAAAATGGAAAACCTAAACGAAATTGAGTCCGCGCTAATGATGCAGTAGCACGTTTGGGGCCCTCCAAGTCCGATAAGAACGATAATGCTCAAAAAATTTTAAACCCTCATGATTCGCCAACATCGGGAATGATTGCTGAAAGTTGTTCTCGACCATCAGTATCATCAACAATTACCAATGCGTATCAAGAGTCGGGAACATTTTTGCACGGTTTCAATTTTGAAAATGCTCTAACATTTACTAAACTAATATATAACTTGTTGTAATGACATTTGTTTGCTTTGTGACATGTTTCATATTGTTGCATGACAACATTTTTCCCTCCGCCGTAAAGAAATGGAAAAAAAACTGCTGCCCGGCGGAGACATCAAACTTTGACAGGATCAAGTTAGATAAGTAATGTCATCATTATTTGACGTTTGAAGAAAAATTTATTTATTTATACTCCAGTCGACAACTGGAGTATACTGAAATTAATTTATGTTTAACAAAACTAAAGCATCTCTGGCATTTGGTAATTCGTTTTTTAGATGGCACTATTCGATTTACGTCGGATTAAAAAAATAATAAGGAAAATTGCTTTATTGGAAGCCGAAAGAATACATTTTTTACGTATACCGAATTTGATATTTGAAATTTAATTCTCTTCAACCTATAACCAGAGTATATAGACGCTTAGCGTCTATATTCTTTGCTATGACTAATTAACTAACTTCTATATGTTCTAGCTATTGTGCAAGATTTAAAAAAAATTCATTAAAAAAATTAAATATTTCCCAGACGAATTATGCATGAATTAAGTTCTAAGTGCAATGTAAGTGGTTAAAAAGACTGAAGAAGAAAAGGCTTGTTTCCCCCTCTTTTTTGTATTTATTACTTTTTTTTCAGCAAGGGCAATCAATTAAAACATCATTAACCAGCCGTAAGTCTTTTAATGTACCTAGAAAATAAGTTACCACGATCATTATACTGAGATTTGGACATGCTTGTTACCCCAAACATTTATTTAAACTCAAGGTTTTAGATAATGATCGATGTGAATTTTGTACAAAAGAAGGAAACCTAGATCATATATTTTTCAGTTGCCCCAGAAATATTATAATTTCAGCCAGATTAATAAATAACTTACATAAATACAATATATTAGCCCCTTGGAACCTTCAGTACTTATTATCACTAGACTCGAGGGCAGTGTATGATTCCTTAGTTATGTTTTTAAAGGATAGTAAAATAACCATGTAAAGAATTATGCATTAGTTAATAACGTAACCTTTGTTTCTAACCCAATTGTAAATTCCCCTCTTACGTGGCCAGTGTTGTATGTCTTCAAAAAAATGCCTTGATGGGCCCCTAGGCGAGAAGAGAGTGACCCTGTTTACCTGTTCTTTGTTTTGTATATTTATTAATATAATCTCAGACAACTATTTTTTTACCATGTTGAGTCTGGCTGAATGACTAAAAGTCTATGCAAAACAGTCGTATCTTATAGAAAATGTAATTGTCGCTATTTTAATTCGGTATGACTTTGGTCAAATATGAATTGTTTTAAAGTTATAGGCAAGGAAAGTAGAAAAAAATAGACGCCTTTTTAATTTTAAAATATTTTAATTTTTTTTCTTAATGTTTCCGACATATTAGAGACGGAGGATAAGTCAGTTATTATTACTGAAGTTGTCACCTAACCATTTCTGCAAAAGCAGAGTGCCACCCTCTCACATCCAAGTTTAGTCGTTTTTTCACAGACCCGCCGTGGTCTACTTCTCATTTTTTCACTATCAAAATATGCATGTATATAGGAGTGGCTCAGAGGCAATGGTGCCTAACCCCAAAAATTTATTTTATTGGATTATACTTAATAGGTGCTTATAATTTATGTAAAAATCGTGTGCAGAATCAGCCTAAATCCGCTCTGATGATACCTAAAGAGGTTGAAATACGTATAAGCGGTTTGCCGCCGCCCTGCATCGAAATAAAAATCTAATACCGTCATTATGTTTTTATTCTTTACTCTGTTTGGAGTACCAGAAACTGAATTCACTACGAATTTTGACCATGATGAACGGCAGGTGGAATACACATTTTAGATTCCCTTGCCCAGTAAGTCATCAATCTGTTTGCTTTGCAAGTAGTAGAAAGCACAGTGGTTAAGATTTGAATTCAGTTTCGCTAGGTAAGAAATATTATGATTTCTCTTGTTTAGAGTAAGAAATCTTGAGAATCATGCAAGGTATAAATGGAAAAGAACTCATAGTTGGAACATGTTCATGCAAAATGAAGTGTCATGAAAATTTCTAATGAACGAAAGCAAAGCATTTTTAAAAATTACTACTTCGCTTAACTGATCAATGAAAAATGCTTTTGTTCAAGGTCAAATAAAACTAGAAGACAAAAAGAGAACTTATAACCAAAATCAAAATGCGCATGGGTCTAAAACTCGTGTATATACTTTACCGGATGAAAATGGTGGTGACCAAGTGGTATGTAAGAACTTTTTTAAAGACACAGTTTCCATTAAAGATGGAAAAATTTCATTAGCTTTAAGACGAACACAAGAACCTGGGACACCTCTTCAAGATGCAAGGGGCAAACATCCACCCCATAATAAAACCAATATTGACACAGTATTTATGTGGCTTTATTGAACTGTTCCCAGCATGGACAGGGACATGGTTTTGTTTAATGAGGTTGATTCAAGCAAGAAAACCAAAGGCCACCCATTATCATCTCCGCTGTAATGTACAACATAGCTGTTCTGTATCCAAATGGGAGAGCAATAACAAAAGAAAAGAAAAAGGATTTAATGGACTTACTTAAGTTTATTCCACCTGAGTTCCACAGCTTTTATTCTGGATTAAAAGATAGTTCCGATGCATTAGATGAGGGCTTAGAAGAAGCAATTATACATGAAAATAAAAAATACGCACTAGAATAAGTTTTTAGCTAATAAGAGGGAGATTTGTTTTCTGTTTATCTTAATTTTTGTTTTGGACAATTTACTTGTTTTAGTTTTTTGTTATGGCAAATGTGCCTAAACATAGCTTAACACACAAGTTTCTCTGAATATAGTTTTTTGTAACGGCAAATGTGCCTATACTTTTTGAACACAAAATTAGAATAATAAAACTTAGGTGCGATTTTTCCTAAAATGTTGTAAGACATTAGCTTTTCCTTAAAAAAATAAATAAAATGTTACAGTTTTTTATCATAAAAATTGTATTTTTCATTTAAAGTTAACTTTGACATGATTTATCACAAACTCCATGACTAAGTCACAAAACTCCATTTTGTGGCTTAGTCACCTTTGCCTCTGCCCTCTTGTTAGTGTAGTAACACCTCAGTGGGAGATTTAAATTAACATGTTTTTTTAATGTTCCAAACATTAGAATTCTAACAGCACGTTTTTATGGAAATTTTCATGTCCAGTCAATATATCATTTTTAGTTGTTTTATTTGGCTAATTAGTTTATAATCTGTTAATTGAAATTCTTGGAAAAAGAACCTACCTATATTTAAACAGACAAGAGAACTAAGTATACTTCTCATCCCATAGTTTTTTAGCCTTTATTGAAAGTTTATCAACCTAATTTTCTTTTATTCTATATTCTGACACTATTTTTAACTTTGGATACAATGCTTAATTGCAGCAATCCTGTAAGGTCGTTTTTCAGTATTTTGACCTTGGTGATATCTATTTTTAAATAATTGCTACTAAATCATACAAACTATCAGCTAAATCAAACTATAATTGACAAAATTTGTAATATTATAATAATAAAATGATTTATGTAATTTGGCAATAAATGTCTAAATATCTAAAATTATAACCGAAATTTATATTGCTTTACAATATTTTGCAGTCAAACATATTGAGTATTAAAAAGAGATTTGTAGTATCACCTAATTTTTTTTTGAGTTAGTTTAATATGCTTTTTTATTGTCTCCACGTCATCTAGATGTTTAATTTTGATATTAACTCTCAGAGGCTTGACTGCCAAATGGTTACTGTACCTCGTGGCCACAGGCCATGAAGTTAACTTCAAGCATAACCGAGAAGCGCTACTAGCTGACTTGACACTGGCAAGTGTCAAAATAATGGTTTTTGTGTGCTTTTTTTAGATGTATAGAATTGTAAGTTGATAACACTTTCTTAACTGTCGGCCATTGTGACATCTGTCAAGTGATGTTAAGTTTGGTTTGGAATTTCAGTATGAATAGACTTGACACCTGAACAACGCTTCCAAATTGTACAAATTTATTTTGAAAATTGTAATTCTGTTCGAAGTATGTATCGCGCACTACGGCCAGTTTATAGTCAACATAATAGTCTATCAGAGCAATAAATTCGATTAACCATGGAACGTTTTTGCACCACGTTTACTCTAAATGATAATATGGGTCCACGGACACGTCGTACAGTGCGTACAGAAGAAGGTGTTGCTGCGGTAGAGCGTAGTGTACAGGAAGACCCGAATCAGTCTATCGCTTAAGCTTAGAAATTACAAAACAGTAATTAGACCAGTGGTCACATATGGATGTGAAACGTGGACCCTCTCAACCACTGATGAAGATCAACTGAGAATATTTGAGCGCAAAATACTAAGGAAGATATTTGGACCAACCCAATGCAGCGTTGATTCGTGGAGAATTAAAATGAACTACGAGCTGGATGAACTAATTGTTAGATTGCGCAGATATTGTTAGATTTGTAAAGTCACAAATACTAAACTGGCTTGGTCACCTAGAAAGAATGTCAGATAATCGAGCTGTAAAAGTAGTCCAGAGATGGAAGACCCAAGGAAACAGAACAAGAGGAAGGCCCCGCAAAAGATGAATAGACGACGTATAGAGAGATCTTAAAACCATGAACATCAGGCAGTGGCGAAGGTAATTATCCGACAGGGCAGAATGGAATAACATTGTTAAGCAGGCCAAGACTAACAAAGGGTTTTTGCGCCATTAGAAGAAGAATGCAAAGTAATCTGTAGTAATTTGAAAATGGTTCAAATCCAGCGAAAATAATTTATCTTGTAATAATAAAAATGCGATTCTGTAAGCATTTTTCATTTCAGATACCGTATATTTATTAAGTTCACCTCCAACAATATTTTTTTACTAATTTATTTTATATCTATCAATATCTAATATTCAAATTATTTTTTTACCAACTTTTACCTTAACATCTACAAATTTAAATCGAATTTCTAAAGACTTGAGGAAGTGTTCTGATATCAAATAACTAGATTCTTTGGATTAATTATCTCTTCAAGGATTCGATTACTGCGTAATACGATCAAGAGAAGTCCTATCGGTTTTGGTTTAATAGAAGAAAAATACACCCTCCGTAATCTTCGATAATGATTAGGGAGTAGGGTGTGTATTACACACTTTCAACATAACTTTCTTTTCAATGTGTGATTAATCAATAATGTACTATTTTGGTAAAAAGAAATCAGGGCTTTAAGATCTAAATGGAATAATTTTTTTAATGAATACTTTACTTTATACACAATTGTTTTTAAAGAATGGAAGAAGGTAAGTAATAAGTAAAAGTAAAACAAATATTGTTGACGGTATGTGATAATTCGTTATTGTCACAAAAATATTCACTAAAATATTTATCTATTCATAATAATCCGGTCCATATTCGCTCCGTGCGTGACTGATGCGACACCTACCGCCTTCATCTGACAATTTGGGAATCCCAATTTTCAGGTTAAACTTATGACATATGTTTGACATTGTTAAATACATGCGAAATTGACAATTATTAATAAATTAGTTTTTTAGCTATATTTTAAAGTTTATGTACAAAATAAATGTAGTATTAAAAACTGGGTTTCTCAAAATTCATCATAATATACCTTTTCAACTCCAAACGGAAAAGAAAGGGAAAAATCTAGTACTGGCAAATCAAGTTTTTCACGCAAAAGAGCATATAATTAAAAAACAATAATAGTAAAAGTTAGGATATAAAAGCTAAAGTCATCTGCAGTTAGCTTGTAGCCTTATGAAATATCATTCAAGGTAAATTATTTAAATGTTTTCTATTTCAATTGCATAAAAATGAAACTATGTGATATTTACTTTTTCATATTAATAGCACGAATTCATCTTTTTCTTTTTTCTAATTTATATGTAATTTTTGGGAACCTATGAAAACTACAATCACCATTTTTGCTATTATTAGCACAATTAAATACGCAACGTGTATTTGCACGCATTTTGATAAAATTTATGCGTAAAAATATTTTGTCCAATATTCCCATTTTGTCATATTTCGCCGCTACGCACGCTGGCATCGTTTCAATGTATCCCTACCATGGTCACGCACGGAGCGAATAGACATTTGAAATAACAAAAATTGCCGGAAAGCCACATTTTGGCGGAGAGCTAGGGTATACCACAACAAATAAAGTTTTAAAAGTCCTCATCGATCGCATGTGTGCAACAAAAGTTATTCGGGATCAAAGGTCAAAATTTGAGATTTTTTGGATTTTTTCGAAAACGTTGTAGATCGTTGTAAAGTAAACGTAAAGAAACGTTGTAAGTTTTATAAAAAAAAAAAACTTAAACCAAAGTTGTAGATCATAAAATTCTCTACAAAAATAGTCCTTACGATTTTTTTCCTAAGAGTTGCCATTCCTGAGATATCGCGATTCTAAGAGTCACATTATACATGATAAGCACTCGTTTCCACACCACCTGTGCCTGTGAGGTAGTGTACTCGGCGCGTTTTTTATCGTGGTTTCCCCTGTAGCTTAAGGGTCTACCGCCTAAAATATTACCTTATTATTGATATTGATTATTGATATTGCTATTGATTATTAGGTTAACTACTATTGTTTTGATTTCTTTAGATATTTTAATCAGATTCATATTCTTGAAAGTCCACTTCAACAGTCAAGTCTTCTTCGATTTCATCTTCTTCCTCTTCCTCTTGCTGGATGTTCAAAAATTGTTTAAATGTGACTGAGTCATTGGTATCTTCATTAAAATCACAGGAGTCTTCACTGCTAAATGGACTACTAAACTGGACATTTGAGCAAGACTGACCTTGGCAAGTGGTACACGCTAGAGAACACAGCAACTCGACTTTTTTACATCCACATTTGGCACTACAACCTTTTTTGCAATTGCAAAAAATAGTGTTAAGGAGTTTTTCTGGATAGATGGGAGTAAGGTTTTAATCGGTTCCAGAGTATTATCTATTAATTTCCAACCCAGTTTCTGGATTCAGTTCATTGCCTAGCCATGTTTGAACTTGATAGTATACTCGATACAAATGTTGAAAAGAAGATGCTGATGTTGAAGGAAGACATGATAGTTGTACTTGTTTCTTGTTTCGCGTATTTTTTACAAAAGGTAAGTATCTGTATTTATCAAGACAACTAATTTTTTTTGGAGCTCCATAAACCGCAAGAAGAAAGCGAATTCCTTCCGTAATTATTGTTTGCGGTGTGGAATCAAGTTCTGTAAACAACTTTACAGCAGTCAGTCAAATCTGTAAAGTACTGAAGTTTTGCCCCTTCTATACAATTTTTTTTTCGAAGATGCCGTGCTTTCGTTTTCTCAGTTTCTTCATTGGCTTCATTGCCACAAAATAAACAGTATTTTTTAAAACAAAAATGTGCTTCACTTACTCGCGTTCTGGTATGAGGTGGACTTACTTTTGAAGTACTAGCCTTTTCCTTCTCACGTTGTCTTTTTACTGCAGCGATTAAAGTTTGCCAAATGTACGATTTTCTGCAATCCACGTGTATTGTAACAGATTTTTGAGTTCTTAAATATTCAATAAACTCATCACCTCTCGCGACACTAGCCTCGATTAAATTTGGCATTCCACGATCAACCACAACTGTTTTAGTTTCACTTAAAAGTTTATTGCAAATAAAGCAAAACTGAGACATTTTTAAAACTATAAAATTATACAACTAACGGTAATGGTACCAAATGGTAGACGCTTGTAATAAGTACTTATATTCACTTGAACTGAACCTTTAGCACTAAAAGAAATAGATAATCTGAACAAGAGAATACTGTAGCCATTGTTAAGAATAGACAATCTGTTCTTTTTTAAACAATGGTATAGCCAAATGTGTTTCAATGCCACGTGGATAGAGTAAATTCAGTTTGGGACTGATTATCTTTTAAAGAAATATTTTCAGAATAGTAATACCATATAAAAGAGACACAAATAGGCATTTATACTTGTCTTAAGTGCCTGATATGTATATACGTGGCTTCTATGTGCATATAATGTATAATGTAACTTTTAAAATCGCGATATCTCAGGCATGATAACTCTTAGGAAAATAATTGTAAGGACTATTTTAGTAGAGAATGTTAAGATCTACAACTTTGGTTTAAAGTTTTTTTTGATAAAACTTACCGTCTTCGAAAAAAATCGAAAAAATCTCAAATTTTGACCTTTGACCCTGAATAACTTTTGTTGCACACGTGGGATCGATGGGGACTTTTAAAACTTTATTTGTTATGGTAAACTCTAGCTATCTACCAAAATTTGGCTTTCCGGCAATTTTTCTTATTTGCCAACTATTTTGATGTCTTAAGTTAACCGGATTATAAGATTGAAGTATTTTATATTAAACAGATTTGCAATAATCTTGTAATCCTGTGTGCAACACTAGCGCTAAGAAAGTAAACATTTCTTCGAATATAACAGGTTTTCATCGTTTAACTCTGGGCTTCTCGGTAGGTAATTCCTTCCTAATATTTTTAGGAAATTTACTAGTTCATTATCAACAATAAATCTTAAAATGTAGGTAGGTTCCTTATTGTCTAAAATTGTTTGTACAAGTTGCTTTTTTTAGTCAACTGGAACTTTTTCATTTCCCCTGGTATATCGGACAACTGCAAAATACCTTCAATAACATCATTTGTAACCTTCGACCCTTGAATGGATATATCATCAATTTCATCTATAACATTTTTTTTTGTAACAAGGTACCATAAAAATCAATTACCTATATTACCTTCGGCATCATCTGTATGCTCTTCCGAATTAGATTCATCTCAACCCCGCAGTTTCGACCACTTATATCAAAATCTGGATAATCATCATCATCGTCGGAATTCTGCAATATGTTGAGGCTTACATGAGAGCCATGCGCAGTTAAAGATGTGATGACACGTATAGTGCCTCTACAATTCGCTTATATGTATTTCGTCCTTTTGGGACACATAAGAGCGCCTCAATAAGACGCCTTAAACATAAAAATTAAATCCTTTCCGTCAATGAAAGTAATAATAAAATAACGCCTAATGAATAATAATAATGAATACGCCTATGGCGACATTTCACAATAAAGCAAAAAGTAACAATTTGAAGATTTCTACATGTTACAAACCAAAATTTAGATTACGATGAACACAATGTACAAAGCAAACAGACGATGAATAAACCGATATGGGGAATCTAAAATGGCATTCCACATATCGATTCATCTAAGTAATAACCGTTTATAAACTGGCTTCTAATACTCAAAATACGAGTAAATCTTCTTCCTCCTTCAAGTGCCATCTCCGCGGCGGAGGTCGGCAATCATCATAGCTATTCAGACTTTTGAGACGACTGCTCTGAAAAGTCCGTTTGATGTACATCCGGACCACTCTCTCAGGTTGCACAGCCATGATATTCTACGCCTGCCTATGCTTCTCTTTCCTTGAATATTTCCCTGTTTTAATTGTATTTAAATGTATATATTTTTTAGTTGTATTTAAAATTTCTACTTCTTTATCCATCCTTTCAGAACCTCTTTGTTTGTGGCGTGTTCTGTCTACGATATTCTCAGAATTCTCCTATACACCCACAGCTCGAATGATTCCAGTTTTTTCATTGATATCGCATTCAAAGTCCAAGATTCCATTTCATAAAATAAAGTCGAAAAAATATAGCATCTCGCCAACCTAACTCTTAGTTACAATTTTAAATCGTAACTAAGAGTTAGGAAAGTAGACTAGAAGACTAATGAGTCCTGAAAGGAATAAATAATAAAATTTCTTTATTCAAATTTAAAAAGTTAGTAAATCTTCGCGGTAGTCTACAATTATTGTAACTACTACTAATCCACTTTTTTTTATGACTCTAACACTAAATTGTTGTGGAAGTTCTACTTTAAATAATTAAATATCGCATTTGTGAGACTTTCCAATTCCTCATCAACTTTTTGACATTGTTTTATTGCTTTTATTTTTTTCTTTTTTGTGTTTACATATTTTTAACAACTTGTAAAATAAGACGAATAACTTTTTGTTTGCCTGTATTATATTTTGACTTTTACACACTAACGGGTAATTTTTTTATATTGGTAGTTAATTTTTTTACTTTATTGTATGGTTTTGCTAAATACCGATGCTTGCCAGATATTTCTTTATTTAACTATAATATTTTTTTTATTAAAAACTCATCTTTCTTTACGATTACAATGTTTAAAGACAGTTAATTGAACGGTAAAATTAATGTCCACTTAATTTTTTTGTATTTAGTCGTGTTCCTAATTTATAATACTGAACTGACATTTTAATCAATATATTAAAAATATTGATGTCAATTTTAATGTGAAATTGACAGCGATTTTGAAATTGTTGTTAGACTTAAGTAATCGATATATCCAGATCTTGATTGTCCTATTTTAAATATAAAGTTTACGACTAAAATTTATGTAAATTTTGTATTATAATATTTATAATATCACTGTAATTAATTTACTATGTGATGGTAATAACAATTTTTCCTCTTTTTTCAGTCACACAATGACGAAGACGTGAGCGACGGAGAAGGTGGCCATTCGGGAGGCGAACACGATGATTTAGATAGTTGTGATGAAATGCGGCGACACGGAGGACTTCTAGCAGAACACGGCGATGTCCTCGCAAAGCTTAAAATGCAGGTGCGGGACATCAAGGTAGGGGTAAGCAGTTTATTTGTAATTATGTACATCAGCCCAAGATAGTAAAGACGTGAGTTCTAGATGCGTAGTTACAAAATTTGAAAAAAAAAAAAATAAAAAGCATGATTCTCTCTGAATTCACAGAACAGTTACAGGAATATAATTTACCTGTCACTTTTGTGCAGTATATATGCGAATACAAGTTTCTATAAAACTATTATACATTATTATATTATCTTAATTTATCGAGACAAAGACAAAATAAAATCATTATATTACTTAATGAAATTTAATATTTGTATTCGTTGTGGAATTTGGTGGATCAGGTAATTTGTTTAGTGTACATTTTATAGATATTTATATCAGAAAAGCAGTAAGTTAAAAAATATTGGAATAAAATAATAAACAATTCGGTCCAAGACAGAAGTTTTTTCATTTTCCGATTGCCTTTGACTATCCCTTTCTTCAACGGACTTTGTTAACCTTGCGGTGCACGGGTTGGTCTGTCGGGCCGATTCAGTTTTCAATACAATCCATTTTAATATGTCTGAAGATATTTCTTGGGCATTAAATAATACATTAACGAATAAGCCACAATTAAAGATAAAAATACGTTTATTGACGTTCAATTCCACTTCGGAAATCGTCTATCAGCGAATCTAAGTACGGTCCTGACGGTCTAGATCTTTCGATGATTCGACGGCATGGCATGGCCATCTAAATCCTCAGTTACTAATGCGTATTGAAGCGATAGTGTCGATGTTATATCTGTTATCGTTCTCTCAGACCCAACCCGTTTCTTAATGTAAGTATTTTTTTTATAAAAGTACAAAACAAAATTTGCAGTTCATTGTTTTTAGAGCATAGCAAAACAATCTATTCTTACGAGGGAGAGGTAAAACGTTTGCAATGTCTCTACGAGGAAGTTGCAACCGACGAAGAAGAAAATTATGAAGATTCAGATTCCGATGAGGCTATTGTTGGAAAATTAGAAAATGAAGATGGTAATCATAACTCAGAGTCTGAATTCGATTTATCAGACACCGAACTAAACTTACTAGAGTATTCCACAAGGTGGGTCAAACCAACACCTTTATTACAATACCAAAGATGGAATGAAATGGAATAAGACATGCGGATCACGAAAGGTTAGAACTAGACGAGAAAATATCATCACAAAACTTCCTGGAGTTATTCGTGAAGCGAAAAGTTGCACAACTAAAAAGAAATGCTGGAAACTACTAATGTATATATCGAGCGTGTGTCTGTGGAAATAAAGACAGTTCCGATGCGAGGCTAACAAATATATGTGAACTAAAAGCTCTGATTGACCTGCTTTACTTAGCTGGAGTTTACCGTGGAGGTAGAACTTCAATTTTTGAGTTTTGGGAAAAAATGGTTCGGCATTGACATATTTCCGGCAACGATGCTCATCGCAGATTTAGATTTCTTATGAAGTGCTTACGCCTAGATGATATTCGTACAAGGGACGAACGGAAACAAGTACACAAACTTGCAGCAGTTAGAGTAGTATTCGAGGATGTAGTTGAAAATTTTCAAAAATATACCATTGGAAAATATCTTACTATCGATGAGATGCTTTTAGGCTTTAGAGGTCGCTGTAGTTTTAGAATATACCTTCCAAACAAACCGGACTGATATGGTCTGAAGGTATATTCTTTGGTGGATTCTCGAACTTTCTATACTTATCAATTAGAAATCTATGCCGGTACACAACCACCAGGTCCATATTCTATCAGTTCTGCAGCCTACGATGTTGCTGAGCGGCTTTGCAAACCAATTTCCAAATCCAACCGGAATGTCACAATGGATCATTGGTTTACATCAATTGAAATCACAAAACTTACTGACAAATCATAGTCTAACAAATGTAGGCACTCTACGGAAAAACAAAAGGCATATCCCAACCAAATTTTTATTGGGCAATAGACCGTCAAAAATAACTATGTTTGGATTTACCAAAGATATGACGATGTTGTCCTATATACCAAAACCAAACAAACATGTTGATCTTTTGTCAACCCTACACATGATGACCAAATCGATCGACAACGGGTGACGAAAGTAAACCTGAAGTAATAACGTTCTATAACTCTACGAAAGGTGGTGTGGACACGGTTGATCAACTTCGAGGTTCCTATACTGTCGCAAGAAATATAAAACGTTGGCCCATGGTCATCTTTTATGGATTGCTTGATGTTGCTGCAATACTGCATTTGTGATACAGAGAACTAATAAACTGTATCTAAAAACAAGCAAAAGAAGAAGATTTTTTTAAAGAACTAGGTCTTCAGTTAGTAATGGACAATATAAAAGAAAGAGCTCAGTGCTGCTAAACTCAGTGGTGTTGGACCAGTACAAGCACCTGCGGAATTGCAAAATAAAAGGGGCGTGGTGCTTTTTGTAGAAATCGTAAACCTCGATACATGTGTCAATATTGTAAAAAAATTATTTCCTTGGAACATACCGTACCTGTTTGTCGCATATGCATTGATAAAATGACTGAATAAGTTATATACAAGGTGGTTTTTAAACATCGGCCATATTGTAGTACGTAATTTCTTTTATATTTTTAGTTTTAGTATTATAATAGAAGTTCATTTTATTTTAATGTATGTAAGTTGTCTTTAGTAGTAGTTCTTACGTGTATCAAAGTATCACACGTGTACCGAAGGGTTTATTGCAAGCTAAAAGTCCATAGCAAAGAACATTTGTGAATAAAACAGGTATAACAAACTATTGGAAAAGACTTAAACAATATTCTGCATTTGCTAAAGACGAGCATCTCCGACTCTTAATTACTTTTCTATCATTTATGCATCTCGCTGCTCTTTCGCTATCTTCGGCTAGTGTAATTAACTATAATTATTATTTTTTTATCTCTAATTTAACTGAGCCGCTATCGTGATTCGGAGGACACGTAAAGCCGTCGTTCCCTGCTACGTAAGTAGTCATTAACACTACAACCTGGCTGTAACAAACGAAACAAACAAAATTAACATACCACAATTTTTTACAAACAATTGTGAGATAAAGATTACTTTTATTGCCTTAAAAAGGAATAATTCCCGAGAGTTGGCTGTATACCATTTAGTTAAAAAAAACTCGAAAATATCAAAGGAAAACACTTCTATTGTAAGTGGTATATTTAATTAAAATTAAATTTAAAAATCCAAATGGATTAAAAGTTCGGCTTGTTTTCGGATTAGTCAGCTCATCTTCAGTGAACTTTTGTAGTACCTACTTTCGTAAATAACCGCAAAACCGAACAGTAGATGTCTTTACATTGATGAAACCATACTTAAAGGTAATAATTGATATGGCAGTATGCCGAATAAATTGAAAATGAAAAAAATATTCATCCAAACTATCAGGATTCTGTCGGGAGTTGGTTTCCTTAAAAAAATTATTTAAAATTTAAACAAACTACCCTTGGTCAATCCTATTATAATATGTATATAATAATCCTATTCTTTGTTTGAAGAAAGAAAATCGTTTAAAGCATTGAATCATAACATGCCAAGACAAAGGTTTTATAGTAAGAGTGGAAGATATACAAGACTCGGTTAAAGATTTTCTTGACGCAAATTCACGTGACACTCCTTTTACTGACAATCGGAGCCGAAGAGTTTGGTATAAATCTTTTAGCGATACCCAGATTTAAGTGGGAGAACTCCAGAACGGTAGGAACTCAAGAACTCCTAACTTACTGCTGTTACCTGTGCCGCAACGGCAGCAAGTTCAGTGGTGTCTGAAAACGATATATAAAAAGTGGTTCACTGGTGTCAAGAATACAAGAATACTTGTATCTTAAAGGTTACATTGATATTCTTCAAGACTTCTTCAAAAATAAACTAGTGTTTGGTTGTAAAGGGAAGAAAAATGTATATCAAATGGAGCACCACTCCGAAGTTAACTTGACGATTATGTTTACTTTTGCAGTACCTGGAGATAGGGATGGCTGGAACAGGATTTTTCAACAACTGTTAAAACCTGTTTCAGTTCCAAAAATTATCTGTTTCAAAAAAACTGCTTCAGTTCCAAACTGTTCCAAGTCTAACACTGTGTTATGGGTTGTTTCAGTATCGGTTCGGTTTGTTCCAGAAAGGTTGTTGCATTAACAATAGACCATTGTATTTGTGGTTGTATATTTTGAAAGTTTGAAGTTTTGTCGCGAGTCGACAATTCACAGTTTACAATCATGGTTTATTCGCATGCACATACTTTTCACTCCACTGGAACTGCAACAACCATATAAAAGCACAGCAATGCAACACCGGACTCTGAAGTAATTGTAAACACACTGGTCTGTTGTGTGATAAAAAACTGTTATATTGGAACAGGAAAACTTATTGATCAATATCTGTTCCAACCTGTTCCAAATAAAAACCTGTTTGGAAAAGAACAGATCCTGTTCCAAAGTGGCATCTCTACCTGGAGAAATAACAGCACCAATGATTATTTACCCTTATAAACGAATTCCTGGCAATCTTCTAGATTCCGTTCCACGAGAATGGGGCATAGGATGTAGCGATACGGGATGGATGAAGAATGAAAACTTCTATGAATATATAGGAAAAGGATATATCCATTCAAATCAGTGAAGTGTGTTCAAAATTACAAATCATTTTAGTCGCATTATATCCCAATGCGACCAGAATTATACAACTTACAGATATTGCTGCATTTAAACCATTAAAGGCAAATTGGAACCGGGCAGTATTAAAGTTTAGACGCGAAAACCCGAATTCAGTAGTTACCAAAGAGAATTTTGTATTGATACTAACACAGCCATTAGTCAATTAAAACCAATTTCATAATTAATGGTTTTAAAGCATCTGGATTACATGTATCCATGTAATCCTGACGCAATAGACTATTCCAAATGTTTAGGAAAGATCAAAGACCCGCATAAAGGTATTAATCACACTATTTGTATGATAAAATCAATAACATGAAGATTTTGTACACACAGTTGGAGCCGCAAAAATATTAGAATTTCAAAGTTTGGATAATTGCTAAGAACTAAATGGAGATTCTAAATTGCTCTTTAATATATTTAATTTATTTCAAAATACCATAGATCTACCCACGATTCAGACTACAGAGACAGGTATAATCACAAATGATATACAAGATACCTCTGTCATCACATAAACCCATATATCTTCAGATATTGCACTTAAATCTGTAGGTGGCAATGAAATCATATGCAACATACAAGATATTCCTGTCATTACAGAAAAAATCTACTTTCGGATTTCTAGTTCAACTTCCGAAAACGGTACTACATATAATATAAAAGATGTCACAGAAGATACAATGACTTGAGATATTCAATCGACATCCAATAATCTGCCTTTAGTTCATCAAGACAACTCATTATCTAAATAAATTGACACCTAGTCGACAAATTCTTTCTTTGGCCAAAAACCCCAAAAGACAGGACCAATAGCAAACAGAAAGGTGACTTTCGTGCTCACTTCTTCAGATCGTCAAAATGCAAAGAGGCGTAAAATTGAAGAAAAAGCAGAACAAGAACAAATAAAATTAGAACGAAAACAAAAGCGAATTGACGCAAAAGCAAACAATAAAGGTCAAAAGAATAAGGAAAACAAGATGAAAGTAATAAAAAAATTGCCACAAAAGTCAATTCCGGGATCAAAAAACGTCAAAAAACTTTGTAAAGAATAAAGAAAATGTTACAGTAAATACATATGATAGTGCAGATACAAATATTTTGAAAGCAGACACACTTATTGATCATACAATTAAAAGCACTACTTTCAAAAGTAGAGTACATATACCCGAAGTGATTAACCTCAAAGAAAAACAAGAATTGTCACGGAACCAATTTCCTGATTCTGTAGAGGAAAACGTTAATCTGCCCACAATTGATAACATATTTTTTGATGTCTGCAACAATATGAATTCATCAAGTTTGAAGAATATATCCCAAAGCAAATGTACAAATTTGGAAACCAGCAAAGAGAAAACGTGCTAGTGAGTCGGCTAAAAGAAAGTTATTTTTTGAAACTGAGGGATATCCAGAAAAAAAATACAAATTCTCTCAGATATAACGGTGAAACAGTCAGGCGACACCAACCCACGTGTAAATAACCTTTTGTATACAGGATTGTGTTATTCTTGTTCCTATAATATATCTAAATCAAAAGTTGGAATAAAATGTCTATTTTGTGTTAGAGGCTACCATATTGGTACTTGTGCAAAGAAACAACAAGAAATTGAAAACTTAAATAGTTTTTTGTGCCTTACCAGCAGAAACAAAAAAAGAAAATTTGGAATTTTATGAATAGACAATGAGTTTAATTCTATATGCCAATAACTATGTTTGTATGGCCAATAACTGTGTAGTTCTGTAAGTTTTCAAATTTGTGTTAATTTTTGATATACATTATTATTTCTGATTAAAATAACCTGAGTTTTTACAAAACTTGATGTTTCATTGCTTTTAAAAACGCTTACAAAATATTTCACTTTAAAAGATACCAATTTACAATTTTAATTCAATTGGCAATTCCTTAATTGGCCAATCACTGTACCCGTTACCCTATTCATTTAATCTCTTTCATCTGTCGTTAGTATTCAACACTTGGTTACCTATTTGTATCTTTCAATATTACCGGTTTTCTTTTTCTATTATTGTGAGTTAATTCTTTAATTTTTTTTTGTGTTTTAAAACTATCATGTCTTTTCTGGCATTCTTCTATTTCTGCTCATTTTTCTTTTAACCATTTTTTTGGTTTGGTTTTGGTTTTTATGTTAACGTATTTCTTCCAGTAAATCCTAAATTCCCTCCATCATTCATTTC
Organism: Diabrotica balteata; assembly: GCA_918026665.1. Classification (NCBI taxonomy): domain Eukaryota; kingdom Metazoa; phylum Arthropoda; class Insecta; order Coleoptera; family Chrysomelidae; genus Diabrotica; species Diabrotica balteata. The sequence continues at coordinate 93,781,620 of OU898283.1, read as the reverse complement.
ACTCTTTCTTTTTGTATCTGGTTTGTGTCAGAATTTCTTTTTGACTTTGATCTATTTCTGTATTTATTAATCACAATTTTGTATCTATTTTAGTATTTTGCATAATTTGTTGATTAACATTTATTATTCAATTATTGATTTCATCTGTCAGACGTTGTCTGAATGGGTTATTTAATTGACTTGTATCGATGTGTGCATCTATTGTTCTTCGTTTTATTATTTTCATTTCGAGCCTAATTTTCCGCTAATAATAATTCCGTTTTTGTATCTTTGTCCAACTAGTATATAGTCTATTTGGTTTCTTACAGTTCTAACTCTCCTCTTGACTTGCTGGTGACTTCCACGTTTCAGTCTTTTCTGTGGCAGTTTAAATAATGTATTTGCTATTACAAAATTATTCTTTTGGCAAAATTTGATCGGTATCCCCTTTTTATGAGGTTTAAATTTGTTTTTCTTATTTTTTTGTATATACTTTTCCGCAATTTTAAAGATTTATATGGTTTGGTTTAATTTTATCCCCCATGTAAGCAAGCATTGTTCGCCCACGCTCATAATCATAATGTATAAAGTCTCTGGTGAATTTCTTTATGGTAATGTCTGTAGTATCTGCTGTTTATTCAAAAAGGCTTTACTCTTACTTACTTTATTGTTATATGTCTGTTTACTATTTGTCATAATCATTAGCGTATTGACAGTGTATGTTCATTATCAATAGTGATAGTATTAGAAAAATTAACTCGTCTGTTCGTTAAATATTAATCGTTAGCGATATTTCATTGCATAAAATTGAATACTGGGTTCATGGTTCAATAATCATGACATATTAAATATTATACAGAGTGCTCCACTAAAAATGGCCGCTCTCGGTATTTCCTCAATATTCCTTATAGTCCAGTAGTTATTAGAGATTTGACCCCTAAAAATCATACGAACAAGCTGAATTTTGCCAAGAATATTAATTTTGGGACTTTAAAAAAAAGATGTAAAAAAGTTTACCACTTTTACCCCCGGGCTTCCCCTAAACCCCCCTCGCAGGGAGGTAAAAACACAAAAAAATCAATTTACTATAATACGTACGCCGTATAAAAAAATGTTTCAGATAAAAAATGTAGGTCAGATAATTTTGAACAAAAATGTTTATTAGAACTTTTTGCATTGAATGAAACGTTCTCTCAGAAACAACGCTTAAAGCGACCGGCGATTTTGAATGTCGGTTCAGCGCGCGAAATAATGTTAAATAAAATTAGTATCAACATGTAGAATAGAGAAAGCAAGATCTGCATTTCAATCAAATGTTATGATTTATCAATGCCCATAAAAATCAGGTTACTACGATGTTACATCTTTCCTATACTGTTGTACGGAGTTGAGTCATGGACTCTCACAGACGCCACCTGCAAGAAAATTGTGGCTTTTTAAATGTGGCTTTATCGTCGCATCCTGAAGATATCGTATACCGACCATGTTACTAATGAGGGTGTTCTGTTGAGAATAAAAAAAGAAAAAGAGCTGTTAACCACAATAAAAAACAGCCAAAATCGAATACCTCGGTCACATCATGAGGAACAGCGAAAGCTATGGACTGCTGCAACTAATCTTGCAGGGAATAGTAGAAGGAAAACGGGACCAGGAAGGCGAAGGATTTCCTGGCTGAAAAATCTACGAACGTGGTTCAACACCATAACCACAAATCTTTTTAGAGCAGCAGTGTGCAAAGTGCAGATTGCCATGATGGTCGCCAACATCCGAAACGGATAGGCACTACAAGAGGAAGAAGTATCAACTTGACGGTAAAAAATCTTATCTTTTGATCAGAGTGTCCTATCGACAAAAATCAAACTGCGATTTAAAAGTGAAGAGTGCAGCTTTCGTATGCAATTTTTGTATTTTGCCGCAACTGAACTCAGTTTTTATAAAGGTGTTAAATAAATGTGCTCGATTTTTGCCATTTTTGATTTCTCTTGAGGTCAATAAAATTTATTACTTTTATTGACCGGTCATAGTGCACTTTCCATTCTTGGACACTAGTCTTCAAAACCTATAACATGAAAATTCGATTTTGATTTTTGGCAACAAATAGGAGGCATTTGAAATATGACTGAAAACGCAGAATTTAAACTTTTACATTACAAATGCCTCCTGAAAGGTCACGGTTTTGGGTGTAATTTATAGCAGAAGTTAAGTATTCTCTGTTCACAAATTGTTGATAGCACGAAATATGCCTCAAAATCATCAAACGGTCGTAAAATTTGTATCATCATAGGCGTTCCTGAGGTGTTTATTCATTAAAATTAATATTAATATTAATAATGTTTTAATACTGATATATTTAGTAAAAAACAATTAAAACTTTCACGGCTAATGTTGGTTATTATATTATATTAATAAAAATAATAATTTAACCATTAACAATTTTGTAAATAAGAATACCTTTGGATATTTCAATACTAATCTTCGCGTTTAATCACTTTACTAGAAAACCTGGTATTTATATCCGAAGGTACTATCGGTTGCAAGATAATTAGGATGGAATTCCCCAGATTTTTAATAATATAATGGGTATAGATGCCGGATTTGGCCACGTACCTCGTCTGTTTAGTTTATATTCGAAACTTAACTTAAAAGGGTGAAGTTATTACGAACGAAAACAATTTGTTTGTTTAGTACGTTTTTGATCGCATGTAATTTACGGCTCGTCGGTGTTTCCGCTTCTACGGCAGTAATTAGCGTCTCGAATATTTCTTTTGCGAATTATATGCAGTGCGTGAGTGATTTTTTATTCCATATACCTACGAACATATACGTACCTTTCGCTCGTGCTCGTTTTGTTTGATTGTTTGTGATGGCTTCATCATCAACATCATCAAGTTTTACACCGGTACTGTTGCGTACAGTCAGTAAGTCTGTCTATTCACCAAGAGAGAAGACTATTGTCCTGAATGTTCACGATGCTCTGGTTTCTCAGAATCCCACAAACACTGTTCGCAACATAGTCGAAAGTTGTGCCAACACGGCTGGCGTAGGGGAGTCAACTATATATAGGTTCCTATCAGAAAGAAAAAAACACGGTATAGCCCAAACACAAAAGAACACTTAAAGAGAGGGAAAAAGCCTATTGAACTTGATGAATTTGCCAAAAATGGTATTCGAAGGAAAATTCATGGATTTTTTTTTCAAAAAAGAAATACCAAACCTAAATAAAATTTTACAAGAAGTTAGAGATGATCCGGATTTGCCTCATATCGCACGAACTAAATTGTGACAAATTTTAAAAGAATTAAATTTCCGGTGGGAGAAATCAGACCGAAAATCACTTTTGATTGACCGGGAGGAGATAATATGTTGGAGAAGAAATTATCTAAGATCCATACGAAAATTCCGGGCTGAAGGAAGGCCAATCTTCTACCAGGATGAATCGTGGGTAAACTCAGCTCATACTCTAAAAAAAGTTTGGTCAGATAAAAATATATTAAGCTCCAGGCAAGCCTTTATGGAAGGTTGGTCTACTGGTATCTCCCCACCTTCTGGTAAAGGCAGTAGATTAATAATTTCTCACATTGGCAGTGAAAAAGGATTTGTTAAGCATGGTTTGTTGGAATTTCAGTCCAAAAGCACAAAAGACTATCACGAGGAGATGACAGCTGATGTTTTCGAAGAGTATTTTGTGCAGATGATTGAACACATACCACCAAATTCAATTATAGTATTAGATAATGCACCTTATCATTCACGACTAGTAGAAAGACTTCCAACGACTGCGTGGAAAAAACAGGATATTCTTGACTGGCTGCGGAATAAGTACCTGCCTTAAGAAGATGGAATGGTAAAAGCAGAACTTTTTAAAATTGCCCGGCAACACAAATCTAAGTTCAAGAAATACGTAGTTGACAAAATGGCGGAAAGGAGAAACATCACAGTCCTTAGACTTCCACCCTACCACTGCGAAATAAATCCAATTGAACTCATTTGGGTACAAATGAAAAGTTATGTGGCTAGAAATAATACGTCATATAAAATACAGGCTGTACGTGAATTGTTATACGAGTCTTTACAATACATTACAGAACAAAACTGAAAAGATGCAGTAAGACATGTAATAGAAGAAGAACAAAAAATGTGGGATCTTGATAACATAATTGATGCGATCGTAGAGACACAACCGCTAATTATTAACCCCTTAAGACGACACGGATTCCGAAGTTGATCCTATTTATTTTGAATTTGAATAGTTTTCTAATCGTAATTATACAAGGTAAGTGATAGTAGTTGTAATCGTAAGGTATTAAAGGGGAAAGGCGCAAAACGTCGCCTGTCAAAATGTTCAATGTGTTTTAAATGTATCGATTTTTTTTCAAATCCTGAGAAAACTAAAAAGCCTTTTTGGAAAAATTTAAAGGCAGAATAAAATATTTATTAGAATAAATAAAAAGTTTCTTTTGCATGCAATATTTTCAATTAAAAATTATACTATATTCTCTCTTTTATTTTCACCCCTGTTGCATAACATAATAAAATAAACATTGTAGAAGTTTTCAGGAACTTTCTGTAATATACATCAGTATACACATATATAATACCCGCAGTAATAATGTAATCTTTCATTCTGCTTTTCAATTTTTCAAAAATATTTATTAGTTTTCTCCGAATTCGAAAATAATGGATACATTTAAAACACATTTGGTGCCTTTCCCCTTAATTAAATAAATGTATCTTTTACAAATGGCAAAAAACTTTATTTTTGAATAAAATATTTTATTTTATTATAAGTTTTATTAAAACAAAAATACAATTTAAAAAATATATTTATTTAGTTCAAATAAATGTTTCAATCATATACTCTACGACACTGGTCGGCCAAAATACGTTCCTAATCGGATTATAAGCTTGACCGCTCTATTGTATTCCGGCAGATACAAGGTGGGTTAGTCGAAAACATCTTAAATCGTCAGTTTCAGGTTGGTTTTTACTATTATATCGTATTACCTATCCTCTCTGTATTTCAGTTCTCTAATTAGGATTAAACTTGTAGTGAGCTATCAACAAATTGTGAACCGAGTATAGTTTTGAAAAACGTACTAGTGTAATTAAGAGCAGTTTTACACGTTTTATGCCGTTTGTAATGTAAAAATTTAAATTCAGCGTTTTTAAGCATATTTTAAATGCCTCACATTTGTTGCCACAACTCAAAACTAAAATTTCATGATATAGGTTTTAAAGATTAGCTTCTAGTTATGGAAACTCAATAGTGGCTGGTTGATCACATGACAATCATAAAAAATGGCAAAATCGCGCCACGTTTATTTATTTGACACCTTTATAAAAACTGAGTTCAGTTGCGGCAAAATATTTTGATATTTGTCAATAGGATATTCGGATCAAAAGATATTGATCTTTTACTGTAGATCTGATACAAATTTTATTGAGCATTATATCGCGAGCTTAACTGATATTTATAATCGTCAATCATTTCAATCGTTTTTTTTTTGAGAGAACGGTTCATTCTACACAAAAAATGCTAATAAACGTTTTTATATGTACATGTCATTTTGATTAATCGTTTTTTCTACTAGTTAACTAGATTTTGTTTTTTTATATCCCAACATATTTACGTATACTATCTTGTATACAGATAGTCAATGACCGTTTAGGTAAACGTTGTTACAAAGATATGCGAATTGGGCATCCTGAGTAGAGATATCGTCAAGATTGTTGGAATAGGGCAAGTACGAGGTGACTACTCGGCTCGAGTGTATACTCCATGTGTACTCTTGCGTACTTTTGTGTGAATTGCAGATGTAGATAGACGTTTCGATCAGCAAAAAATACGCCTTCAAAATTAGAATAATTTATAGAAAACCTTCACTTCAAGTAACGTGCCACATATGACTGAGGAATCTAGGTACTAAAGATCAAAGAGGACAAAGCATGACACAAAATGTATCAGTGATGGATAAATGGCAAGGGAAGATGACGGACGGAAGAGAGAGTGAAGGCTGATTGGCCCGTTATTTTAGCATTAAGCTTAAGAAGCTTATCATATATTTATCAGTTTTTGCATTATCACTTTAGTTCACTACCGCACCAGTACATAATTATCAAATTTTAGCATTAAACCAATTTCTTAATTTTATGAATTGACCTCTAAAACCTCGTAACATGTGTATATTTTTTGGTTGTTCACTCTATACTATACAAAAGCCTAACCCAGTAGTTGATGCAAATTTAGTTATCTAAAGAAAAAAACCTTGTTTTTGTTTCAGGACGATTACGACAGTGGAGGTGGCGGCCGAAGCCTTAACCTAAACTTCCCTTTGAGCAATCGTGTGATGTCCTCAAACGGAAGCGGACCAGATGGCTTCCAATTGCCAGTTCCGTTTCCTTTTCCTCATCCAGCTGCTGCTTTTTTACCGCCAATGGCACCTCAGGCCACAGCTCCGTCTTCTGGCAGTTCACATTCTTCAGAAGGAAGCGCTTCGTCCCAACACACCTGGTCTTTCGAGGAGCAATTCAAACAGGTGCGTCAGGTATGTTTCGCTTTAGATTCTATTACATAAATCGGTATGCATTGAAGTATATAATTGTAAAGGGTGTTTTTTAGAGGTATAGAAATGTAAATTGGTAACACTTTTTAACTGTTGGCCATTTTGACAGCTGTCAAGTGATTTATGTTAAGTTTGGTTTGGCATTTTATCATGAATAGACTGACGCCTGAACAACGTTTTTAAATTGTACAAATTTATTTTGAAAATTGTGGTTCTATTCGATATACGTATCGCACAATACGTTCATTTTATGGTCAACATAATAGTCCATCAGAGCAAGTAATTCGATTAATTATCTAACGTTTTTGCACCACGTTTATTCTAAATGATAATATGCATTCACAGACACATCGTGTAGTGCGTACAGAAAAAGTTGTTGCTGTTGTAGAGAGTAGCATACAGAAAGACCCGAATCTGTCTATCTGCCATCGTGCACAGCGGTTGGATACGCGTCCATCGACTTTATGGAAGATTCTGCGGAAAAATCTTGCTTTGCGTGCTTACAAAATCCAGCTCATGCAACAACTGAAGGTACATCATCACCTATAGTTTATTTTTATGAACGAGAGAGTAATTAGCATAATTTTAACTGGTACCTTCGACCACTCCATGGGCGTGCTCAAGATTAATTGAAAAATTACTTTGAATAATTGTAAAAAATAAATGAATTATTTCAGTGTTATAAAGTGTTATGTGTATGTAAACAAAAGTGACCTCTTTTATCACACACTATATTAGAACTGACTGGTCTACATTAAAAAGGGTTTTAAAAAATTCACATTTTTTTTAATTTTTAAAAATTACAAAAGAGAAAAAGAGTTTTTAAAACCGTCTAAGGTATGTTAAATAGATGAATAAAAATATTAATATAAAACTTACAGCTACTTGTTACAAATCCAAATCAGATTCAGAAGATGAACTTTCAGGACCAAGATTTATAATAACTGGCTCGATCATTTTATCAGTAATATTGTCCAGCTTCCACATTTTTTCCTCTTCTTTAATAGTGTGATTTACTGCCTTTTACCAGTTTTCAGGTTTTACATTATTTACGGCCTCCAAAAACAACTGTTTAACATCATGAATTTTAAAAGTGGTATTTTTTCTTGAAACTTCACTCTTTATCTGTGCCCATACCAGTTCAATCGGGTTTAATTCACAATGATATGGTGGGGATCTAAGTACTGTCATTCCACGATTTTTGGCAATTTTATCAATTTCGTATTTTTAAAATTTTTCTTTATGAAGGGCACACAACGAATAAAGTTCCTTTCTTATAGATCCGGGATGGTACATAATATTTTTTAAACTCAGCCAATTCTGCAAGTCTTTTTTTAACCACTTGGTTGTGGGCAGTCCTTCTATAAGTGTGGAGTGATAACTTGCATTATCCATTACTATTACACAGTTCTTAGGAAGAAGATCTATCATTTGTTCGAACCATTCTTGAAAGACATCAGCGTTCATGTCTTCATGGTAGTCACCGGTACGAGTTGATTCAAAAGTTAATAAACCACCTTCAACAAAACTGTCTGAACTGCCAATGTGTACTATTATCAGCCTGCGTCCCTTTCCTGATGGTGGGTTTAAACCAGTAGATAAGTTATTTACAAAAGCGTGCCTTTGACTTGTAACAGTTTCATCCTGCCAAAATTTATTTGGTGTATGACCCTCGTTGATCCATGTTTCATCAAGATAAAATATTTTTCTTTTTTGGTTTCTCATTTTCGTTATGGTTCTTAGAAAATGTCTTCTCCATATGACAATATCGCTTCTTTCTAATAAAATAGACTTTTTGGGATTCTTTTTCCAGCGGAAGCCTATTTCTTTTAAAAGTTTCCATAACGTACTTCGACTCATTTCTGGGTAATCCTTATCATCTCGAACTGAGACAAGAACTTTATCCAATGTTGGAAATTCTTGCCTAAAGAAGAATTCATGCACTTTCTGTCGAAGTCCTTCTTTAAAATGATATTCTATTTGAAATTTTGGTTTCCCTGGAGCATTACGTGGCATTTGAAAACTACCACATTTCTCTTCTTTAATAACTCTGTAAATCGTAGATTTCCCAACACCAAGTGTACTGCTAACTAACTCAACGGTCTAATCAACACTTTCACATAAACGTTTGTGTGTAAATGATTTAAAACAATTAAATATTAATGTTTTTTCATTAACTGTTAAAGGACCAATTTTTCGGCGTTTACACGGCACTTCCAAATTTTCCATAACACTAGTATACACAATAAACTGCACCTTGCAACTGAAGTACCTACTTTTAGTGAACTGTTAAGAATTTTGAATACGCCACTTGGACCTTCCTACAAAATGGAAAAACCCACTATCACATTTTCTGTGGAATAAGTTTAGAAGGTAATTATCTAGTCAATTACTGTCGTAGATTCCTGGAATTAAAGAATTAAATGTTTGATTGTTGAAACCCTTACTTCGTGGAATGCACTCATTTCAGATAAAATAAAACGTTTTATTTTATCTAAAGAATTAAACTTTATTTTGCAAAAAGGTAGGTACTTATTAAACTTTTATTGGTTATAGATAACCAATAAAATAAACATCTTACATTTCTTGCAAATTCATTAGTACCTGTTAACCTCCATCACTCCGACACTGGCAACCTTATTTAGGGATTAGTAACCCTCACAACTATTGTATTCTATTCTGCTCCAACCTTTATACCTGGTGGTCATACTCAATTTAAAATTGTTTTCCTATATACTTCTGTAAACTTGTTGACAAATATCTGTTTTTCATTGAGTCACCCGTATCAACAGTCTAGGGATTTGCATACATAATTTATTGTTTTATTACTCTCTCGTACATAAAAATACACTATAGCAAGGCGTACATTCGTTGATTCGGGGAGTGGGTCCAAAACGAGATTTCCTTTGATTTCAATTTTCATAAGCGATTTTTTTTTAATGAAGAAGCTTACTTTTGGTTGAATGGCTATATCAACAAATAAACTGGTCTATTTGGAGTTAAGATAATTCTCAAATGTATGATAAAAACCATTATATTAAGAAAAACTAACTGTTTAGTTGTTTTATGGTCCGGTTTAATCATTGGACCATATTTCTTCAAAAATCATACTGGCCAGACAGTTATAGTTAATGGTGACCGCTATAGAGGCATTACGACTACTTTTTTTATTCCTCCATTGAACAACCTTGATGTATAGGAGCTGTAGTTCTAATAAGACAGCGCAGGATGTCAAACAGCTCGTGCCACAATTGATTTATTGAAGGAAACGTTTGGTAACCGCATAGTTTCACGTTTCGGACCGTGAATTTTCCTCCAAGATTGTGCGATTTATCACTGCTAGACTATTTTATGTGGGGATATATAAAGGTGTTAGATTACGCCTATAAGCTTGAATTTGTTGACCAATTGAAGGACAAGTGATCAAAAATTGGACCTCTAGATTAGACTACGTTAAAGCCAGCCATGACGGTCATATACCAGATATCATATTTAAATTATAATGCCAATAGATTATCTTTTGAATAAAGTCAATTTCATATCAATTGATAAAAATGATCTTTGTTTTATTTCATTTCAAAGTTCTATACCTCTAAAAAAACACCCTTTATTATTTAAGCATGCCCTATGAGAAATTCCGTAGATCTCTCCATTAATTCAATGTTGTTCTGAAGCTATTTTCTTGTGGCATTGTAAATTAATTACTATTTATAACTGGGAATAAGCCACAATTAAAGATAAAAAATACGTTTATTGACGTTTCAATTTCCAATTCGGAAATCGTTCTCAAAATACAAACAGTAAATTTACTGTTTGTATTTTGAGAACGATTTCCGAATTGGAAATTGAAACGTCAATAAACGTATTTTTTATCTTTAATTGTGGCTTATTCCCAGTTATAAATAGTAATTAATTAATTCAATGATTGTGCTTTTTCTGATTATTGTACTCTTCTGCTTTTAGGTACATAATTTCTTTCAATACTCTCTCAATTTAATATTTTTATCCTATTTTCATTACTTATTATTATAAGGTTTTTTACTATATCTAATGTTATCTTCCCCTTATCTGTTCGATTTCCAGCTCATCAGTTGCTTTTAAATTATAAGTTAGGTTTTGTAAAGGACAGTAGTTTAGAGTACTATTAGCATACATTAAGTTTTCTTTTTGAAAAGTGTTTTGAAAGTACATTAATACCAAAACCGGTAGTAATAACGTACTGGATTTATACTGAAACAATAAAAATCAAATAGTAATTCTATTAAATTCTTGATCCAAGATTTTTTCATTGGGCCAGCAATGACAGAATAATTAACAACATTAATTAATAAAATTATAAAACCCAATAAAATACCGGACGAATAACGAGCGAAGTAATTCTACTTTTCAAAAAAGGAGATAAAAAACAGCCCGAAAACTACAGAGGCATAAACTTCTTAAATACTACGCTAAAACTTACAACTAAAATTTTGGAAATGCTAATTAATGAGTGGATAAGTTTAGCAAATGAACAATAGGGTTTTCGTAGTGGAAGATTGTGTACAGATGCAATATTCATTATAAAGCAAATTACTGAGAAATCACTAGAGTATAATAGACCAGCATTTCTGTTTCTGATTGACCTAAAGAAAGCGTTTGACAGAGTAAGACTCAAAGATGTAATTCATCTTCTGTATAATAGAGAAGTTCCCATAAAAACTATCGAAAACATCTACCAAAACAAGAAAATGGAAGTCAGAATAGGTGGACAAACTTACAGAACGTATATAAATAGGCAGTGGAATAAGACAAGGGGATTCATTAAGCCCCATGCTCTTCAATTTGATCATCAAAACCTTCACGAAAGGAAGAGGATACAGATTGGGAAAGAAAAAATACTCTGTTACGCAAAAGACGCAATATTGATAGCCCAATATGAAGATAGTCTGCAAAGACTGGTTCACAGACTTAACATAAGAGCAAAAGAATTTAATATGACAATTTCATCTTAGAAAACTAAAACAATAGTCAGCAAAGAACCACCCAGATGTGAAATAGGAATTGATTGCATCCGTATTGCACAATTAATGGTAATAAAATACCTGGGAATTACACTGTCTAGATATGGAGACCTGGAAAAAGAAGTGAGAGATCAAGTACAAATAGCAAATAGACCGGCAAGATGCCTTATTAACACTATATGGCGTAACAGACACTAACACTGAGATGAAGTCAAGAATTTATAAAGCCAGTGTAAGACCAATAAGGACATATGCCTCAGAAATAAGAACCGATACAGTCACAACGCAAAGGCTACTGGAAACGACAGAGATGAGACTACTGAGAATAATTACAGGAAATACGCTGATAGATCGAAAGAGAAGTGAAGACATTAGAGGAAAATGTAACATACAGTGTATACATACATACAGTGAAAAAAATAATGGAATAACCACATAAGCAGAATGGAGGACACCCGTGTCATTAAAATAGTAAGAAATAAGTAACCAATCGGCAGAAGAACTATCAGACCGCGCAATAGATTGAGTGACAACGTTTCATGGAGGAAGAAGAAGAAGAAGAATTTTTCATGTTATATTTTTTGAAGAAAATTACACAAAAAACACAGTTGGTAGGACTTTTAAATTTAGTCGAGTTATAGACAACATCTGGTCCAATAGCTGTGTACTTTTCTGTACGCATAGAAAGGTGGATATTCATCTTCACGTGACATATTACAGAGTGTTCGTGTATTGTGTACGTGTTTTGTGTATTGCATATGTATCTTGTATGATTGAAAACGAGTCTATCAGTTTCTTAATCCGCTATTGTTGGTATAATCTTGTTGCTGACTTCTCTCAGTACTAGAAACACTATACCATATAAACACAATATTTAGACTTATTGCTGATAATGCTAAAAATCTTATATTTTTGAGGAGAAAACTACAACTTTCTAGGTCTTAGAATAGAGGGAAAATTAATGGAAAGAGAGGTCCAGGGCAAAGGAAATGCCCCCGGATTAAAAATATTTTGAGACTGGACGGGCATTGATACATATTAATCACGAAGTACTGAAGAAAAGCCTTCAATAAGGGAGATACATACTGAAGTTTTACTTAAAAATGAATAAAAAATCATAATAAACTATAAAATAAATACATATTTTACAAAAATAATAAATACAAACAGTGCAAATTTGCCAGCTGATGGAGATTCGGAGGATGAAATTAAATATATGCAGACTAAAATAACAAATAATTTTTGTTATTTTTTACAGTTTTTACAGATTTTTACAGTTCCAAACCAAAGCAAAAATTATATTAGGCTTATTAATACAGTAGATCATCGAACGCAATCTTTTGTCGGAATGAAAGAATCAATTATTCACTCAAATTCACTCATAGGTACATATTCAGTAAAATATCAGCTTATCTTTCTTTTTAGCTAAGTGTTTATCGCTAACTCCAATTCATTATGGCTTTAAAGAAAGTGTAATAAAAAAACTGAATCACCTTCATCTTTTCTTAAATCTCGCGTACTATTTTGTCCTACAAATCCGAGACAGATAAGAAGTATTGGAGTTCCGTATATGGGCGATTTGAACGATCCAACCGATTGAGCCATTATTTTCAATCGGTTTCCGTATATGGGAAATCAGTTTGGTCAACGGACGCTATAGGCCAGTTCGTAACAGATATCGTTGACAGAGAAGAGACTTTTAATTATAAAACTTATTCGCTCTTATTCTTCTTATTCATTATAATTAGTCATTCTATAATTAGTCAATTTTATAAGTCATAAATCTGCACCGATTTAATATAACCGCCAGAAAATTTAACATTTTAATTTCTCCCAAAAAGACAAAATGCGTGGTTAGAACAGCAAATTTACTAAGATGTAAATTGGATTTGGAAGGTTAGATAATAGAAGTTATGGAGTAGAAATACTACTACTAAATCTAGCTGCGGAAAGCTCGAAACAGTAGAGCAAACACTATGGAACAGAACTAGAAGTACAGATATATGACGTAGATGCAAAGTGGAGAACTTCAAGGAATTGGTAAGAAAAAGAAGAGTAGAATGGAACGGTCAAGTATGCCAAATGACAACAAATAGAGTAGTAAAGAGAGCGAGAGACTCTTCTCCAATAGGAAGATGATCACTAGGAAGACCACAAAACCGATGGAACGACAATTTACTTGGGGCACATTGAATAACAGACAGAGTCATGTCTACATAAAAAGAAAAAGAAGTAGAAGAAGAAGTTATAAATCTTCTCTATTATCTATCAAAGTGTCCTATCAACAAAAATCACAATGCGATTTTAAAGGTGAACCATGCAGCTTTCGCATGCAATTTTTCCACTTTGCCGCAAATGAAGTCAGTTTCTATAAAGTTTTTAACTAAATAAGGCATTTGAAATATGTCTAAAAAACGCTGAATTTAAACTTTTACTTTACAAACTATATTTATTTTTTGAACCTATTCTCTATCCTTTCATTGTTGGATATAGGTCTCCCCCAGTTCTATCCATCTTTCCCTATCTTGAGCTGTTCTGTCATGTGGGACCTCCTTGTTTCCTGATGTCATCTTTCCACCTCATCTGTGGTCTGCCTCTTGATCGTTTTGCACTGTATGGAAGCCACTTTCCGATGGCATTGTTCCATCGTCCGTCTTGGAGACGTTCATTGTGTCCAGCCCATTTCCATTTCAGTTTTGCTGCTTGTTCTATCGCGTCTACTGTCTTTGTTCTGGTTCTGATCCACTGGTTACGTTTATAAAAACAAACGTAACAAACTATATAAAACGATTAAAACTGCTTCTTTTCGATTGGACCAGTACGTTTGTCAAAAGTACACAACTTCAGTTACAAATTACAAGTAATGATGTCTTCGGTGAAGCATTTCCGGTAACGTGAGATTGTTTATAATGTGAAAGTTTAAATTCAGCGTCTTTTAAGTATCTTTCAAATACCTCAGATTGTTCGTGCTACAAATTTTCCTGTAATATAGAAGTCCAAGCGGGCAATCAACCTTATGCTCAACCTTATGCTCATCATAATCCATACATGTTCAATTGGTGATAGGTCTGTTGATCTTGCTGGTCATGATACATGTTCAATTGGCGAAAGGTCTGGTGATCTTGCTGGTCATGGAAAAACGGTAATGTTATATTGACAAAGAAACATTAAATTTACTGTGATTCGGGCGTTATCTTGCTGAAAATAGGGTTTTCAAGATATTATGAATGTGACTCTGGGCATTCGTGCTTCTTTTCGGAAGTACTAGAGGGGACCTACTTCTATATTCATCATCATCATTAGCCATTTTGCGTCCACTGCTGAACATAGGCCTCCCGTAAATAATTCCATTTCATCCGATCTTGAGCAACTTGAATCCAGTTAGACTGGATGCGCTTTAAATCGTCCGACCACCTTGTTGGAGGACGTCCTCGACTACGATAAGCATCGTGTCACTTCTATATTATAATAACATAAATCATAAATGTTCTGGTGCCCCAAACCATAAGTGCCGTCTCACGTTTCACGAAGAAGGTAAGTCCTTACCTTTCTCAGATTTTTTCGGCAAATTTGTCTTTGACCATAGTTAAATCAGACAGAGTTAAGATTATTCGCTAAATACGCCAGTTTCTATTTCCGATCTTACTTGTCCCGTTTCTGAAACCACTGAAGTCTTGCTTCCTTATGTATTTCGGTTAACTTCAAGATAAGGTGTGGTGTGTAGAATTAAAGACCAAAAGACCTTATTCTCCGATAAATTGATCTTATAACAAGTTGTACTGTAGCAGACAGTTATTGATTGCCAGTAATCTAGTGATACTGAACTGGTTCCTAGGAGCATTTGTTGTCAGTAGTCGTTTTTCGGTCACTGGTTCTGAAAACTGAAAAATCGATATTAAATTAAATTTTTAAGATAAGGCTTGTTTGCTATGAACTAACTGCGAACCTTATTAGGTCTTGTTTATAATTTATTTTTGAACAAACCCTTCTCAAAACACTGTTAACATTTTTGACATTCTTGACATTTTTGAAACAATTTTTGACATAGTCTTCCCCCAAATCAATCCAGTGTCTTCTATTTTGCGCCACTTGCTTCCAGTTGTGTCCTCCGATCTTCTTAATATCTCCACCCATCTCATTTGTGGTCTTCCTCTGCTTCTCCTTCCTAACCATGGTCTCCATTATTGTAGTTCGTGGTTCCATCTCTTATCCTTCAGTACGGCATTGTATCCTGCGAAGCTCCATTTTAATTTGGCAGCATGTTCTCCTGCGTCTTTTACTTTCGTTCTGCTTCTAATCCATTTGTTTGTTTTTTGGTCTATAAGTCTCATCCCGAGCATTGATCTTTCCATTGCTCTTTGTGCTTTTACTATTTTATCCATGTTATACTTGGTGAGTGTCCACGTCTGTGAGCCATACGTGAGTATAGGGAGGATACACTGATCGTAAATTCTGGTTTTCAAATATGGTTCTATTTTAGTGCTTTTT
This sequence comes from Diabrotica balteata, assembly GCA_918026665.1. Lineage (NCBI taxonomy): Eukaryota > Metazoa > Arthropoda > Insecta > Coleoptera > Chrysomelidae > Diabrotica > Diabrotica balteata. Next base: position 93,765,590 of record OU898283.1, on the reverse strand, counting down.
AAGATCCAATGCAGTTTTCCAATTTTCCAATTCCTGCCCACGCTAACCTTATTCTTCTGGTAATTTCGGCAGTTTGATTTTCTTTGTTAACTTTCATTATCTATCCCAGGTAGATGTATTCACTTACTGTTTCTAAATTTACGTCGTTCAACGTTATTTTTCTAATTTTCGGTGTATTTGTCATTATTTTTGTTTTTTCCAGGTTCATCCAAAGACCTACTTTTTCCGAAGCTTGAAATAGTTGCGTCATCATGGTCTGTAGTTCTTCGAAACTTGTAGCAAATATTACAATGTCATCAGCGTATCTTAAATGACTTAGTTTTCTTCCATTAACATTTATTCCTTTATCTGCCCAGTTAATGTCTTTGAATACGTCTTCCAGTCTAAGTGTAAATAGCTTTGGTGAGATAACATCTCCCTGGCGAACTCCTCTGTTGATTGGTATAGCTTTGGTTTTCGCATCTATTTGTATTTTTATTGTAGCTTTCATGTAAATATTTATGTAGTTTGTAGTTTTCATAATCAACGAAGTATAAGTTTAAGTGATATTCATTGGCTTTCTCAATTAGAGTTCTGGCTGTAAGAAGATGATCCGCTGTACTGTAACCTTTTCGGAATCCTGTCTGCTCTACCGGTTGAGCTACCCAGTCTCGACGTTAACCTGTTAGTTATTACTCTCATAAATAGTTTGTACATTTAGGACAGCAAGGAGATTGGCCTATAGTTCTTTAGATCTCCCCTGTCTCCCTTTTTGAAGATAAGTATTGGCAAACTTACATTCCAATCATCTCGAACTTCTCCGCTGTGAAGACATTCGTTGAAAAATTTTTTCAATTCTTCGAGAATAATTTTACTCCCCTCCTTCAACATTTCTACAAGTATTCCATCTGAGTCCGGAGCCCAGAAAAAACACTCACTACTCAAAAAATAAACTCAATCAATTCGACCGACCAATATAGCTGTTAAACTACATTTGCATCGTGACGACTGTTAAACGTGAAATTGTTAAACGTGCGAACTATAAATAATCGTAAGTTTTCTAAAATTTTTCAATTTTCTGCGCAACTTTCTTAAATTTTCTTTCCGTTAAATCTCCATATTTTCCACAGGTACAATTTGGCAAATCCGAAAGGTTTATTTGCCATTTGTTTAGCAGAGTTAAAGCATGATCTGACTTTATTATGTTAGTCTAAATATAACAAACATTTTTGTTGTATTGTATAGTTGCCATTAGAATACAACAGTTTACAAAAAGGATGGAAAGCGACTTAGAAGACATAAATGGATGGGTGACAAAACGGAAACAGTAATGAAACGAACACATTAGTAGAATGGCAGAGGATGTGATAGTACGAATAGTACGAGAAAAGTCACCAAATGGACGAAGAAGTATTGGCAGACCAAGAAGAAGATGATGCGATAATTTAAACAATTTAGGAGGCTAATATTGAAGAACAAACAGGCTTTAAAGCATAAATGAAGAAAGATGAAGAAGAAGAAGTGAAGTTGCCTTAATTTAAAAATAATTTATTCTATGTTACATTCTGTATAATAGTTTTTTTTTCCTACAAAACAAAACCAACAATATTTATTTAATTAATTAATTACTACTAAAGATACTTCTTAAATCTCTTTTGAAAATCAGCAACTGGCCTATAAGCCGCTCGGACACAGAAAACCACTTCATTATATCGTTGATTGAGTCATTTGCTTCCCCTTCATGAGATTAATTCCATGTGTTCAGTTTGTCGGATATTTCATCCTGCGAAATTCTCTGTGATGTCCTTCACGCAATTAAAAGGGGATTATAATGAGATATTTGGATTTATTGTTTAGGATGTTGACGGCACGAGACCCCAATCCAACCGTGTTAAATATATTTTGATAAATCCATTTTGTGACTCCGAAAATATATCAGAATAAGGTTGCGTTGAAAGAAATTTTAAAACTAAATAAAATTACCTTTAAATAAAAAAGAGTAGTTTATTTTAAGAGATTTTTACACTATAGTTATTTTATATATTATTCACTATAGTTGTTATTGTGCATTCAGGAAGACTTAAAAATACATTTTTAATTATAGGAAATAAAAGTATAATTATTAGTTTCAAATGCAGTGGCGAGAATTTGTCAGAATAGTCATGTTCAACCTAACAACCAGTGGTGTTTTAAAAACTACTTACGATTTACAATAGGTCAAATTGTTGAAGAAACAAGTGATTCACGCAGTAAAATCTCAGAAAGATGGAAAAGCGACCGGTTCAGTCAATATCAATGTCGAAATACTAAAACTAATTGCGGATAACGAAAGTAAAAGCATAGACTTAATAACAGCACTATTCAATAAGATATATGACACAGGTAAAATACCAACAGACTTGCTAAAATCAACATTCGTACCATTACCAAAAAGATCGAATTCCTCACAATGCGATATATGGAGCTTGATGTCTCATGTTCTTAAAACTTTTCTCAGAATTATCCACACACGTGGATGAACTGAAAAGAACTGCGAGTTCTAGATGAGTGACACTCAATTCGGATTTCCAAACGGATAGGGAATACGAGAGGCTCTTTTTGCTCTAAATGTGTTAACGCTACGATGCAGAGACATGAATGTAAATATATAGTAAGCATTTGACTGTGTTAACCAATAAAAGATGATCCAAATTCTGGGAACAACTGGAGTTGACGAACAAGACTTGCGAATTATCTCAGAACTATATAGGCACCAAACGGCAACAACTGAAATAGAGCACACAACATCCGAAGATATACAAATCCGACGAGGAGTGAGACAGGGTTGCGTCTTATCACCGCTACTGTTTAATTTGTATTCGGAGTCTATATTCAGAGAAGCATTAGACCAGGTCCAAGGCGGAATTAAAATTAACGGAATCAGCATAAACAACATAGATATGCTGATGATACTGTCTATCAAGCAACGCACAAGAACTACAAAATATAATACATGCGGTAGTTTACCACAGCGAAATGTTTGGTTTACATCTAAACGTTTCCAAAACTAAAACTTTAGTATTTTCAAAGACACCGATAAACGTACATGTGTATGCCAAGGGTCAAATGATAGAACAGATAAATTCCATAAAATATTTGGGAGCAAATAGTCAATGTAATCCAAAAAAGAAATACTACCAAGAATCGAACAAGCAACGAAAACATTCATGAGCATGAAAACTTCATCTCAGTGTTAATGTATCTATTTCGCTATACAGTGTTATTGAAGCATCCTGCCAGTCTATTTGCTTTTTGTACTTGATCTCTCGATGCTTTGCCCAGGTCTCCATAGCTAGACAGTGTAATTCCCAGATAATTTATTTCTATTACTTTGAAACTGATGCTATCAATTTCTATTCATAGCATCAGTATATTGATGAGATTGTCATAATAAATTGTTTAACTCTTATGTTAAATCTGTGGACCAGTCTTTGCAGACTATCTTCATCTTGGGCTATCAATATTTCGTCGTCTGCTTAACAGAGTATTTTTATTTCTTTGTTTCCCATTTTGTATCCTCTTCCTTTGTTAACGCTTTTGATGATTTCTTTTATGATCAAAGATCTTTTTGAGATGGTGTCTAAATATGGTTAATATGACCTGGGTTTTAGAGTACTAAGCTTACTAGATAATATGACCTCTCTACTTTGGCCACCAACGTTCAACCAAGTTGATTGGGCGTTGAGCGTCATTGAATCCCACTGGGTCTCTTCGAAGCTTCATGGCGAGAACCTACGTATCTTCTGCATATAACAGTGTTCTAGAAATTAGGTGCTACACGATAAAGAAGTTGCTCGTGTAGAGTGTATAGAAAATGGTAGGCAATACGGAATCTCCAGCTTCTGTGGTGAATGAAAATTGCTCTACATGTAGAAGTTTTTTGGAAGCTCACAAGAAAATAGACAGTTATTTTCAGGTTTTATGTATTTTAACTAATACTTGTAACCATTGAACGACCCACCAGAAACGGTGGATGCCAAAGGGTAGCAATATAACTACCTCCGAAACTTAAGGGCCAATGTCATATTCGCTATCCCCTCACCTTTCATTTAACGCATTACTCGCTCCAATCGGCTGAATAATTACGACCATATGATATAGTGCCCTTTTGCTCATGTTGGCATGTCTATTTTTTTCTGTTTTTGTATTCACCACCTCCCTTCCTTCCAACGGGGCCTCTTACGCCACGATTTGACGAGCCGTTTTACCCTCACCAAGCTAAAAATATCGCAAAGGAATTTTCTGACTACACTCTCCTTATCAACAAATTTAGCTAAACACCTGATAAAAGTCAGCTGCCAGTTGACAAATGGTTCCGGTCTTGATTAAGGTTTCTTACTTTGACTTTGAACTGTGCTAAGTTAGGACTTAACCGGTAATGCAGATACAATGGTTACCGAACATTCTACAGAACAGATCTACTGTCTATTGAAGTGAGATATAGAAATTTATATGTCCCATGTCTGTGATATGACTGAAGTCCAATACAGGAAATATAACTGAAATGAATGAAGACTGAAAATGAAAAATAAAGACTAAATAGTATATTTAGTGGATTGAAGAGTTATATGAAGAGTTGAGCGACAACTATTTTTAAAATAAAAATAATAAATTAAAAGATAAAGTTAATAGATGAATAAAATCAAAAGAAATTGAAATAAAATTATAAAAAAAAATAACGAAGATGTGACGTTAAAACATTACATATTTCTTCCCCGTTTTATCTATAATATTTTCAAAAGTCGCGTTGTATTATTCATCTATAAAAAGGATATTTAAACGATAAATTAATGTAGGAATAAAGTAGGAGGATATATCATTCCGTACTTCAAAGATGAAAATAATAAATTTTCTGAATATCGACAACTACTAAATAATTACGTACATGGTCAGCTTTAGTAAAAGAAAGCTTAAGTTGTTCATTTAAGAATGAGACCTATAAATTACCTTCTCGTGGGTGTTATTATATTTTAATATCAACCGTCTCATAATCGTTGGGCCGCAGTCGTACCGGATGCATTTGAATATATAAATTATTGCGATTTAATTCAGCGCCCGTGAATAACACACAATAATAATCATAAGTGTGGCGGTGATGGAAATTATACGACCTGTCTGCTCGTCTCGGATCCTACACCTTCTGTTGCGTACAAAAAGATGAAATGAGATTATATTTGTTGACAATATTATCCGAATAATACCAGTGTACTACAACTGATAAAATACTAGTTTAAAATGTTTGTTCGAGGTTTAACTTTAGATTTCAGCCTACAGATAAATCAACTATAGTATATTTATGAAAAACTTACAATTATGTTAATGTTCGGTAATATAACATTGTTTATATTTCACGACTAATATCGCGACAATATTTATAAACACAGGTCTGCCACGTACTTTTACGTTGTGAAACACTAGTCCACTGCAATTAATGTCACCCGTTCACGCTTCAACTCGGTTCAATGTAAAATCAACTGCAAATCATTCGTATATTAACTTATTATACTGTAAGTCTTTTTGCATTTAATGCTTAAGGGTTAAAACCTTACTGCATCTGTTACTTTTAGAAGTAAAATTTTAATTGAGGAATAAGAAAATTGTCTCCGTCTCTTCAGCTCAAGTATTAAATTTATAAAACCCAACTTTATAACAATTAATTAGATCTTTTCGTGTGTACGCAATTCAATAACGCTTGAACGCCCTATAGACAATTACATATCATAACAATGTTGTAAGCGCATATAAATAATATAAATATAATCCGTTCACAATTGATTTTCACTAAAGTATTTATCTTATTTTGGCATACCTATGTTTCTTGAAACAAAAAAAAAGGCATTTGAGCAGGTCAATTTAAAGGAAATTATCTAGAAATACCTCTAGGAATAATTAAAATGATTAAAGATATCTACCAAAACAACACAATGAAAGTAAAGGTAAAAGAAGAACTAACTGACCCTATTGACAGGAAGATTCCATGAGTCCTCTATTATATCTCTCCCCTAAAAAGGTGAGAACTAATAAAGGATACCAAATGGGAGATACTCTTAAAGTGAAGATAATTTACTAAACTGTAAATTGGAACTGGAAGGTCGGATAATAGAACAAGTGATGGATTTTAAAAATCTAGACATCACATTATCAAGCTTCGGAAAGCTCGAAACAGAAGTGAAAGATCAAGTGATTAGAGCAAACAGTGCCGCAGGTTGCAAGAATAAAACAATATGGAGAAATAAAAATATCGGGAAAGAAATAAAAGGCAGAATTTACAAAACATTCATCAGACCAATAACGACATACACGGCAGAAACACAACCTAACACAGAGAAGACAAAAAAGATGTTAGGAATAGCAGAGATCAAAACATTTTGATGGTAACACAAAATTGTTGGTAAAACACTCTGGGACAGAACTAGAAGTACAGATATGCGACGTTGGGTAAGAAATAGAAGAGTTGAATGGCACGATCATATAAGCCGAATGACAACAAATAGAGTATTAAAGACAGCAAGAAACGGTTCCCCAATAGGAAGGGGGGCACACTGAAAAACTTCATGTCATGTCTACATAAAAGGAAGTATTTATCTTGCAAAGCCTATCTGAAAATTAAATCTGAGTAGATAATAAATATCAGCGATAATAGGATGCATCTCTGTTTGACGCCAGTTTAAATATAACATTTATAGGTTGTTTTCTATGATACGTAAGTTTCTGCTATCAATGCTTTTGGTTCTTAATATGTTCAAAAGCCTTCTCGTAATCAATGAAAACCAGATCATTATCTTTACGTTGGTCAGGGAATTTTTTGGAGAACTACCCTAAATCCATTCCTAAATCCAAACTGGATTTCATCTTTCTCAATAATTTCTTATTCTTCCTTGAATAATACGAAGAAACATTAACAATATAAACCAACGATAAATATTATCAAAATCTATTATATATTTTTATCATAACTCCCATACTTTTTTATAATAATTATATTAACATTTTCAAGAACCATGTAATTTTATATGGATGACTGGCACAGAACTTAAAACAATTAGAAGAAACGACTAAATAAAATACAAAAGTTTCATCGTTGTTTCCAGTAATTCTCAAGTCTAACTAAAGACCAATAACTATAATTTGTCATAATTTCAGACTACCACGAATTTTTGAAAAGAAAACCGCCGAACATTACGAACATTATAATACAAATTAACAATATTGTTGTTTTCTTTCTTCTGTGTGCGAAATGTAAAAATGTAGAGATTGGTGTATCTGTTCCAGAGCTTACTAAAATATCGTTAATAGTATATTTGTTTGTTTTGGCCAACTTATAAGTTGACCAAAACAAAAAAAATTATATATATATATATAATATATATATATATATATATATCCTCCTCGGACCCAAACATGAACTACAGTGATTTTTTTGTTGCCAATCAAAAGAATGTTACAATTTGGGATTCCTAATCATAAAAAACAAAACATAATAAAAAAAACCCTTTTATTGCCTGACAATAAAAAAATTAACCCATTTATGCCCACAACTATTTTTGTCAAATATATCAATGATTTTCTCAAGAATGTAATAAAATACCCTAAAATGCATTGAAAAATTACTAAAAAAATTTTTCAAAAACGGCTTTTCGAAAAATATGCTGGGTCGTTAACGACCCGTTGGGCACATAGGGGTACAAAATAAAAATAATAACTTTTATGAAATTATGTACATTTTATTTTACTTTCTCCTAACAAATTAAACTTTTACTCACTAAAATGAAAACTATGAAGCAGGCGTAGTTTAATTATATTACTTAAAGCTTAAAATAGTTTGTATGATAATCTTTGAAGCATTTATCATGGAGTGGAAGTTCACATCTATCGCAGGCTTTTGTAGTTTTATTTGAACATACACGACATCTTCTTATTTGAGCACCAGTAATAATTAGATGTTGTGTTGATGTGGACGGAGCAGGAATTATTGCAATATTTTGAGGTCCAGTAGAACGGGCTGACTTTCTATAATTAGACAATAATGTACGAACTATATGTCTTCTAAATTCTAAGTTGTCATTTTTATATCCAAATTGTCGTGCTAGTGTCCAAACATTAGTTACACAAACATCCAGCATCCATATCCATATTGGAAAGTACCATTTTTTTCCACGTATTTTTATTCTATAGTTTGAAATGTTATTGTCCATCAAGTCGACTCCGCCCATAAATTTGTTGTATTGCGAAATTACAAATGGTTGATCTATTTGAATTTTTAATTTTTCTTTTGCTGAATATCGGCTTGCTTTTTGGATTGGCTCAGTTCCATGCTCATTAGATAACATAGTGACAACATTATTATCTTTCCATTTTACAGCCGCAATTTTACTGCTGTCATCAAAAGAGCTACAATAATATCCTCTTGGTTGTTTCATCATACTTTTCTTATCTTCTAAAGGACACTTTTCTGTTCTGTTTTCGCGTACAGTTCCAGTGGCACTAAACCCCATTTCTGCAATTGATGATATCAAAGACATACTTGTAAAAAAGTTATCAAAATAGAAGGAAAATTTTATATTTTTATATGTATTTCGCAAAATCTCTGCAAAAGTCAACACCACACTTTCTCCTAATCCACAATTTTTATCAGCACCAGTTGTTAATTTTCGGCCTTGATATATGTCAAAATTTAGGCAATATCCATTTGATAAAGCCATTACCCATGCTTTATAGCCAAATCTTATTGGTTTGCCGCGAATAAATTGTTTGCACCCATTACGACCAAAGTAAGGAATCATAGATTCGTCGATAGAAATTTGATTTTCAATGGGTGCAAACGTTAAAAACTTTGTATTTAATTTTTCGATGAAAGGTCTAATCTTGGCCAATTTATCATTTTCAGCAAGGTGATTGTTGTCTGCAGCGTGAAAAAATCTAAATATCTCTTCAAATCTATTGCGTCTCATAGATTTCGTTACTAAAATATTATGTGTATCATCCGAGTTTTCCCAATACATTCTTCGCCTTGGTAATGGAACGTAACCACTTAAAATTAAAATTCCCAAGAATACATAAAATTCGTCAATGTCTATTGTAATATTTTGATTTTTCGAGGAAGCATAATTTGTTGTTTCTTTAATTAAATACTCTATTATTTCTCTGCTCATGAACAATTCAAAAAATTCAACTGGATTACTTTCAGAAGTAAGTGTCAAAACTGGTAATCTCTGTAGATCGGAATCCGCACGTAATGTTGGTAAATTTATCATGTTCGACCATTTTCGGGGCGTCTTCTTTAGTTTCTTTGTTCGATGTTGTACTGTAAAATCAGATACTTCTTGAAGAACTTCATTTTCTATGTTTTCCTCATCACGCTGAAATTGTACTTCAGCGCAGGCATTTAATTGACCTCTATTTAGTCTATCCGGATCATTACATTCCTCGTCTCCAGAATCCGAATCGGTTAACCAGCCATTATTATCTGGAGGCAAAATATATATATCATCCGGTATAGTCTCACTGTTTTCAATTTTTTCTATTTCCTCCAGAATTTCTGCGGTAGATAATGGTTTCTTACTAAAAAAACATTTTCCCATTATGATATGTCATATTCCCAACGGGTCGTTAACGACCCATCAAAATATAATATTATATTTATGACATATATCAAATTATTTTCATACTAGTAATATTATAATGTGTTAACACAACTTGTGTTTAACTATATAAAATGAATTTAAATAATCAAATAATTTATTTAAATGTACTTACAAATGTTTGAATGAAGCCATGCTGTAAACGTTATTCAAGTTCTATTTAATAAACCGAAATAAACGGTTTTGCACTAAATAAACTGCTTACTTGCATAGTCAGGAATGAACTTGTAAACATACGGCGACTGGTAAATTCGACATATTTGTTTGGAACATATTTTTGTTAGTTGGGTCGTTAACGACCCGTTGGGCATAAATGGGTTAATATACACTTATCATTTTTATTGATGAAATTTAGTAAAACAATTTCTATTAACACTACAACATAAAAAAACTTTGCACCGAGCACATTTGAAAAACGTCAGGTTGTGGCATCCAAGATACTTGCATTTTGATCTTGGTTTTGGAAGTGTTTAGCTTCCTTTGGCCGTAAGCGTTTATCAGGGATTGGTGCAGTCTTTCTTCTTTTTTTTGGTTACATTTTCATTTTCTTCGTCACTTTCATCGGATGTGGGTTCACTTCTGTTCTTGAAGTACAAGAGCGACCTAGCTAGCAATAACTTAAATGACAGGTAATCTTTAATATGTTTTTTGGGAGTTTCTGCAGCTTAACAATCTTTCATATATTTTAGCCAACTAGTTGCAGCACAAAAATCAATAAAGGTGTAAATACATAGTATTGTCCATTTATTTGTTTTACTGCTCATAGGGTACTTTGACATAATCCTATCCAGCAAATCTACTCCACCCATGCTTTCATTATAGTGCTTAATCACTGTTGGATGATTTATTTCTATGTATTTTTTATCTTTTACTGACCAGCGCCTACACAATCCCAAGGGTTCAGCTCCAAATGCTGATGAAGCCATATAGTTTGGTTTGGAGTCAAACCATTTTGTAACAGCTATTTTGTTGTCTTTGTTAACGAGCATGTCGTGGGAGCCCCTTCCTGATTTTCTTAGATCTTTATCTGTCTTAAATGTCACATCAGTTTTTGGTACTCCTACTGGCAGAGTATCTGTAAGTTTTAAAATAACCCTTCCCCCGATATCCAGCCATTCTGGTGTAAGTAATAAATCTGCCTTTACCTTCATACCTGTGAAAATCAAGTGAAATTCCCTCGTAGTCGTCATGACAAAATTCTTCAATCCTACAAGGTTTTCCTCGCACATACTGTCTCATTAATTCTTTTCCGTGAAAGGGAATCATTTGTTCATCGGTTGACACTTTTTCAGTTTATTCATTATCAAACAAGCCCTTTGAATTTGATCCAACGATGGTCTTACTTTCCAGAATCTATCATTTTCTTTAGTCTCTTTGTTTACAGAATCGTCGACAGCAATTTTGAGTCGTGTTTAAATGGCAAAAAAAACGATTTCTTAACATGTTGTTTGAAAGTATTGGTACCCTAGTATTCATTTGCCAAAACATTTGGATTCGTAGTAAATTATAAATACCAATATGCAAGCAGCATGCAATAAACGTTTTTAATTCTTCTGCAGAAGTCTCCAAAGTTTTTCCAGTTTTTTTACTTCCTTCATATTTGTGTACAACGCCATGGATTCAAAAAAAATGTTTTCGATGTATTTATTGAAGTAGTCAATAGGTCTTGGAATATTTTCGGGATTCAAGGGATCTTGCACAGAAGGTTGATATTGGGCAAATTGTGGTGTAAAATGTGTTCTCTTTCATTCATTCCTGTCTTTTTTTAGGAATAGAATTTGCCGTGTTAAAAGTACACAATCAATAGCCTATTGTGATTGATTCTATAACTTATTGTTTAGTTCTATTCTCCCTGAATCATCAATAGATTGCATCACGTATCTTTAAATAGTTTCCACAGCTTTACATAGGTTAAGCACTATAAAGCACTATATAATAAACAATTAAGGCTTCTGAATACCAGGATGTCCGAGAGATATAAAAAAACCAAAATTACTAATAATTTTAAAGTAAAATCCTCTATATAAATATTTATATTTTTTCTTCGAACAGTGATCTTGTCGATAGCCTTGTTACGAAAATAATAACTCTATAATTATATCTTCCACCTCTAGAAAATTGGTAAGCCATGCAGAAAGAAAGGGACAAAGGTAGATTCGACTTTTATTGGGATATAACTTAACGAAAATGTGGTGTAATTCCTGTGTCTTGATGAAATTATGCATCGTAAACTCGCACTAAATGACTTATATTTAGGTGGTGCAGACAATGTTTCATATATTCCGCGTCCTCATAGGCGTGGAAGAACGAAAATGGGATAATTATATGTTCTTTTTGAAACCATTCAGTTAATTTAATATTTTTTTACGAGAGAATTTTATTAGCAATGTTTTGAAAAAACAGTGACAACAAAAGCTTCGTCGTTTTTTTGTTAATAAAATATGAAACATAAGAAGCAGTATAGGTTATTCCACGAATATACGACTGTTTTGGATTATTGTGACAACGAATATTTTACTGTGCAAGTAGAAGTTTGAAAGTAAATTTGTCTTAAACAGTATTCCAATAAAATGGATCTTCTGTTAGTTTGACACTTAAACTAAAATTATTTCAGTTAATAGATGTTGAGATAGACGAAAAATTTATTGTGAAATTTAATCGAAAATAACAAAAATTTTTACGCAAACGGTCCTACAAATAAATACAATGACGTCTATAAAGCCAAAATGTGTTGATAAGACATTTGGGTTGGGTTTCCGTGAAATATAAACACCAAAGAGGCGTGCCAGGTTTCTTTGATATTACACTATTTTATTACTTTTATTAGGTACTGCAACTGTAATAAAAGAAATTACTATTTTTAATATAAATGAAAAGAAATTGGCAGAACGATGGTTCCGAAACCAGAAAAAGGATCCAATATTTCACTTTTTTAGTTTTAAATATTTGTTTGCTTTGCGTGGATGTACTCTTAAAAGTTTTGAAAGTAACGGGTATAACATACCAACTATTGATAGTTAAAGTACCGAGTCGTTACAGATTAAAAAGTTACGAAAATTTACATACAGTTTCATATATCGCCGACTGATTTTAATTTTAAAAACCATCCGTATAGAGGTGTCCGGTGAAGGGAGGTGCCGTTAAGAGAGAGTTTAGTGTAGTTTATTTGTTTATTGAAGCCAAAAATGCCGAGACGTTTTTAGATATAGACAACTTTATATTTAATGTACTTTCTCATTGTAAAGTTCTGTGAATCTGATGGTTGATGATAGTTTTAGGAGTTTAGGAGAATAAGTAAGCTTTTTTTTGTTTTTTTAATACTAATTGAATATTCGACTAAATAAATTACACTATTTAATCACCTAAGTATTGTTACACTTCGTTTAAATCACTTAGTTCAAACACCAACTTGTTTACAATACTAAACTCAATGATAGTAATTATATACTTCAACATCCGAATTACAACTGTTCTATAATTCTATAAACTATCAACTCTATATTTATATCACGACTTCATATTTAATAAAGCTCATATCTGTCATAACAGTATTTTAAAAATGGGGAGAATTTACTATTGTAAAATTCAGTACATTGGACCATTTAAATCTGTACCTCAAACAAAATTTAAAACAGTCGTATATTCGTGGAATGGAGTATAGTAATAAAGTTGGTTTTCATAGTAACATAATAAATAACACAATTTTTATAAAATGAAGTTTAACCAAATAACGATTGTTAATAAAAGTTCACATTGGAAAAACGGGAAGTATACTTGGAGAAAAACGTGCTACTGTAGCTATAGTTACAGTAGCAGTACAGTTACCTTAGATAAATTGGCTTGCACATTTTAAGTCGATCTGTTTTCTCTACTTAATTTATCTTGTTCTTGGTTATGTATATTTTTTTAATTAGACTAAAAGTTGAGATTGAATAGCATAAAGCAGTTATGACAGAGAAATGGTTGGTAGGAAACACTGTATTGTTAATATAGTGATACAGAGAAAATAGAGATTTTTTTAGGGAATTTACACCTGCACACATTCGATTTTAATTTCTTTTTGTTATGTTGTTACACATGTTCCCAGTACATGTTGACATTATCAGCTATTTTACGTTATTAGTTTGTTTTTGACGGATATAAAGAAAGACGTGGTTCGGTGAATTTAGTGACTTTGTCCTATCGGAAAGAACGGATCAACAAAACTGTCTTAGTATGTAATAATGTATAACTTTCTGCTATAAACAAAAATGCTCCGACTTCAGATGTTGACTGTGGCATTTGATTAGTCTAATTTGAACAAAAAATGTATATTAATGGCACAAGCTCTTCACAAAAGGCTATGTAGAATAATGATGGTCACCTTTGACCCCCCAACAAGTCAACAGCCGATGAAAACTTTGAAAAGAAGTGAATAAAAGAAGGTCGTATAGTGTATGTGACATTTACGAAAACAATTCAAGGATTGTTTTGCTCGAATTGTAGAACATAGATATTGCCCTGCAATATTGTACATAGATATTGCACAAGCTTACACTTCAATGCTTGTGTCTGTTTTTTTTGTCCAAAGCAGCAACATCGTTGTGCTTCAGCACCGTTTTTATTGGGCTTGACTACCTGCGACTTTGTTCTGTTTCCAAACAGAAAGTTATAGTAGAACAGCTCCAATACCCTAACAAAAAGTACTATCAGATATAGCATTTTTCATATAAAAATGCTGCACGTCATTCAAGATTTATGACGTGAGAACCCCACAGCGTTGCCAAAATATCAGAATAGTTAGTAAGTCAGGAATTTTTTAAATGTCAACTATTTGTCAAACTATTATATTAACCCTCCGTTAGTCGCTAGGAAAAACTGAGCATCAAGAGACAATTAAAAAAGATTGTTTTTAATATAAAATTCATACAAATATTTTATATTGTTTATATAGTTTTATATTGTTTATAGGAATAACTAAAAAATATTTTTGAAAATATTTAAAAAAAAAACCTATACAAAATGAAAAACACTAGTATAAACAATATATTGTGAATATTGTTCTAAAGCTATTTTCTTGTGGCATTTTAAAGTAATTACTGTTTAAATGGGAATAAGCCACAATTAAACGTTAAAGTAAGTTTATTGATGTTTTAATTTTCACATCGGATATCGTTCTCAAAATACAAACATTAGTTTGTATAACGTACTATACAATTTTCTTGTCTTGTTCTAACATTTTACGGTAAAATAGCCTTTTTTCATCTAGTAACGCTATATTTTCAAATAAACGCTAAGGTATTACTTCCACTTTCTTTTTTCTCATCTGTCATATCTTGTTCCGAATTATTTCCACCATCACCACCTCAATTTGATCTATTTCGCTTTCACTTTCCTCATCATCAAAATAATTTTCATCGTCGGTAGGAATCATGTCCATAATTCCAACAAGCGCTGGAATCAAAGTTGTTTGGCTTTACAGGACATCTATAAATAATAATTGACAAAAACTTATCGACAAAATGTAATAATAAGATGATAAATATTTACCTGTTCTGCAAGTTCTGCAACAAATAATAGCTACACCGTTAGTCGCTACGGACTCTGGCACCGAAAATAACTATAAAACTCACACAACTGTACCCAGGAATGTAAGAATGTACACTAACACGAGTTTGATTGATAGGGAGAGGTACAGAAAGTAGCGATAGAAAAATAACAGTTATTTGTAAATCCCGAATGAATAATTTTGTCGTCGGTGTGTGAGACCGATAGCGACTAACGGAGGGTTAACAGTAAATACATTTAGTTTTAAGACAAATGCAACACAGTAAAATATATAAGAAAACATTTTAATACAAAATTATATATTCTAAATTTTAGACTTACCTCTAGTTTTAGGGCTTAATAGTAAAAACGTCACGCCATTATTTCTTGTTTAAAATAATCTATCTTATATGAAAGCTTATCAGCTTTCTACAGACTATTTATTTGTTTTGGCGTACCACAATCAGAATACACAACAATAATTAGTTTTTAAAGCTATTAATCTAAATTTAATATGTATTATAAATACAATTTATTAATATATATTAAATTATGATCAAATTGTGTAAGAAATCAAAACAAACAAAATTCTTACTCTAAAAAAGCGGCAACACTTCAAACAATTTTGCCACACGCTGAACTGTCAATAAATATTGAAGTATTCCCGTATCAGTTGCGTACAATTGTCTAATTTATTTAATTAAAATTATTATTTTGTGGAATATTACAATTAAAGAGTTATTTCATAAAATTTATATTATTAATAATAACAAATGTTTTTGGTTATTTAATCAATATGATTCTAAAATTCCCAATATAATGATAATTACATTTTTCTGATTATTATACCATGTTGACGCCTATGAAAGATCGAACAGTTCCGTTTGGGTTTCGTATTATGAGCTGTGTTAGGAAAATTTGAACTCTAAGGTAGACGTTCTGAAAATTTTAAAGTGACGTCACTTTATATAAATTGTGACGTGCAAGCATTTGAATATGAAAAATGCTATATATCCCTTGCTTGTAGGATTAAATTTGGCCAATATTTTGTTATAGTAGTTTTGCTTTAAACTAGAGGATGTATAATGTGAGTATTCGGTATAAGGAGATTCGTTTTGGAATTGACCTTATCCAAATCAGGACTATTATCCAAATGATCGACAGTACTTCTTTTTCTTATATTGCAAGGTATTTGACTACGACTTTTTCTGAAGCCGAATACTTGTAAAAGAATTCTTCCTTTTGAGATACATTTATCAATCAAGAATGCATGTAGTAGACCTACATGCATTCTTTGATTGATAAATCTTTTTGGAACTTCAAACGATTATTTCAATATAAAAAGAATACATTCTTCACATTTCGGACAATAAGAATTCATAAACTAATTTAAACAGAAAGTAAGAGTCCCATTATAAATCCGTTAACCACAAACCTATGGATATTATAGCTATTAGTTAATAACAAAAACGGAATGTGCACTCCAGGAGTGACCGAGAAGAGGAAGCATAGCTTTCTTATCGTCTACGCATGGAACGATGGGATTTAATTTAATTTATTTGATTTGATTTGATTTGATTTGATTTAATTCTATTCGATTTCAATTCGATTTGGATCGATTCTAATTGATTCGATTCGATCCCAATCGGTTTTATTCGATCTCAATAGATTTGATTCGATCCCATTCTATTCAATTCAATTCGATTCCAATCGATTCCATTTGATTTGATTGAATTTAATTCGATTCCACAATTCGATTCGATTCCAATCGATTCAATTCGATCTGATTTCAATCGTATCTATTCGATTCCAATCCATTCGATTTTATTCTATTTCAATCGGTTCGATTAGACTCGATTCAGTTTAATTAGATTCAATTCCGATCGATTCGTTTCCAGCCAAATCCAATCGATTCGATTCGGACCCAATCGATTTCATTTGATTCCAATCGATTAATTCGATTTTAATCGATTCGATTTTCAATCTATTCGATCCGATTTAATCAGATTTCAATCGATTCGATTCAATTCAAATCGATTCGATTCGCTTCCAATTGATTCTATTTTATTTTGTTTTATTTTATTTTATTTATTTTATCTTATTCTATTGTATTGCATTTTATTTTATTTGATTTTATTTTTTTTTAATTTTATTTTATTTTATTTTATTTTATTTTATTTTATTAATACACACACATGTTTACTACCCACTTAGTGTGTGTTCGCGCGATATGTCGCTATAGTCGCTATAGATAGTCCTTAACATTGGTTAAATTTTTTTCACACTTCTGTGCGATCCTCCGCAGTGCTCTCCGTCAGTAGACCGCGATAACAATGCTATGCTTCCAAAAATTCGATATCACCATGGACTGCATAACATCATTAAAACTGTTCGGAGCCTCTAACAGGTATTAGGTAAAACAAGAATAAAAATAACAATAACTAATAACATGCTAAGCAAAACCATTGATATACCAACTAAGTCATTACTATTTTGATATTGAATTTGATGTAAGACGGGAATGTTTCATGTTTATGACGAGTCTATAATAATAAAGGTTTTAGTAGAATTTATTTAGAAAAGAAGTAACTTTGCGTTGGTCACAATTATCTGCATATTGAATAATCGTCATATGTTTGTACAATTCACGAGGTGTAAAATGTGTCAGTGGTCCACAAAAATATCCTGCTGTATAGGGTCAAAATAAGGCTCTTAACGTTTTTACTATTTTCTTAGCATTAATAATCCACTCATCAGAGAGTTAACCCCTAAAAATCATACCAACAAACTGAACTTTGCAGGGAATATTAATTTGGGCCCCAAAAATATGCACAAAAGTTTACCATTTTACCCCGGTCTTCCCTCAAACCCCGTGCAGGGGGTAAAACACAATAAAATCGATTTACCAAGAATTTACATCGTAGAAAAAAATGTTTCAAAAAAATGTAGCTGAGATAATTCTAAACAAAAATGTTTATAAGCATTTTTTTTGTCGATAGGTCACTTGAATCAAAAGATACCGAATTTTTACCGTCGAGCTGATACAAATTTTATTAAACATTGAATTCGCAGTAACTAACATGCAAAATCGACGGCCATTTCAAGCGTTTTTTCTAAGAGAACGGTTCATTTTACACAAAAAAAAACATTTTTTTCTACGGTGTACACATTCTTAGTAAATTTTTTTGCGTTTTTACCTCCGCGCGAGGCGTGTTTTAAGGGGAAACCCGGGGGTAAAAGTTGTAAACTTCTTTGCATCTTTTTTGGGGTCCCAAAATTAAAATACTCGGCAAAATTAAGCATCATTTTTAGAGTTCAGTGGCATTTTCGTCTCTGGACGACTGGAGTATAACTGTCCAATTTGGTTGCCTTGTCGTTGTCTTTTATAATAATCTAGGAGGCAATAAAAACAATACCTGGACAATAGCAGTAAACATTTTGTGTATATGTAAACCTTTTCGTGTCCTCCTATTTCATTTTAAATTATAAATATTGTCAATGTGAATGTATAGAATGATGTTAGATTATGTTGTACGTACATGTTTTTACTCTAGCTAGAGTGTAATCTTATCGTCAAAACGTATTCCAGACTTGCACTCGGCCATTGGTATTCCCAAAGCGGAAACTTTCGAAAGGATCATTCTATTTGGTTCCATTTCGTCAGGATTTTACAATCGAAAAGGATGTTTCGTTCTCACGGCCATAAACTGCCTCACAAATAGAAAATCTAACGCCGAAATTACTTTTGGCTGAAAGCGGTGGCGGGACTCGCTTGAATTACCGAAAATGTTGATTTATTGCGGATGGCTCAGTTGCCAGCTATGGTCTTCGAGAAAATTCGCTGTTCGTTTATTTTAAGGTTTCTGCTTGTTTCTTTTATTACCGTTTAGGTAATGTCTGTTTTATTGGATAAAATAATTGCAGTGCAATCCATAAAAAAGTTGCACATACACTGTTGAAGAAGACAAGGGAAATAGCTTTTTAAAATCTTTTTAAACAAAAACTACATATAAATATTCTTGTCTTATAAAGACAAGTGTCAAAAAGTAATTTACTTTTAAGCCAGAATACTTAACAAAAAATCCTAAAACTTTCACAGGGAAACAAAAAGTTTCCCTTATTTCTTTCTTATTGACACTCATTATTCTTTTTACATACGTACTTCTTGTATATATCTTTATACAAAATTTTCATATATTTATCTTTCCATAATACTGTGTGTTTTAGTTTCTTTTTTCTTGTTTTAGTTTCATATAAATACTAACTGGTCCGGCGAACTTCGCCAGAATTAAATACTGTGTCTAATAAACAGAAAAAAAACAAAAAAAAATATTCAAACATATACTGTGTGAAAAAAGTTAAATCAATTTAATGTTTTCTGATAAAAAACATTTTTATTTATTTTTGCTTTGTATATATATATACAATGATGACGGTTTTCCGACGTGCGAATAATTGTTCATGTGCGAAACATAGAAACTAATGGAAAAGTTAATTCCGCAAACTTTCAACGGTTGAGTTTGTGATTTGTTTGTCATTGCAAAAGCCAAACGCACGAGAAATACTTACGCTTAAAATCAAATGCTAATACTTGAATCGTTCGTTGGAATTATCAGTATGCGCGGGATCAAGACATCTTCTCGTTTGTATTTTTCCTTGATGTTCGTTGTCTCAATGACATTATTCATTAGCCTTTTCACAGCCAGTCTCATTTCATTGCACAGTTGAGGTTGATTAATGTTACACAGCATAATGACAACTGATCCTACGTTTAATTGTAAATTGTTAGTATGAATCCAGGCAATTCTAGTGAATTCAAAAACTATGTAGGATAGTTGACTACATCATCTTGATTTATAGCTATGTCAAATGATTTTATTGAAAAGTGCTTTCTTGGAAGAAAATTCAGAATGGTCGCATTCAGATCATCGACATCTGTATTTTTTGACGTCAATATTGCTCGTCAAATTATGGTATTTAAACTGTTGAGCTATGTCCGGAAAAACACGCTGAATAAGCCGCGCCCAGCAAATTAATAATAAATTTACTTGAGAATTACACTAAGAAGGTAAACTGATAATATACAAATAAAATGGTAAATAATTTCCACTTTTTATTTCTTTTGGCAAAAATAAAGAAGAGAGTGTTTGCTTACTGAAACAGCTTACAGTCATATTATTGGTTTTCTCTAGTTGATTTGCAGCTATTAAATAAGGTTTTCCTGCTTCATCCTCTTTTATGGCTCCAATTATAAGATGCGCCATATATCTACCACATGCATCTGTACTTTTATCAACCATTACATAAAAGTTGTTATCGCTTAAAAAAACTAATTTTCTCAATTACTCCGTCATACAATGCATTCACATTACCCATTCTTTGTGTTGCCTCGTTAGGAATATTGAAATTACAATATTTTTGCAAAAATTGCCTAATATGTAAATTTTTTTAACGGAATGTTTGCTGCTAATAGAGTTTTACACAGGTCTTGATTAAACAAACATTTTTCTTTTTTTTATTCATTTTTATTATATTATTCATCTTGATCTTGAACGTTTTAAAAAAATTATATGAATCGACCACTGAACGGGTCCTAATGCAATATTGTGTAGCTTCAATTTATGAGACGCAGTTTTTAATATTAATGGACTTTGAAACTTCTTCTCACAGAAAAACTGTAGAAGAAAAAACATGTTCAAGTACCAAAAGAAATCAACTTTCATACAAGGAGGTAAAGACCAAATAGGAATTGTCTGCAATTTGATGATTCTTTCTTTATTCGTCTTTATTTAAGTAAAAGCGAATTTGTCAAACAAAAGTACTCTACTAAAAACTTTCTTTTGTCTCTATTTCTGGGATACTCAGGAAAACACTTTATTTAAGAACTTTTTTGAATGGCGACATATTTAAATACCAAACATTTCAAAAACGTTAAAGTTTACTTTAAACAAATGTTTGCCCTGACAAAATAATTAGACCCTTAAAAGCCGGTAGGTACCGACGACTTGCTACGCTAATCAAATATTTTTCTCGGAAAACCCATAATTATTTAATTCAGGTAGTAATAGGAAAGTTCAGATAGATAATGAGCGATAGATAAAGGAGCTCGTCCATATCCATTAGTTATAAAATTCCAACTAAGAGATGAAAATTTTAAACTTTATTATAATTTATTTTTAAAATATGCAAAATAAATAATGTTTAGCTTAAATATGCAATGTTGTTTAATACGAGCAAATATGTGCAATATATGCATCTATATGCACCATGCATTTATTCCACTCTCTAGTATAATAGATCTTGAGGGTCTTTAACATGTTGTGTACAGAGATATAATAAATCGGTAGATAGCTTTGAAACCTCTATCGTTTTTTGAATTATTCTTTACGAAGATTAATGCAGTTTTGTTTTTGCTCAAACCAACTCCAGAAACAGATATTCCACTTAGTTTTTTTGTTGGGATCGATTGCATTTTATGGTGAAAGGAACCTACGACCACGTAATCAGTTTCGATATTCGGAAACTACAAAGATCTTTGGGACTTAGTCCAGACTATGGATCTTATTGGTACTTTTGGCTATTTTTATTCTTGTACTTGCTGCTCTAAACCAATCAACTGATCTGCATTAATACCAATCACGTAGATTCTTCAACCAAGAATTCTGCATTCGGCCAACAGATCTTCTTTCAATTTTTCCTGTATTATGAGTCTCAAAATTTATATTTAGGTTCTCTCATCACGTGGCCTCGATTCTTTTATTAAATTGCATTTTTTTTATTGTCCAAGTCTCACTATTCATACTTATTAAGCTTTCGATTAGATGCTGTACCTAAGTCTTCTATGCTCGTTACAATGATCAGAGTCTCAGCAGCATATAGTAAGTTGTTAATTACTTTTTCGTTAACGGTATCTCCGCTTTGATATTATTAAGCGTATTTTTGAAAATGTTTTCACACTATAAGTTAAACAAAAGTGGCGATAAAACGCATCCCTGGCTAACTCATACGTTCCTACGGGAACTACTGTAACATTTTTTTTATTATTAAAATATTAATTATTTTTAATTTCTTTTACCCCCGTGCGATACGCCGATGATTAGGAATTCCCGTGTTTACAATAAGAAAATAATATTGGATCTACTAAATTATAATGGACTTCCCTAATTACTAAAGGTAGTTAATCCTTTCCGTCTTAATACTCAGTATGAAAAGATCTAATGCTTTTGGGTATGCAGGTTCTTTTACATAAATTGATAATTTTCGCCGAAGGCCCGTATCTTTTGACAATAACTTAATCCCAAGTATTGTCTGCTTCTCATGTCCAATTGTTGGTACCGGTAACTCAAAACTTTCGGAATTTTTACTTCCTCAGAATTACCTACAACTGTCCGATGATTTTAAGTGGGGGATATACCTTCTTCTTCTTTTTTCTTGGATAGTTGGTGAAATTTTTAGTGGAACCAACTTACTTCTCGGTGGGCTCTCGTTGAGCACAGGTCGATTATCTCGTGAGACTTCTCGGTGGCCTCTCGTTGAGTGTGGTCGCTTGCCTGAAATTATCGTCTCTGTGAATTATTTTCTAAGTGTGTATACACTCTATATTTCAGTTTTCTTGTCTTAGACTATATTAAGTTATATATAGTTCTACACTACCTTTAATGGTACCTAATTAAATTCAGTGTTGAATACCAGTACAGTATATTAAATTCAGTGAATTAAGCTGCCGTCATCAGGAATTATGTAAGTTACCATAATCTTTATCTGCAAATTATCTGGGCGAGTAATATGGTATGGTATCATACCACCTGCCATTATCTGGACGTATCACCCATCATTCATCCATATCTTCATCTGTAGATTGCCGATTTTTATATTTAATTTAAAGAACAATTCAAGAACTTTCCATAAATAATAACTATGAACATCTCAGTTTAGCATTAATTAATAGTGCGAGATAGTAACCCACCTAGCCAAGTGCGGTTTGGCTAGTTAATGTTTTCAACTCTGTAACCTGTTTGTTTTTTTTTTGTAAATTTAGAGTTAAGAAATTTTTGCTATCTTTTGTATTTGCTATAATTTTTGCTCATTATCTTTCCTATAATATCTCGAGATACGCCAAACTATATTTGTATATGATTGCCTTATATATCTTGGTAAAGGTATTTTTTTATTATATTATTGCTTAATTTTATACATATATAACACCATTTCATAGTTGTGTATTTTTATTACTTGTGTTGCATTTAGCAGCATCATAATTTTGTGTTTAATATATTGTTAATGTTTTATGCATGTATTTTATTTGTCGGCTCCTAACAAGTTCCCTGATAAAATAGTAGCTCTAAATATTTGCTTAGTATATTAATTTATTACTATACCTTTGACCAGTAGAAAGATCAGGCTGATTAAGTTTCGTAGGTAAGTAAGTGTAATACCTAATATATTTATTATTTGTTTATATATTGTGTTGACCAAATTTATTTGATAATTAACTGTTGGTATCTTTCCTTGGGTTTGATCTCTGATCTCTGAAGGATATCTTTCCTTATCTCTTTTCTTTTCTAAGGTTTCTTAATTTTCTCCTTAACCCCAAAAAATTGAGTGGCGCCCTGTTTCTATCTTCTCTTATCTTTGGTAATTTTACCCATCTATCTTTTTGTTTATTTCTATATCTTTTCTAATATCTCTTATCCTATCTTTACTTATTTCGTCCGTTGGACCCAATCCCGGTTCCAAAAGCTAGTTTCGAACCCACGACTCGCTCTCCACCAACCATCTGGCTGTTGTTCGTAGTGTCTCCATTGGTTATCTTTCTAGCACCATCCAAAAAAGTTTTCCGAGGTTACACTACGGTTCCTTTATAATGTTTGGCAATATAGTGGTGAAGGATAATCTGTTAACTTACTTGTTTCCTAGAGATTAGCTGACATGCGACAAACGATTTTTTGTCTCTACTTTAAAAACTCAAACCGGCGAGGGACATTTACTTTCTGGTTTGAATGAGTAACTTCAATATTCACCACTTATGATGTTGCAAACTTTTTTGGAGTTTTCTATGTTGAAGTCATCTTAGAGTTTTTTGACGCCAATTCGCCCTAGTTTCTTTGAGTTCTTCATGGGCACAATACTTTTTGCAAAATTTTTGAATTGAGGTCTTTGAAATCCACAGGTATGCCTATATTTCTTGATGTGTCACATGTCGATCTTAGTAGATGAGTTTGCGCACTTTTCGTACATCTGTTCTTGAATCGTCGCTAAGTCTAATCCGTTCACGTTTGAATTCTCCATATCAACGAGAAATTCTTGACTGGTTTATGGTTAATTGCCAAAAACAGAAATCAACTGAGTTAGGCATTATTATAAAATGGTGCTGGAAAATTATAAAAAAAAATTGAGCAGAAATGTTCCATGTGGCAGGAATTCGAGAAGCCTTCCCAATGGTGATCGCCAACGTCTGATGTGGTACGTGAATAAGAAGAATATACTGTCCCTTAGCTTTTCAAATACATAGTTTCTTCTGTTGTTTTATTAATATATCTCTAAAATTATTGTATGTATTTGTAAGCCTGTCGTAGCTTACTGGGATCTACTCTTTGTCTTCGGCGATGTTCTTATATTTGGAATTTATTAAATATTCATGAGAATCATGTCAAGCATGTCAACAAGTCACAATTCCCAACTGTAATATGTGTACAAATTCTTCTACATAGTAACTCAAAACAACAACTTTTATTAACTTTCATTAAATTTTGTTTATTTTACTCTCACTTACGCAAATAGAATCAAAATCATGCCTTTATAGTTGTAGATATTCTGCACGTGACTGAAGACGGAAATTGCCAAATAGTAGTGGGGTAAATTAATGAATTAACAAAATAATCAAGCAGGCCTCGACTAATTCGAACCGCACAGCTCTTAATCATGACGGCCGAGCAAATGTGTACCACAGCTGTCTAGATCTCATAATTCTGTATAGAGATGGAGATCGAACAGCTACATATAGTATATCTCGTGAGCGAAAATTGCGTATCAATAAACCATCAGTATTAAGAAAGCACTTCAAGTCGCTGCAGCATATAAAATTAAGTAAATGTAAAGTAAACAGAGATATTTTATAAGAAGAATAACAGAAGAAAGGTTGGAAACACAAAATAAAAAACTGTTTTTAACCATGTTTTCCATCATGCAGTTTTTAACTCAGTATAGATAAGCATAATATGGAAATATGGAGAACTAGAGAATTATTTAAGTAAATAAAGCATATAAAAGGTTCAGGGGATTTTTAAATAAGAACAATCTTATTAAAACGAATTAGAATTAGCAAAATATGAGAAAAGTTAAGAATATTGTTTTTTACAGAAAAAAAAAACGGGGTAAGAAAAAAACCGGACCATAAGATTACGAAATGTAACAGCAATTCAGTTTTTATTAAGTCCAGGTTACTCCAAACAAATCTAAAAAAATCGAAAAATAATTTTTTCAACAAGTGATAACAAAATACTCTTAGGAATAGTATATAATGAGTCCCGAAGACCTGCTCGACCTTGAATTAGATAGAGAAGGGGGAAAGGGGAGCACTCTAAGCGATTAATTCAGCCACTCAAGCAGCCCGGATAACGACAGCTGTTTACTTTAATGTACTTTTCTCTAAACCACGTTTTTTCAACTGGGTGTCACTCGTATTTTGAAACTATTGCACTTGCATTAGGTAAACCAAACGGCATTTTACTCTTTAAATGTCACTCTATGGTGAGTACTACAACTAAAAAAAATTATTGTTATTTAAGAAACTTATAAACAATTACAAGTGCAAAAAAAGTTGAAAAATTCAAAAGTCCGCCATTTGTTTTTTTTTCGTGAAAATGTTTTATTGTAGTACCGACTATAGCCAATTCGGTACCGAATATGAAACTATTTTGTTTTTGCTTTCGGATTACTCATTTCCAAGAATTGATGACACCCACCAACAAATTGGACGAATTTGGCAGCCATTTTCAGAGCCGCTATTTTGAAAAAAGTTTTAAGTAGGTTAATGTATGTATTTTCACCTGTAAAAGTTTGATTTTCAAAAATCTTTTGTACCACAAATAAAATTTATTAAAAAACACAGTTTTTGAAAGAACCTGGCCATAACTTCTTTTTACAATACGGACAAATGAATGACTGGAATCGCAACATTGGCAACACGAAAAGAAGAATATTTAGAAGTAAGTGAAACACATTTGGAACATACAGAAGCAGTAATAATCAACTGTAAGAAGTAAGGAATGAAATAACAAAAAATTATTTATAGTAAAAAAAAGTCAAAACTTGGTGATCCAAGAAAACTGTCTGCTTTATTAGACTTTTGGATCATGATAGTAAACATTATTTTCAGGTGAAACCTCAGGTGGTAAAACTTTAGGTGAGAGACTGGAAATACGTTTGAAGCTAACTTCAGATTCACGTTGGACCACGTTTGGAATTAAACTCCGAATTTACTTGGGTCTAACTTATGAATTTACTCTGGGCAATAGTTGGATTGACTGTGAACCCTAATTAGAAAATAACAAGGTAAAATAGACGAAGAAAATAAAAGATAAAAATATAAAGAAATATAAAAGATATCAAAAATATCTTACCCTTGACAGGGCTCAAAACACACCAGTCGTACTTCACTTCATACTACTTAGCGGAAAATGAAATTAAATCAGGTAAAAAAGAGTATCCTTTTTATAGCGAAAATATTCAAACAGGAAGATATTGTCATTTCATTTACCGGTAGCATACCACCAAAAAGGTGGTACGAGAATTGGACTTCAGCGTGGAACGAGGAGCTAAGAAGCAGGTTCAACATAAAGTATTAAACAGGGCCTGGTTGTGTTATAAGTAGCAGAAGTAGAACAAAAACTAATAAAATTAAAGGGACAGCAGGACAGTCTTTATCATGCGAACGTTGAAATAATAAGAATATGATCAAAGAAAAAAGGACAATAATACACAAAATTTTTTAGAAATTAATGCGTGTTGAAAAATACAGGATCTTGCGGCTCATAATACAAAGCGAAATAATAGGCAGAGGAAATGTCAGAAAAAGGAAATCTGTTATTTTAGCTAAATAATGGTATCGTTGCAGCCCAAAACAATTCTCTAGACTAGCTGCTTCAATTCTTAGAGTGATCATGATGATTTTCAGACTCCGTAACGGAGATATGGCATTTGAGGAAGGTTATATGGAGGAAATGAAGGTTGGAGAAAAAAAGTGTAAATCTTTAAATAAAACAGAAAATATAAAAGAACACTAAAAAATTCTGAAACCAAATCGCAATCAAGAAGAGATACCAAGGAAAATAGAGCAAAAAACATGAATGTTTTTAATTATTTCGTGTATGTGCAGATTTTTGCAATTTACCTACTTTACTTTCAAGTTCATTCTCAGATTTTCTTTTTATATTTTTATTTATATGTACCGGGTGGTCCAATAAGCCGATCTGTCGGCTATATATCAGAAACTATTCATGTCATAACTTTAGGAGAAAAAATTCCTTAGTAAAAGTGGCCAAGAGAAATCGCTGGAAATAACTTTCAAGTTTCTGGGTTAACCGCTAGGGGGCGTAACCTGTGAAGAAAAATTTGAAAACCAGTTTTTTGTGAAATATGCCCAATTATACCAAGTGTTAAATAAGTAAACTAAAAAGAGGCCTAAATTCCGCACAAAGTTGTTCAAGTACTTTTTTTATTTTGTCAAATAAAGGGTGGGGGAGAGTGGGAAAGTATTTGTGGATAAATACCTATAACTTTGGTTTGGATCAACCGATTTTAACGAAATTAGTGTCATTAGAAAGAGTGTTGATAATTTAATTTACATCTACTATAAAAATTGCATTTGTTTAATTGTCATAGATAGAGGGTACTTTCGAATAGAAAAAATTAAAATTTGTTTTTCTTCAAAATGTTTAATGGAAACACCTATTTATTGTAAATTATAATGGAACTGGATTAAATTCGTAACAAAATGGCGCAAACCGCATGTTGATAGCTTTTGTCGAACTCGAGATATGAATAAAAACTCATAAACGTAAGTAAGTATAGTATTGACTCACCCTTTATTATAACTTAAAATTACATATGTGAAAAATCATACAAATATCTCGATCATTAAAACTTAATGTCCAATTAAATGTTCAAATTGTTTTCCATCGTTGTCCACACAAAGATGTAATCTTTCGCGCGTAGACTTACAGCTGCTTCAATCTCAGCTGTTGATATAAAACTCAAAAAATCTTGAAAAATCCACAATTGTTTCACAAGATAAATCGTGCATAAGTATTTTTAAGAAACGAATAAAAGGATAAAAGCGCCGTGTTGCTGTTTTTATCGGAATATTAAAATAACAGTTGAATCTAAAGTTTAAAGGGAATTCCAAATTTCTGACCTAAACGTTCACTTTATAATATGAAAAACCAACCTGTAATGTTTTAAAATCCTTAGAACAGTAGTTTTGAGTATGTTTAATTCTATAGAGATTTGCCGACTACTTATATGTGGATTCTGTTGAATTAAAGCAAGAACATTGATTGAATTATCTTCGGTCATACCTCTACTACGTCGTTTAAAACAAGGACGATGAAAACTACCAGTTTCTCTTAATCTTCTTGCCTTTCTTTCAAATACTTCTTTGCCATAATGTCTCCTGTCAGGATATCTTACATAATATATACGTGAGGCAATAGCGGCATTTTGGTGACATTCGAAATAAGCTCCGATCATATCATACAATTCTGCATTTGATATACTCATCACGAATTATTAGTACTGATAATTAATTACTAATATTAGCAATATTAATATCTATTGAAAAAAGTGTAATCTTCAATTCGAATTATAATATAACACTTCTTAACAATGTTTTGACTGTTGTCAATAAATAAACAATATGAACTCCCCGTCAAATTCATTGTCGTAGTCTACTTTTTAATCATATAAAATAACAATGGCCAAAATAGGTATCAACATTAAGATTCTTCTGCTATAAAAAAATTTGAAAGTACCTACTGACTTATTTTTTAATTTAATTTATAATACAGGGTGAGTCAATACTATTCTTACTTATGTTTATGCGTTATCTCGAGTTAGACAAAAGCTATTAACACGCGGTTTGTGCCATTTTGTTACGAATTTAATCCAGTTCCATTATAATTTACATATTTATTAATAGATATTTTCCATTAAAAATTTTGAAAAA
Source organism: Diabrotica balteata (assembly GCA_918026665.1). NCBI lineage: Eukaryota > Metazoa > Arthropoda > Insecta > Coleoptera > Chrysomelidae > Diabrotica > Diabrotica balteata. The sequence continues at coordinate 93,736,181 of OU898283.1, read as the reverse complement.
AAAACAAATTTTAATTTTTTCTATTCGAAAGTACCCTCTACCTATGACAATTAAAACTAAATGCAATTATTTTATAGTAGATGTAAATTAATTCATCCACACTCTTTCTAATGACACTAATTTCGTTAAAATCGGTTGATCCAAACCAAAGTCATAGGTATTTATCCACAAATACTTTCCCACTCTCCCCCACCATTTATTTGAAAAAATAAAAAAAAGTACTTGAACAACTTTGTGCAGAATTTAGGCCTCTTTCTAGTTTACTTATTTAACACTTGGTATAATTGGGCATATTTCCCAAAAAAACTGGTTTTCAAAGTTTTCTTCACAGGTTACGCCCCCTAGCGGTTAACCCAGAAACTTGAAAGGTATTTCCAGCGATTTCTCTTGGCCACTTTTACTAAGAGATTTTTTCTCCTAAAGTTATAACATGAAATAGTTTCTGATATATAACCGAGAGATCGGCTTATTGGACCACCCGGTACATACATAATATATATTTTTTATTATTATAGAATACAAAATATATAAAGGCTTTTATAAAGCATTAGTTTTGTTAATATTTAACATTGTATGGAGAATAGATTCAGTTCCTATCAACTTTGTAATTCTTTCAGTTCCTTTTCAGCTGCTTCCAACTCTACATTCAAATATATTCGACACAAGGGTGAGAGGTTAAAATTAGAGCCATACCTCAAATTTGGAGTAGCCCCATTGCAGTGCCGGTGTTTAGCGTACTTTCTTGATTTTACATTTGTTTATTATCTTTTCAAACACGAAATGTTTTTTGTTTGGATACTCTGGGATGATGAATATGCGTCAATTGAGTTGTCTACACTTTTTTTATTTGTAATTGAAATTTGATTGCATAGGTATTTATTTGTTTTTTGTTATATCTTGATTAGATACGTGCCTAACCTTACGAATGTTTTGGTAATTACTGATTAGTGGATAAATTACAATTAGAGTTTTTATAATTAAATATTATATCATCTTTATAAATATGAAAATAGCTTCAAAATCAACAAAATAATCCTCAACCATCGACAGGAAAAATTCACATTGGACAAAAAATTGTGCTTTTTGTTTAACTTAAAATGTCTGGAAAGATAATGGGTCTTTTATTATGAACCATATAAGAGAATATTATTTACGTAGCAAAGGCTTATCAATTGAAAAAATTCACTAAATTGACAATGTCGTAAATATATTGTGCGCCTCTGATGGTGTAGCAAGCAAGTTTTTTTTACTGTGAGTTAATGTGTTTTAAAATACTTCACCTTCCTGCGAAATATAAAAAGGGCGATACGACATCATAAAAAAGGCTGAAAAATTACCAACTTTTCAATTAAATACTAAAAAGTCCGGAGATCTTTAAAATAATTATTATAAAAGTCTTTGTTTAACATTTTTGACTTTTCTTGACCAAAATTTTACTTTCTTGTAATTGTTGAGACTCTATTTTTTAGGAAAAGCAAGGATATTAAGTGCTCAGATCACCAAAGTTATAAAAGTTAAATATTCGATCTTTTTCAAAAATACGTTTCACCTCTCTGAAACGACTATTACAAATTTTATATTGTTTTCTTAAACGCCAGTAAATGCACGTGAAATATGACGATATTCTGTAATTTTTCGTGTCACTACCGAACTACATAAAAATTTACATTCTACTTACCCTCCACTTTACTTTTGGACTTGTGCCGTTAGTTTTTATTTTTTAATGTGAATTAACATTAAACAGCATAATTTAAGATTTTATAGTTTATACTCCTAAATCTGACCCCCCAGATTAGTTATAATTAAAACAATGTCATTAAGACATTCTGTCAGTGCTTTTAACATTTTTTTATGGCTTATATTAAAACCGAATACCTGTGCATTGGAGTAGAACAAAAAGATCTCATATTAGACTATAACACCACAATAAAGCACTGCTGTGACTACAAATATCTAGGTATCACTATTTTACAAGATGTAACATTAGACAAAGTCACAAGAGAGAGAAATACGTCAGGTACAAAAGCCGTCACAATGTTAAACAGCATTTTATGGGACCGATCCATCAGCAAAGAAAATAAAAAGAAAGAAAGAACACTGGCAACCCTGAAAGCGACGGAAATTGATTTTTGGAGAAGAGCCGCAGGAAGATCTAGAAGAGGAAGGATTACCAACGAACGCATTAGAGAAATAATGGGAATAAAACGAACAATCACAGATGACCTAACAACAAAACAACTTATTTGGTTTGGACACGGGAAGGAAAGAGAAAAGGATGTAGACCGAGAAAAAGTTGGAGCGAAGGAATAAATAAAGAACTGAGAGAGAGGGACATAGAAGAATACCTATGGAACAACCGGACTAAGTAGCGATTGGAAATCGGAAAACTAGTAACAAGTAGTAGTACTATGCTTTCCCATAGTATACAAATTTCAGTGCTAAATAAAGGTTTGTTGTATTCTGCATACTTCTTTATCAGGTTTCTTATCACTAGTAAGTGGTCGCTAGTGCTGTATTCCGATCTAAATCCAGCTTATTCTTTAGGCTGATAGAAGTCTAGCTTATCGTCCAGTCTTTTTTTGATAATTTTTGTGAAAAGTTTATATATGTGTGAAAGGATGGGACAGTAGTTTTTTAAATCTGTTATATCTCCTTGCTTGTGTAATAAGGTAATGACTGCATTATTCCATTGTTTTACCCTATATTCATATTGCGAGTAGTCATGAAGTTGTATATTTTACATTAAATATATACAAATTTACAGGAAGCTTAGTGCTGATTCTAAGTGCTGTGTTTAGCAGCTCAAGAATTAAGTTTATAACTGTTGTGCCCATTTAATCAAACATTTGTCGCCAAGATATTAGTGAAATCAAAAGTAAGTTCCTTAAATATAGCTAGTTAAATTATAATTTGTAAAGATGACTGCAAAAAAATGTTACTGCAAGTTATTTGTATCATAACTACTATTTTCAAAAAGTTCAATAGTTTTTTTTTTTTGCATAAATATGAAATAATATTTCTTATGATGTCTATAAATGTTGATCGAGAATATATTAGGGGCCTTAAGGTGAGAAATACAATAGAGTATTTCTTGAATTACAAAAAGCGTTTTATTTTTTGTTCATATGTTCAAATGTTAGCCTATAAGCCTATATATGGTGGATATGAATGGTTCTTTTATTATTAACTATATATAAGAGAATATTATTTACGTAGCAAAGGTTTATTAATTGAAAAATTGTACTAAAATGACAATTAGGGACCTCAAGGCGAGAAATACACTAGAATGTAGAATAGAAAAGCATGTTATTTTTTATTGATATTTGCGAATGTTAGCCTTTGTATAGATGGTTATTTTTTTTTTTTCAAAAGCTTGAGTACTATTTTTAGTTGAAATCGAGTTTTGATACATTAAACAGGAAGTCACAAAACACATTTTTTTTTTAAAAACATACTTAAACCACATGGATGATTGTCCTTACAACATTTTACAATTTTATAACGTTGATTTATCATAATTTGTAGTTCTTGAAAGTTAAAAGATTAATCGTAATCCTCTTTGCACTAAACTTTTATATAATCAACGGCATTTTAGTGAACCGTTTGATGCACAAAATGTGGGCGTCCGGTAAATTCGGCTATTAAAAGTCCCATTGACCACAAAATCCAAGTTGAATATCTCAATCACCTCCTCAGTGAAACGCACAACTGGCTAACACATGCCAAATAACATCCCGAGTGCACCGGAAGTAATGCGTAGCGTGTGCCAGAACCCTCATAGATTTGATAAATCGAGTATCGGAAATTTTGGATTGGATATCATTTACGAGTTGATTAATTAAAGCCCCAATAAACTACCAAAATGAAAGACGGATATTTAGTACCAATTTTTAATAGTTTCATATTGATTGATTTTTTATTATCTAGTTTAAACGATAATTTTAGTTATTATTCCTTATTCTTGTATCCTTATTAAGTAAACAATTTCCTTTTGAAGTACATAGTGTGATACAGAAAACTTCGGGTTTGAATCCCATTGCACTCATGAATGAGAGATAGCGCAAACGTCGATCAAGCTAAGGGAAAAACATGGAAAACGAACAAACGTCCACGCAATAGTCTTTATTTAACTCCCAGATATATGGATATATAGATAGATATTTTTTTACAGTTTTTTTCTTTATCAGCGGTTTTATATGTTGTCATATACCAAAGTACTTGTGCTGCTTACTTTTAATTATTGTACTAGCGAATGTAAGATTTGATCATTATTATTTGTAGAATTTTTGCTTTACTTTTAGTATATACATGAAATAGTTTGCATACAAAGCCTTTTATTTTTTACCAGAAGAATAAAATTATACAAAATCATGGCCACCGCATAAAATATACACCCCATATCGTATGCGGGAAGCACCACAGATTCATACATGACATTCTTCTTCTTCTTGTTCTTCCTCTTTATAAGCAATTCTGCTTGTTCATTGGCAAATTAATACCTCTACCGAAGGTTGTTCTTCATCTTTTGCGCGGTTGTCCTTCTTCTACCGATTGGTGACTTATCTCTTGTTATTTTGACAACACGGGTCTCCTCCATTCTGCTTATGTGGTTATTCCATTCTTTTTTCTATTTTGTGTCAATTTATTTATACACTGTACGTTACATTTTTTTCTAATGTCTTCACTTATCTTTCGATCTCTCAGCGTATTTCCTGTAATTCTTCTCAGCACTCTTATCTCTGCCGTTTCCAGTAGCCTTTGCGTTGTGGCTGTGATGGGTTTTGTTTCTGAGGCGTTGTGTTAATGTGTCTGTTTCGCCATATATTGTTATTAAGACATCCTGCCAGTCTTTATTGGTTCACTTATGCAGTGTGCACCCAATAAAATTTCAATTAAAATACAGTTTTTTTTTAAATCTCATATTATAGTACCATTAAAATATTTTTTTAAAATCTCATAAATATCATAGTATCACTAAAATATATCTTTATTTATTAATCATATTTACTTGCACTAATACTGGCACACAAGTAGGGAATTTACACACGCCTCTTTAAAACAGTCAAGATTTGTGCATTGCACAAGGAGACCGAAGCGTTTCGATTAACAGTTTGGTATTTCTGTTAAATCTTAAATACAATATTAGGACGAGGCCCCCAAAAATTTTTAGCTTACGGCGCTTATTAACCGTTTCCATAATTACATTCCTTAATTGAACACTCTTTTTAAATTACCACGAGTCGCCCTTGGTTGCAAAAATTTGTGTTCAATTGCAAGAATAGCATATACAAGTAAGGCAAAAGTAAAGTCATAATATCACGATACCTGTTAAGGAATAACTATTAAGAGGGAGACGTGGAGTTAATTTTTTTTATCGAACGTTCTCTTATGCCCTAGTAAACCCCTTTTGTGCTCTAATCGATTCTCTTATGATAAAATTTTTCATGTTTGTCTGATGTACTCAATGGTTTTTCATTTCACTGATGAATTAAAACATTTTCTTTCTCATTAAGACTGAGAATCTCGTGTATCCAGAGGATCAGGCCAACGACATTTAGAAGAAAAGATGTATCCTAGTGTAGCTGTCGAAGATTTTTTTTTTTTCATAAGCTGTTTGTTGTTATAATCGGTCTTACTGCAGCCAATTGGCTTACTTTACATCTTCCATTTGAGTTAAATTAGAAATGGAAACATTTTTCATGACCGCCGGGATCGTCCGACTTGGTAAGCTAGTTCCTAGCCACTGAGCTGTGGCCGCTACAACATTCGAAGATGGTTCAATCATAGTTTGGGGTAGGATAAATTTTGATGGTAGCACCGATATGGTACCAGTCAGATCAAAATGATTGTAAAAAGATATAGTGCCATTGTTGATCTACCCATAAATACGTCATTTTCTTAACAAATTTAAGACTTTCTTTCAATAGACGATATTATCCAGCTGCGCATTATCGATTAGATTGATTCATTGAGGTTTTTTTGCTTATTCTACTGCAACCTTTTTATATCTATTGTGGTCCTCTAGACTTAGACTACATTTTCTAGCCTGACCCTTTTTAAAAGATATAATAGCTTCGGTACTGAACCTTTCTTGTAGCTCTTTACCGGTGGCTTTTCTTCGCCTAATGCAAAAAACCGCATATATGCCAGGCTGTGACACTGACATATGTGCTCTGCTGTCTCTAGGTGATATAATCTGCATCGATTATCATCTGCCAATTCCACAAGCTTCAAAAGCCTATTCAGCTTACAGTACCCTGTTAACAGACCTACTAAGGCTTTGACTGTTTTCCTGTCCACTTATTAGTTCTGTAAATTTTGGCAAATATTCTATATTGATCTGTTGCGTCTGATTTTGTCCTGATGAATTCTTCCACCATTGAAATTGGTTAACTACCCACTTTCTGCTAGCTGTTATTGTTAGTGCCTTTGCAACGTCGCAGAAAAGTTACGATCCACCGACTGATAGTGATGAGACTTGTTTGGCCATTTCATCTATTTTTTATTGTCCTTATGATCCCGTGCCCCAGTACCCAGGCTACCCTAACCTTGCTATACCAACCTAACATCGCATTGCTACGATCTATGAGTTGAGTGCCGTAAGCGCTATTTGGCTATCTGTTGAGATAGTAATTAAACGGTACGTTCTTTTCTGCCTTTCTATTTCTTCCACGCAGTGATGTATTGCCGTTATTTACACCTGGAAAACTGTAATATCCTTAGATAGACTCACCCGGAAATATATCCCTTGCTTTATCCCTACTACTTGTGTTTTTTTATCATTACTATCAGTGTCTCATGTTTACACTAGTTATCGACTATATTTAGGACTGTTTCCATTCTCTCAGATATCACCTGAGCAAATTTGCCCCTGACGACGATTGTAATATCGTCAGCGTTATTAGATGGCAAATAAAGTTTTGAAATAACGCGAAATTCAGAAAACGAATTGACTTACCCGTTAACGACAGAAATCAGGAAACGAAAGAAACGCTAGACACACTATATAGATAGAGCATTAAGACAATGCTTTATTAATGTCTTCAGATTTGATAATGAGCATAACTTATTTAAAATATATAGAGCTGGAGTACATCTAAAAGGGAGCAGATGTTACATTAGACCATAACCCACTAATCGCTAATGCCACGCTTAAGCTTAAACGTATTAGAAAACCCCAAAGAACTCCAAAATTAGATGTTAGAAAACTGAAAGAAGCTGATATAAAAAACAAACTTCAACATAAAATATACGAAAACTTTGATAAATTAAATACTAACACCTATGAGATAAACCAACAATGGGAAACATTAAAAAAAACCGATAACAAAGAGAGAAAACTGGATGATCGACGAAATATTTGGTAGGATGCACGAAAGTATAAAAGCCAAGGTCATGTTTACACTAGTTCTCGACTATATTTAGGACTTTTTCCATTCTCTCATATATCACCTATGCATTAACAGACAAAAGAGACGAGATAGAATAGGACACAATGTAACAATAGACCCCTATAACTTTGAAAGAGTGGAGAGTTTTAAATATCTCGAAGTGACTATCACCACAGATAACGATATCACGGAAGAGATAAAAGGGATAATTCAGGCAGCAAACAGATGTATGTATAGCTTCCACAACACTATTAAATACAAGAGCCTAACACGAACATTAAAAATCAGGATATATAAAACAGTAATTAGACCGGTGCTCATGTATGGTTGTGAGACGTGGACGCTGACAAAAGCAATGGAAAGTAAACTCAGATGCTTTGAGAGAAAAATCCTCAGAAAGATCTTCGGTCCCTATCACGATCCGAATACTAACCAATACCGAATGAGAACAAATGCCGAGGTCAAACAAATGTATAGTGCTAGCGACGTAGTCCAAGAGATTAAATCCCAACGTCTAAGATGGGCTGGCCATGTTCATAGGCTCCCTAATAACCGCCTTACCAAGTTAATCTGGGAAGAAGTCCCGACAGGGAGAAGGCCCTTAGGACGTCCACGAATGCGATGGAGAGATAATATATGGTCAGATTTGAGAACAATGGGGCTACCCACTGACTTAAACATCATGGACGACCGTTCGAGATGGAAGCAGGTTGTGCAGTCAGCCAAGACCCACCTCGGGTTGTAGTCACCTTAGCAAATTTGCCCCTGACGACGCGACGATTGTAATATCGTCAGCGTCTTAAGATGGCAAATAAAGTTTTGAAATAACGCGAAATTCAGAAAACGAATGGACTCCCTAATTGTGTGAAATCAATGTTCAATATAATTTGTATCAGCTTGATGGTTTCATTGTAAAAACACCAAACATTGGTTTCCTTTTGATCAGAGTGCCCTATGGACAAAAATCAAGGTGTGTTTTAAAGGTAAACAGTGCAGCTTTCATAAGCAATTTTTGTGTTTTGTCGGAAATAAACTCTACTTTTATAAAAATGTTAAATAAATAAACCTGGCGCAGTTTTTGCCATTTCTTTGGTTCTCATGAGATCGATACAATTTATCCCTTTCATTGACCGACCACTGTGGAGTTTTGATAACTACAGCTAAATCTTTAAAACTTGTGGCATAAAATTTTAGTTTTATGTTTTGGCAACAAAAATGGGGCATTTGAAATATGTTTAAAAAACGCTAAATTTTAACTTTCACGTTACAAATGATCTAAACCCTTTAAAACTGCTCTTTTTCAATTACACTATAGTATGTTTTTCAAAAGTACTTAACTTCTGCTACAAACTAACTCAAAACTTGGCACTTCTTGGAGGTATTTCCCAAATGCCTCATATCTGTTGCCGCAACTCAAAATTGAAATTTCATGTTATACGTTTCAAACATTGGTCTATTGCATACGAAAGCTACACTTCTTACCTTTAAAACGCATTTGCATTTTTGTCGATGGGACACTCTGATAAAAAAATATCGAGTTATGTCGAGTTAATACAAATTTTATTGCGCAATGTTAACATTAATTTTGCGGGTACAAAATCGCGGGTCACTTCAATTGTTGTTTCCGAGAGAACAGTTCACATTCTACACAAAAAATGCTTATAAACATTTTTATTCAAAAGTATCTCAGCTACATTTTTTATTTGAAACATTTTTTTCTATGGCGCTGGCATAGATTCTTTGTAAATCGAATTTTTTGCGTTTTTACCCCCCTACGAAGGGGAGTTTTAGGGGAATCCCGGGGGTAAAAGTGGTAAACATTTTTGCATCTTTTTTTGGGATTTTAAAATTGATATTCTCGGCATAATTCAGCTTGTTCGTACTATTTTTAGGGGTCAAATCTCTGACGACTGGACTTTAAGGTCTGGGGACATACTGACTTGATTTTGCTCATTCACTGATTCTATCCGTAAGTTGTTAAAACACACTAGAAAACCGGCATAATGATCATTTTGAAGATTCTTGAAGGGTCATTTGTTTTTTTTTAAGTTCCACATAGTTAATACTTATTCCATTTTTTAGTTTTTAGTTGATAATTTAAGATATTAAAAGATTATAAATATAATTGTAAATTTCTTTGGTTGAAGTATATACCTGTTACAATTGCTTCAATTTGTTTATATAGTGTATTTTTCAACAAAGTTATAGCTTAAAATAGAGTCTCGCTAATTTTGTGGATCATTGTTAGATAATGTAGATATCATAATTTTCCATCGGTCTATAAGATCTACCATCTGCCTGTACGTACTGTAAATAACTTCTGAAGACTCTGTAAAGTTTTGAATCCTATAAAATATATTTTATTGGTCTGGTGTAACATTAAGTTATGAAAATATCACAATTTCAATCGGGCGTATTGGCTGTCTGAAAATATTTATACACTTTGACAATTCGTGATAAAGTCACGGTAACCTGTCTCGCGATATTTCAAAACAAAATCGACTATACAATTTATGTGAGCTGATATCGTGTTATGTCTAAATAAAGATTGGTTTAAATTTTCAGTCGTATTGTTTTTCTTTTATTCAAACATTGTCTTATTATTTCAGAATACTACGCGTCAATTAAAGTGGAACACTATAAATTTTTTTCAACATTTTTAAATTAAAGTTGCTGTATCATTCAAATGATCTTCAACGATTTGCCAAATATTAATTAAGAGTAAATTACAACATAATAGTTTTTAATAGAGGAATAAAATATGGAATTTCTCTTTGTATATATTTTTAGTAATAATAGTATTTAATTTTCGTGATTAAAGCTTTTAGGGGCAGGCCTTCTTCTTCTTTACGTGCTACAGATGCTGCTGCTCTGAATAGTTCGATTGATGTGCATCCGTACCATTCCTTCAAGTTACGCAACCCTGAGATTCTTCTTCTTCCTACTCTTCTCTTGTCCTCGATTTTCCCTTGTTTAATTAATTGAAGTATGTTGTATCTTTCGTTATGCATAACATGCCCCAAGTATTGCAGCTTTCGTGTCTTAATGTTTTCCAATATTTCCATTATTTTGTTGACTCTCCTCATGACTTCGTTATTTGTTACATGCTCGGTCCATGATATCTCAGGATTCTTCTATATACCCATAGTTCAAATGCTTTCAAGTTTTTAGTAGTCGACGTATTAAGTGTCCATGCTTCTATCCCATAAAGCTGAGTCGAAAAAACACCTTGCCAGCCTAACTTTCAAGTCTAATTGCAGTTCTCTTGCACAAAGTACCTTTCTCATTTTATCGAAGTTTGATCGTGCTTTCTTTATTCGAGCCTTGAGTTCTTTGGAGTAATCGTTTGTGTGAATAATAATTGCTCCAAGATAATTGTAATTTTCAATTTGCTCTAAAGTTTTACCGTTAATTGTCAGGCTTTTATCATTATTTTGGTATTTTGATATCCTCATAAATTTAGTTTTCTTGATGTTTATTGATAACCCATATTCTTCTCCATACTCAACTATCTTGTTCATTAGCTTTTGGAGGTCTTGGAGGTTGTCTGCTATTATGATTGTCCGAATTGGAGTTCCATTGACCTTTATTCCTGCTGTTTCTCCCTCAAAAGCTCTTTTCATAATTTCTTCAGAGTATACATTGAATAATAGTGGTGAGAATACAATCCCTGTCGCACTCCTCTTTTAATTTCGAACTCTTCTGATTCATGTTCGTTAATGCGTATATGTGCCTGCTGTTATAGATTTGTTATAATTCTTGTAGGTTTCGTCTTTCGTCGTCGAAGAGCTGTTCCATATATTCTTTCCATCGTTTTAGCTTTTCGTCAGTCGTTATCATATTGTTTCCATTTTTATCTAAAGGAGTTGTGTTGTGGTTTCTTTTTTGCAACCCTGCCATTTCTTTAACCTTTTTTATGTAAATTGAATAGGTCGTATTTGTTCTGAAGATCTTCTATCTCTTTACATTTTTCCTCATAGTAAGTTCGTTTTGCCTCTCTTATCATTTTTCTGATTTCATTCTTGGTCTTGGCTTGTCTACTTTGGTGCATCCTACCAAATATTTCGTCGTTCATCCAGTTGTCGCTCTTTGTTATCGGTTCTTTTAATATTTCTTTGCATGGAATAAGGAGATAGTTTTTTAATGTTTCCCATGGTTGGTTTATATCATAGGTGTTAGTATCTAATTTATCAAAGTTTTCGTATATTTTATGTTAAAGTTTGTTTTTTATATCAGCTTCTTTCAGTTTTCTAATATCTAATTTTGGAGTTCTTTGGGTTTTCTAATACGTTTAAGCTTAAGCGTGACATTAGCGATTAGTGGGTTATGGTCTAATGCAACATCTGCTCCATTTTAGGGGTACTCCAACTCTACAGATTTTAAATAAGTTATGCTCATTATCAAATCTGAAGACATTAATAAAGCATTGTCTTCATGCTCTATCTATGTAGTGTGTCTAGCGTTTCTTTCGTTTCCTGATTTCTGTCGTTAACGGGCAAGTCAATTCCTTTTCTGAATTTTGCGTTATTTTAAAACTTTATTTGCCATCTAAGAACGCTGACGATATTACAATCGTCGTCAGGGGCAAATTTGCTCAAGTGATATCTAAGAGAATGTAAACAGTCCTAAATATAGTCGATAACTAGTGTAAACATGAGACACTGATAGTCAATGATCAAAAACACAAGTAGTAGGGATAAAGCAAGGGATATATTTCCGGATATCCGGTCTCTCCAAGGATATTACAGTTTTCCAGGTGTAAATAACGGCAATACATCACTGTGGGGAAGAAATAGAAAGGCAGAAAAGAACGTACCGTTCAATTACCGTTATCTTAACAGATAGCCAAATAGCGCTTAAGTCACTCAATTCATAGATCGTAGCAATGCAATGTTAGGTTGGTATAGCAAGGTTAGGGTAGCCTGGGTACCGAGGCACGGGATTATAAGGAGAATATAAAAGTAGATGAAATGCCAAACAAGGCTCATCAATATCATTCGGTGGATCGTAACTTTTCTGCAGCGTTGCAAAGGCAGTAACAAGAACAGCTATAAGAAAGTGGGTAGCTAACAAATCTCAATGGTGAAAGAATTCATCAGGACAAAATCAGACGAAACAGTTCAATATAGAATATTTGCCAAAATTTAAAGCAGAACTAATAAAGATACAGGAAAACAGTCAAAGTCATAGTAGGTCTGTTAACAGGGTACTGTAAGCTGAATAGGCTGTTGAAGCTTGTGGAATTGGCAGATGATAATCGATGCAGATTATATCACCTAGAGACATCAGAGCACATATGTCAGCGTCACAGCCTGGCATATGTGCGGTTCTTTGCATTAGGCGAAGAAAAGCCACCGGTAAAGAGCTACAAGAAAGGTTCAGTACCGAAGCTATTATATCTTTTAAAAAGGGTCAGGCTAGAAAATGTAATCTAAGTCTAGAGGACCACAATAGATATAAAAAGGTTGCAGTGGAATAAGCAAAAAACCTCAATGAATCAATCTAATCGATAATGCGCAGCTGGATAATATCGTCTATTGAAGGAAAGTCTTAAATTTGTTAAAAAAATTATGTATTTATGGGTAGATCAACAATGTATTGTATCTTTTTACAATCAATTTGATCTCACTGGTACCATATGGGTGCTACCATCAAAATTTATCCTACCCCAAACTATGATTGAACCATCTTCGAATATTGTAGCGGCCACAGCTCAGTGGCTAGGTACTAGCTTACTAGTGAAAAATGTTTCCAATTCTAATTTAACTTAAATGGACGATGTAAAGTAAGCCAATTGGCTACAGTAAGACCGATTATAACAACAAACAGCTTATGAAAAAAAAAATCTTCGACTGCTACAGTAGGATCCATCGTTTCTTCTAAATGTCGTTGGCCTGATCCTCTGGATACACGAGATTCTCAGTCTTAATGAGAAAGAAAATGTTTTAATTCATCAGTGAAATGAAAAACCATTAAGTACATCAGACAAACATGAAAAATTTTATCATAAGAGAATCGATTAGAGCACAAAAGGGGTTTACTAAGGCATAAGAGAACGTTCGATAAAAAAATTTAACTCCACGGCTCCCACTAATAGTTATTCCTTAACAGGTATCGTGATATTATGACTTTACTTTTGCCTTACTTGTATATGCTATTCTTGCAATTGAACACAAATTCTTGCAACCAAGGGCGACTCGTGGTAATTTAAAAAGAGTGTTAAATTAAGGAATAAAATTATGGAAACGGTTAATAAGCGCCGTAAGCTAAAAGTTTTTGGGGGCCTCGTCCAAATATCGTATTTATGATTTAACAGAAATACCAAACTGTTAATCGAAACGCTTTGGTCTCCTTGTGTAATGCACAAATCCTCACTGTTTTAAAGAGGCGTGTGTAAATTCCCTACTTGTGTGCCAGTATTAGTGCAAGTAAATAAAGATATATTTTAGTGATACTATGATATTTATGAGATTTTAAAAAAATATTTTAATGTTACTATAATATGAGATTTAAAAAAAACTATATTTCAATTGAAATTTTATTGGGTGCACACTGCATAAGTGAACCAATAAAGAAACCGCCCCTGGTTGCAATAAAGTCGTCTGTGAATCTTGTCTAATATCTACCTCTAGCTCTTTTACCTTCGATCTTTCCTTGTATGGTAAACTTTCTGAAATCATTTTGGTCTATTGTGGCTCATTCCTAGATTAAAGTTGTCCGTTCACGCCGGACTTTTTAAGAAAGCGTTAGGTGACAGTTCTACGAAGTGGTAGGGATCTACTTTTGATCAAATGTATTAAGTCTTATTCTATCCAACTCTGACCGTTGCACAGAACGTGTTCCATTGTCTCATCATCAGCCTGACAAAGTCTGTAATTCGCACTTTCCGTCAGTCCTATTTTGTTCATGCGTTCCTTGAGATGACAGTGTCATGTTAGGAGACCTTTGATTTAATCCTTTCACCCAGTCCTATGACTTTTGCTATAATAACGACAGTTTCTGGGTCTATGACTGCTTACTTTGTCACTTTACTGGCACTTAGGTCCGCTTTTTCGCTCCCTTCAATACCAGTATAGAGCATCTCAAATGCATCTATGAGTGTTTTATCATTGTCTGTGAGAATACAGCATTCGGCAGCATATACGAATACTGAGAAAACTAAGCTTCTTCCAAGTCTCATTTTGGTGTCAATGGTTATATCTCATTGCTTTTTAAGAGTTTCGGTTATTTAGTTTAGTGTATCCTTCGAAATTACCTATTAAGCGTCCTAGGTACACAAACTGGTCGAGAATGAATGTGTTGTACTATTATTAATATGTTGTATATTTTCTAATAGTTATGTGATGTTTATTTTAGTTTTTAGTTACAGTCTTTTAACACCTATTTTAATATATTTACAGTCTTCTAACACTAACACTAACAACTCAATTAATTTATAACATTTATTTGCTGAATACTACAAATATACTTTTTAGACTAACTCTCTACAATTTAATTTCTCTTATTTATACCGTACGCTATTTCTTCTAGAGATCTCTGGGGCTGGTTGATTGTCGCTGTCGCTTCGAACGCTCAAATCATTCCAGCGGTTTCTTTACTGGAGTTGAAGTCTTGCGTCAGAATACGTGTTCTTGAATCGTCAATTCGAGTCTATTCCATGATAGGCGTAGCAACGGAGGCGTAACAATTAAATAATTACCGTTACGGAGTTAGCCAGAAGATTTTATCACCTGCTTATTTGAAGTTACATATTTTCTTTATGCCGATAGTGATTATCATGCTTCACATAGAATCTTTCACATCATCCTCCAGTTCACTACGATTTTCAAATATATACTGATTTTGTCCATTCTTCAGGTCACGTGCATGTCTCTCCTACTCTTTGGCACATTTTGTGTATTACATCCTCTCCAATGGTATCTAGAACTTAATAATTTCATTGAGTATATTATCTGGACTAACGGCTTTATAGCTTCTTTGTCTTTTAATTGCTTCTTCTACTTTACTTTGGAGTATTTTGACTATTTTCACTACTTTAGCAGTGAAGTGTGACATGACAGGGCAAAGTTGTCAAATGATGTGCCACATAGCACAGACTGGAGTCAAATACAGGAATTATAACTGAAATAAATTAAGATTGAAAATGAAAAATAAAGATTAAATAGGATATTTCATTGTTGAAAGTTGTGAATAAAATAAGTGAATAAAATCAAAAGAAAATTGAAATAAAATAATTATTAAAAGAACAATAAGAAAAGGTGGAGTTTATAAGGTTACAAGGTTGATCATATTTTCAGTTTTCTCCTTATATTCTTCTGATTCTTTGCGTGCTTGATTTAATTAAGATTTTTTACAATGTCGTTTTAAGTTAATGTTTAGTGCTTTCTATCCCTTTTTTGTTATCATGTTACAGTTTTGTAGTTTTAAGTTTCCTATTCTGTATTATGTATTAGACTTTGATGTGGTAAAGATATTATTTACCACGTAAAGTATGATATATAGAGGATATTATACTACTATAGTAACACATTTTCTTACAATGTCGAAGCTGATTATTTTAAAAACCCCATAGAATAAAATATTTATTTAAAAAAATGAATTTTCAGCTTGAATTGGTTGATTTAATAATCTACAAAAAAGCTTAATGTAAAACGATCATAATATTATTATTACTCCGAATTTCATGCTGATGATTCTACTTATTCGACGAACTATAATGCATCGTTAGACAAGCTAATTTTCTTACTAAGATACAATGTGATACAAATTATTGGGCGTTAGGAAAGGAATGTGCACGTTATGGCCGATTGTAAATTGACGTGTTGATGTTTTATACTGATCGTTTCTCACCTTCATGACACAGTCGTTGTATTTCAAGGGCAAGGCATTTCACACTGGGATATAGTTTCATATTTTGACTGTTTTATTTTCAATACTTTCATAAATCGATGGTTAACAAGACGTAAATGGCCTTGTGCAACAACCATCAATTCCTGGATAAACATTATATACAATGTATTTAGGGCAGTGCAAGATTTAATTTCAGCTCATAATATGTTGTAGATCGAATGTTTTCGTTTCGTGTATAGTCTTTAAAGGCGAGTTTATACACGTATGGATTTGCTGGCGCCAGTAGCCACGCCAGTTGTGTTGTCAGAATATTTTGGCACACCAGTTTCATTTTTAAGTTTGCACAGTGGGATATTCTTTTAAATTCCGACTTGTCGTTGTCGTTTGCACAATAGTAATTATGTCAATCGACGAAATAAAATTTGGAGTCCGTGTAGGGTGTCGTTTAACGTTTAATTCTAAAAAGTATTGTTGAAGAGATGATATGCCGTGTGGAAAAGAGAAAAAATGATGATAAGCGGAGAAGCCGAATTTGGATTAGAATCTGGATTGCTACAATGTCCTGGGAACTCCATTTTTTACCTCGTGAACTACATTTTTGTATATACTCTTCTATATAATAGAGAAGTTCCCCTAAATATTATAAAAACATGAAAACATCTACCAAAACAACAAAATGGAAGTCAGAATAGATGGACAACTTACAGAACCTATAGAAATAGGCAGCGGAATAAGACAAGGGGATTCATTGAACCCCATGCTCTTCAATTGAATCATGGATGAAAGGAAGAGGATACAGAATGGGAAATAAATAAATAAAAATACTCTGTTAGTAGTCTGCAAAGATTGGACCACAGATATAACATAAGAGCAAAAGAATTTAATATGACAATCTCATCTCAGAAAACTAAAACAATAGTAGTCAAAGAACCAACTAGATGTAAACTAGAAATTGGTGACATCAGTATTGAACAAGTAATGGAAATAAAATACCTGGGAATTACACTGTCCAGCTATGGAGATCTAGACAAAGAAGTGAGAGATCAAGTACAAAACGCAAATAGACTGGCAGGATGCCTTAATAACACTACACTAGTGGCCAAAATTCTGGAAACTTTTCAAAAATTTTAGTTTTGTTATAAGCATTCCTCTTTTTCACAAGACTTATGTTATTTATAAGTTTATCTATAATTTTATTACATCGTTTTATGCTTCTACTTAATATTTAACATTTAAGGGGGAAAATCCTCTAAAAATTTAAAAAATAAATAAAACAACAGCCGTTAGCTATTAGTAAATATATTTAAAAAAAATGGTACAATGATTATTATCAACAAAATTAGTATTTGGTAGGATAACCTTTGTTTTTTAGGACAGACTCAATTCTGCGAGGCATGGAGTTGACGAGACGAGCCAAATCTTCTGGTGTAATAACTCTAAACCAGTTTTGAATAATGGCTTCTATCAGTTCTCTCTTGTTGCTTGGGTTTCGGCGTGATACTAAGACTTTCAGCCTTGACCATAAATTTTCTATTGGATTTAGATCGGGACTATTTCCAGGCAAGGCAGAACAGTAACATCATGGTTTCTCAACCATTCCATGGAAGTCTTAGCCGTATGACAAGGCGCTCCATCCTGCTGGAAGATGCATTGTTGGGCATCCCCTTCGAACAAATCTCTGATAGTCGGCAGCAGTTTGGCTTGCAGTATCTCTTCCTGATATTTTTTTTGCATTAATACTGCCCTCTATTACTGCTAAACGTCCAACTCCATTAGTGGTCATGCAAGCCCATACCATGACACTCACAGGATGCTTCATAGTGACCGTAGTACACTGGGGCAAAAGGTCTTCTCCCGGTCGGCGGCGAACAAACTTCACTCCGTCACTCCCAAAGATCGAGATTTTGGTTTCATCACTCCAAATTACTTTACTCCATTGTTCTTCTGTCTACCCTCTGTGTGCCAAAGCTCAATCAATGCGTTTTTGCTCTGTTTTTTGTTCAGGAACGGCTTCTTTCTAGGAATTCGTGCTCGCAATCTATTTTCACACAACTTTCTTCTGATAGTGCGGTCCGATATTTGTAATCCAGTTGATTTGACAATACCGTTAATATCTTTTGCGGATCTGCGACGATCTTCTAAAGAAAGTCGGCATATTCTACGCACATCGTAGTGACTAACTTTAGGTTTCTGCTGATTTGCGTCACGTTTGCAAACTTTCATTACACCTGATTTTGTGGCGCCACCAGCCAATTTTTTTTGCTATTTCTTGATAAGTGTAACCTTCTTTCGAAGGATAATTGCTTTGGCTCTCTTTCCTGGCGACCAGTCAACACGCTTTGGGTTTCTGGTTGCCATTTTCGTTGAATCGACGCTGATGAATTCCTCTCCGACAATTAAACAATATCACCTTCGTAACAACTACCTGATGTCACTAATAAACACTGGAAGCCGCACGAAACTGTACTAAAGGCCACCTAAACCGCTTCCGGTTGGGTTGTTGACTGACTAGCAAAACCCTGACGCAATACAGTATTGCCAATGTTACCATTCACAAATCTCGGATTTTCGGCGTTTCGCTTGAATCTAGTTCCATATTTTATTAAGGAATATAGAAATATAAAACAGGAAATATAATATAGGAATATAAAACAATAAAATAAAAATGTAATTGTAATGGTAAACTATATAAATCATGATCATGAGACGAGTCTTGCTAAAAAAACGATAATTTTTGTAAAGTTTCCAGAATTTTGGCCATTAGTGTATATCGCGAAACAGACACACTAACACTAAGATGAAGTCAAGAATTTATAAAGCAAGTGTAAGACCAATAATGACATATTCTTCAGACATATTCTTCGACACAGCTACAACGCAAAGGCTACTGGAAACGAAAGAGATGAGAGTACTGAGAAGATTTACAGGAAATACGCTGAGAGATCGAAAGAGCAGTGAAGACATTAGAAGAAAATATAACGTACAGTGTATAAATGAATGGATAAAAAAAAAGAAAAAAAAATAATGGAATAACTACATAAGCAGAATGAGAGGAGATCCTTGTCAAAATAGCAAGAGATTAAGTCACCAATCTACAAAAGAAGTATCGGACAACCCCGTAAAAGATTGAGTGACAACCTTCCACAGAGGTATTAATCCGCCAATGAACAAGCAGAGTTGCTTATAAAGAGGAAGAAGAAGAATTAGTCATTTCAAGTGATATTTGTTAAAATTGCTTAATCGCAAATTTAAAAATATTATAATATTTTTATGACACCTAGGAGGAGGAATGAAGGAACAAAGTAGAAAATTATCTAACAGTACAAAATAAAAAATTAGAACAATAAGTTTTTGCTATTTAGGAGTGACGATTGAGCAGTAAACATATCGATTGAAAGAAAGAATGATAAATCAGGCACCCGGAAAGAACCAAGAAGACCCTATCGAGAACAAAAATCCAAGATGAGCATAAAAATTAAAATTTACAAAACTCACAATCGCATATACAATGGAAACACCCACAATGTACAACAAAATAATTTCCTTTACCGACATATCCTGTCTAAGCATATCCACCAGGTGTTTTTAGCCTTTCTCTTCTGCTTCTAGAAACTTGTGAACCAGCAATTCTTCTTATTGGGTGATCGCGTCTCAACGTTGAACAGGCTCGAACCATTTTACCCTAAGCTCGCTCAGTTTGGTATAAATTTGTGCCATCCCTAGACTTCCCCTTATATACTCTGAATTATTATACATCACCTTCACTTTAAGAGAGTAGTATTGCGTCGTCTGCATAGCAGATTATTTTAAGTTTTTTTTTCTCCCATTTGGTATCCTTTTTTACTTCTTACTTTTTTTATTGTTCCATCCATAATCAGGTTGAACAATAGAGGACTCAGGAAATCTCCGTGTCTTATCCCATAACCAGACTTAATAAGGTCAGTTAGTTCTTCTTCTACTTTTACTTTTATTGTGTTGTTTTGGTAGATATTTTCGATCGTTTTGATAATTCCTAAAGGTATCTCTTACGTACAATAAGTGGATACCGTCCTTTAATTGACCCGGTCAAATGCCTTCTTAAGGTCCACGAAACATAGATATGCCGGTTTGTTATATTATAATGATTTCTCTCACACTTGAACTATCGCGTCGGTGCGTGATCTTCCCGACCTAAACCCGTGTTGCTCTTCTTCTAGTGTTATCATTTCATTCAGTTTATTTGTTATCACTTTGGTTGTTACTTTTAGTGTTGTGTTTAATAAATTAATTCCTCTGTAATTTTTTGGGTATGATTTGTTTCCCTTTTTGAAGAGAGGTATTAGGATGGTTGATCTCCATTCTTGAGGAATTCTGTTTTGTTCTATTTTTTAATTAGTTTTAATTGTTGTTTGGTCAGATGTGATCCTCCGCACTTAAGGAGTTCGTTCGGTATTTTGTCCTCTCCTGGTGATTTTGTGTTTTTTATTTTCTTAATGCTTCCTTTACCTCTTTCTGCTCAATATATATTCCTTCCTAACCTCTGGTTTTGGAGGTTTATTATCGCCACCTTTAGTAAGTAGGGATTGAAAGTAGTCTGCTCATGCTTTCTTCTGAATGTGTTTCGTTTTTATTAATTAATAATTCTCCATGTTTCTTTCTGTTTCGTAGAAGTAGTGTTATATCTGTTTTGAGAAGCTCTGCCAGTGTTCCCTTTTTATTTGTTTAACTAAAGTATTCGTTTTATTTCTGATTCGTTAATAGTGGTTATATGGCTGTTGTGTTTGTTGTGTTCTGTATTATAAAAAGGCTTTCTTTGTTTCTTCACATTCTGTCTTCACTTTCTCTCTAAACCATGGGGTTTTCGTATTTAGTTCTTCGACTCTAATTTTTGTTTGTGTTGGTGCCGCTCTCTAAGGTGTACAGTACTTCATGATGATTCTTATTTTACATAATACTAGGCTATGGTTGCTACCTATATCTGCTGAGTTGAGGTATCTTACGTCGATTATTTTTGATGAATGTAGTATGTTGGTCTAGAAAACTACAACGGACAATTTTACTGGTATGAAAAAATCATAATTATCTTGTACAAATGATCTTCCCCAAACGATGTGACTATGCTCACCAACGACTTATGGTCTCTGCCCATTACACCGTTTCATACCATGACTGTGCTATGAACGTAACAGGAACGAAAAAAAAAACACGATACGGTCTACTATGCCCACTAGAACGTATCAACAGCGTATGATACCTATCTGTAACGGTTATAGTGACCGTAGCATCCGCGTATCATATCCGTATGGTCCCCGTTCTCTGATAGTAGTTCTTTCTATTGTGATATTTCATTGTCAGATATTTCATCATCGCTTATCATAATATCGACGGAACCTTGAGTTTTTCTTTCCATAAAAAAGGGAGCCACAAACGCCATTTCATTTTCATATTTCCATGGTTTAATATTTCTGGCTGCTTGTCCGCTTTTTCCTTTTTTTTTATTTACAGCTCTCCTGTACGCATCTCTCAGGCTTTGCCATCTTTGTTTACAAGCAACAGCTGTAAAACAAACTTTCAAATTAATTAATGGCATAATATCATTACACTGGACTTGTTTTAAATAAAAACACCAATTTTACAAAATTGTGCGGATCATTTTAGAACAGTCTCCAAATATAATGAATAAACAAATGCAACAAGATATTGTCTGGCCTTTATTTGACAGTTAATATTTTTGATTTTGCGTTAAAATAAATTTGTTAAAAATTAAAAAAAATACATAATGTGTTCATTTAGTTATAATACTATCCTCATTACAGGTACTTAGCGACTGGTGATTCGTTTACTTCAATCGCTTTTAGTTTTCGTATGGGAATAAGCTCCGTTAGACGTGCAGTTATCGAAGTTTGTGAAGCTATACTCGACACAATGTTACGAGAAATGATTCCCATGCCCATCACAGAGCAATGGGAAAAAAATATTGAAGAATTTTGGAATAAGTGGAATTTCCCCAATTGCTGTGGTGCTCTTGACGGGAAACATGTTGTGATTCTAGCACCTCCAAATAGTGGTTCCCTATATTTTAATTATAAAAAGACATTTTCGATAGTACTTTTGGCTTTGGTTGACGCGAATTATAACTTCATTGCCGTTAATGTAGGCGCTTTCGATGAAGATAGTGATCGTGGTATTTTGTCGAAATCAAAAATGGGACAAGCTATATTAAAAAATAAATTCAATATTCCCGATGATAAAAATCTTCCTGGGTCGATGGTCAAGATGCCATGTGTTATATTAGGAGACGAAGCTTTTCCTTTAAAAAACAATCTGTTAAGACCTTATCCATCACAGCAATCAGTAACGGATCTTAAGAAACCGCCAATTTAATTATCGCCTTTGTCGAGCTCGGCGAGTAGTCGAAAATGCTTTGAATTAGTCAAAAATTTCGGATTTATAATAGACGGATGCATTTAAAGCCAGAGTATGCGGAAAAGATTGTTTTATCAACTTGTATTTTGTATAATTATATAAGACGCGGAGAAACTATAACCTTCCAGGAGACAACTAATCCTGTACAATTCAACCACCTGCGACGTCAAGGGGGTAATGCAATTTCTTCGGCTTTTGATGTACGCAACCAATTCGCAGATTACTTCCAAACACCAGAAGGACAATTAGACTGGCTCAAATAAAGAAAGTGATTATACATGACATTACATAAAAAAAATAGCTTTTCAATTTTTTAAGTATGTATGTTCTGATTTTTTAATTTTTTTTATCATTTTTATCCTGAAATCAGTATAAGTTAATTTATTTAATAGTTTCAACTGGGATTTTCTGTTCTTAAATAACATAATTAACACTTAATATTACTTAACTTTACAGTATTAAATATGCGAAAATAAATAATAAAACAACTTACCGGATTGTTTTAGTTGCTCTCCAATTTCCTTTCAAACAATGTCTTTTTTGACACTATCCATATATTTCGGATGCTTTAAATTATATATAAATTCGTATTTCCGAACAACTTCAATTTTTCGTCTTCCATGCTATCGCCTACACACGTCTCGTTGAACTGAGTTAGTAAGACAGACGCATCACGTTTACGTATTGGTCATGATACGGGTTTACTACGGTCATCATACGCTGTTGTAACCCGTATACTCTCCGTTTCGCTGCCTGCGTACACCGGTTTGACAACGTTTCGTGCCATGCACGTAGCGGATCGGCACCAACAAAATATTCTCGCCGACAATTCTTGACGATACGTGCATGGCACGCGACGGTGTTGGTCGGTGACGGAACGCTCTAGTGGGTATGATCCCATACTCTACAACGCAAAGAATATTTTTTTGTCTGATACGGTCCTAGTATGGTCATAGTATGACACGGTGTAATGGGCAGAGACCTTAATAGAATATTGTTTTCAGTAGTCAGGAGTGAAAACTAATATATTTTTGTAGAGGCTTTTTAATTGTAACAAAAACTTCATTTTAAGATTTTAAAAATTTAAATTCCTTTTACAATATTTAATATTTGTCAAAACCGAAAGAAATGAATTCATTGCAACACTACTAAGTATATTTACAACAAAAATAGATATGATTTTTTTATATACCTATATATTTTGCTTTGTATGTATAATTTAAAACAAATGTAATTAAAATTTAATTTTCTTCTTTGCAGGTAAGCAGTAATTTGGTTCGTAAACTTCTCCTAACAAATTATAGTAAGTACTTTTCAAAACAGCACACCAATAATGAATCTCTATTCTAGTATAAGTTAATTATTATTTAATAAGGGAGAAAATCCCAGAGGTTAGCTGTATACCATCGTATAAAAAAGACTTACAAGAGTTTTACCAGGCAACCAGAATTGCTTAGATTATACTGGTAACAATTATCTCTCCGTTCGAGCTGATTTTTTATTTGCGAGGCATCTCTTCAGATTTGAGAACACATAATAATTGGAGAGGTCCATGAGACTAAGCCGAATATAAAACCAATTCGAAGGCAAACTCATAATTTTTTGACAAGGCTCTTATGAACCGTTGATCTTGGAGAAACAACATAATTTTCTTCTGCATATAAGGCTGTTTCTCACTGAGTTCTTACTTCAGTTTTTCCAATAATGCACAATAATATTGAACATTGTTCAAAATAGACAATTAAAATTATGCCTTTGCAATCTCAAAATATAGTGGCCATAACCTTTCCAACTGATTGAGCCACTCTGGAGTGCTTCGGAGCACTTTTACCGGCTTTAGTTAACTGTCAAATGTTCATTCTGTTCTTTGGTGTATGGTAGTTCATACAGATATCGACGCCAAAGGTCCGACGGATTGCGCTTTATATCCAAACAATGCCAAGTGGTTATATGATCACGTTTTGATCATATGAACACGTCAAGGATAATTTTTGATATTCAAAATTTTCTTCAAAATATGACTAGTGCGCACTTTACTAATTTTTTGTGGCTCCGCACAATGGCCAATTCACACATCTTCACTTTTACGATTTGCTAAAACCATGTTCTGGACTCGTCACATTTTCCGGTGTAACTAGATCGAAAGGCCGTACAGTATGTGGTTCATCCAATGTAGGTATGGGTTGGTTGGACAAACGAAATTCATGGAACAAAAATTTGACAGTGTGGTCTGAAAGAGACTGGAAAAAAATTCTTGGGGAGGCTAGGACCCACACAGAGTTGTAAAGCCAAAATGATGATGATGGTCTGAAAGAGCATTAGTACATCTTTTGTTTTGTTCTCTTCGTCGTTTAAGTAGGCATATTCATATGTTTACTGACAGGCCGAAAATCGTTTTTCTTTATATGCATCATTTTTCCAAACATGTCAACTTTATGCATCTGTCAAAAATACGGTAATAACTGCATTGCACTTCAATTTGCCTTGTGCACTAAAAAAGGCTTTTCTAGAAGTAAAAATTTATAATTAAAAATAAATAAAACGTAAAGTAAAATGTGAGTGTTAAGAATTACCCCATATATATTTCATAAAAAAGAATATCCATCGAAACGTCAAACGCATCATATATTTAATTCCCACTAAAAACAAACCAACATCTATCTCTAAAATCGTTTACAATAATTGACAGTCGTCTATTTTTAGGCGCAAGGAACGCAAATTAACGCTTCAATGTAAGTAACGTTTACAAAATGTATAAATCATCTTCAAAACTGAAATAATTTTACTCTGAATATTGTTTAAACGGATTTTATATGATAGTAAATCAAGAAGTTAAAAGCTAAGCGTATCGTTTCGAGCTGTACAGACCAAGATACAAATCTTGCACACAATTGCACATCCTAATCTTTAAACTATTTAAAAGCTTCTTTGTTCTTTCATTTTGATACCTACATTTTAAATAAGTGCCTCTAGCAGAATTTTAGAATTATAAAATTCTACTAAAAATTTTGTTATATCATAAATAGTGTTTTAGTTTTTCATAAAAACTTAATTCGTTAGGAAATAAATTCAACATTTCAACAACATTCAAAACAACGAACACGTTGTAAACACGTTGTCAAATTTATATCAAAAATAGATAATTTTATAGATCTCAAATATGTAAACATGCATGGGATAATGAACATACAGTTCCATGGAAAAATTCAAGTATAGTCCTGAAAAAAAAAACAGATGGTAAAATGTAAAATTTAAAGAAGTAGCTTTAATTATGTTAAATGATACCAATTGCGTCGAAAATGTCTCGGCACCTAGTTACCTAGGACCTAGTTAGTGACACACATCGAATTTGGACGGTCGATATAAGTTCGATCGAACAAATTCCTTTGGTGGCGCGAAGAAACAAATGTGAGCGGGCACACACATCGATCGCCAAACGGCACGGCATCGATGTCGTGTGGCGATCGATGAATCGAATCTATCGATCACTGCATTCACGGCTGCCGTGGTCGTTGCCGTCGTTCCAAAGGCGTATAGTATCAAATGAACGCGCGCACACACATCGATTTTTATCGACCGACCAGAGGACCAGTTGCGTTTTTTTGACACTGCTCAAGGTACCTCGCTCCGTGTTCCTACGTGGTTCTGTGTTGCTCATTGTGATTTTGTGTACTCCACCTAACAAACTTGGGATAAAAAACTCATCGAAAATATGTGCAGTGCGCGAAGCATCATCGACAAAAGTTCGGTCGAACTTTTATCGACCGTCCAAATTCGATGTCTATGCGCCTAGCCTTACCCATATTAACCCATTCATGCCCAGCGTTGCATTTTCGCCACACTCTTATCACATTCTTACAATTTTACTGATAAACTAATTCTGTAAGTAGTATTGTCCACCTTCAAAGAGATAACTGTGTACAGCTCGAAAGACTTCCGTTTATTGGCAGGTTATCGCTGATAGTTGAAGTGTCGAATTTCTGAGTGTTTAAACAGGCAGTTAACCGGATAAATTGTCATAATACTCGAATTGCCTCGGTGTATTTATCAATTATTTGACTGATCACATTGAAATATTAGATATATTCTTCAGTTCTACGTAGGTAAGTGAAAAATATATAGGTAAAATAGGTATAAAGGAAATAAATAAGACTTACTCACAATCAGTTTAATTTAACTACCTAGACGACCGGTTTCGCTTTCTACAATTTGCAAAGCATCTTCAGGTCAGTCGGTACAAAGTTAATTAAATGCTGAAATTGTAAAAGCCCATATTATTATGGTGCTGTCTTAGAAAGATAAACATAAGATACTATAAAACAAAATTACAGTAATTGCCAATATTACATGTCTGTGTTTTTTAATATGAATAAATTGTTTAAGCAGACAAAGTAAGACCCACAAATTGCTATAAAATAGTCTATTGAATTGTAATAAATTAGTAAATAATCAAAACATTACCTACATGCCGGTACAAGATTTATTAATAATTTGGAGAACATAGTTCAACCTATCCTGTAATTGCCGATGATGGGGATCTTCGGTTTTACTATTGTAACTGTTTGATAATTAACGGAGAAGTTTCTTGAGGATATAGATAATATCTTAGGTTAATATCCATTTAATATACATTTTGTAAACGTTACTTACATTAAAGCGTTAATTTGCGTTCCTTCCACCTAAAATAGACTGCTGTCAATTATTATTGTAAACCATTTTAGAGATAGATGTTGGTTTGTTTTTAGTGGGAATTAAATATATGATGCGTTTTACGTTTTGATGGATATTTGAAAAATATATATTTTTTTTGTTTTGTAATTGTAGTTTGAACTTAAAGAATACCTTCACTAGATCAATTAATAATGCCTGTTTTAACCTTTGTTGTAAGTTTTAATATTTTGCTTAGTAAGTTTATTCCTCTATAATTCCAGGGAAGCTGATCATCTGCTTATCTCCCCTTTTAAACATGCGTATGGTAGTGCTAGTTCGCCATTCACTTGGATGCTATGTTGGTAGAGGATTTTCTGAATTAATTGTATCAGTTAATATATTAAATTCTTTCCTCTTCTTGAGATTGAGCTTAATCTTAAGAATTAGCTCAAGATTTAATGGTAATATCTTTTTGAATATTTTGGAAATGATCAGCAAAGGCTGATGGGTTTATAAAAGTCAAAATCTTTAGTAGACTTTTGAATTAAAGGCATTAATTAAACATATATGTGAGTTCCTCTTTGTCGAATTGCTGTCCAAGTCCCATTCAATACACAAGTCACTTAGTCGTTCTGTTTTAACCTTTGTCGTAAGTTTTAATGTTGTTCCCAGTAAGTTTATTCCTCTACAACTTCAGAGACCCTGCTAATCTATTTTTTTAACATGCGTATGGCGGTCCTAGTTCACCATTCACCTGGGACGCTATGTTGGTGAGGATTTTTTGAATTAATTGTGTCAGTTGATATATTAAATTCTGTCTTCTCATCAATACTGAGCTAAATCTTAAGAATTAGCTCAAGCTCTAACGGTAATAACTTTTTGAATATTTTGGACATGATTATCAAGAGGCTGATGGGTTTATAAAAGTAAAAATCGTCAGTAGATTTTTGAATTTAAAGCATTAATTAAACGTCTATGTTAATTCCTCTTTGTCGAATTGCTGATTGGAATATGTTGGTCCAATTAGTACTGTTACTTCAGGATCTGTTTAACTTTTAATTATATGGTGCAATCAAAGACTGTAGAGTGAAAATTTTGGCTAATTTGTTACTATTTGGTGGATTAGGTTCAGAGTCTATATATTTTAAGTTTAAAGTTGCAAAATTTAAAACTATTTACGTCAGGTGAAGTGCGCACTTTCTGCCGTATTTGCTGCTAGATTTTTTTGCTGCTTTTTTTATGATAAAGTGTTTCAAATAAAAAACTTAATATTTGACGTAGACGTGTGTGTGAGAACGTATTATTTTTCGTATGGCAATATTTGTTGACAAAATAAAAAAAAATTCTTTTGAAATAAAAAAATTAAAACTATTTTCAAGCTTTAACGGTTGTTCCAACGCTGAGTTGCTTTCTCTGGAGCCTTGAACATTTCTGTAGTTTCTTGTAGTAATATGTAAGGTAAAAATTAATTCTTTACTCAGATAATTTATTTTAATAAGTATTCTAACACAGTTAACATCAGAATATAATGGCACCATTAACACTAACGACATGATAGAGTATCATCATAGCCTCTAAAGTTTCTTCTTCTTCTTCTCGTGCCACTCCTAGCGGAGATTGGAAATCATTATGGCCACTGCGACTTTGTTAGCAGCGCGCCTAAAAAGCTCAATCGAACTACACCCGAACTATTCACGTAGATTACGAAGCCACGATATTTTTCTTCTTCCCACACTTCTTTTGCCCTTAATTTTGCCCTGCATGATGTTTCTTAAAAGTTCGTACTTTTCACCTCTCACAATGTGCCCCAAGTATTCCATCTTTCTAGTTTTTATCTCATTTAGAATTTCGCATCTTTTGTCTAAAGTTTGGAGTACTTGCGTGTTAGTGACGCGGTCCATCCATGATATTCTGAGAATGCTCCTATAGCACCACATCTCGAAAGCTTCGATGTTTTTTATGGTCAACTGATTTAGTGTCCAAGCCATCAACTCCATATAACAGGGTAGAAAAGACATAACACCGCAGCATTCGTATTCGTAACTTTATTTCTACTGTTTCTTCTAACTAAAAGTTTCTTCTACTGAGCTTAATCATGAGATAAATATTGTAAACCCCAAAATCAATCGCCTCCCTTGTTATCAACAATAGAAAAAAATGCATTTGGATTGTGAGTACTTGTCACTAGTGTTGCCAAAATAGTCGTATATTTTTGTATGATCATCTGTTTCTATTACTTGTCGTGGAAACAGTTACGCGCAGATTTGAATCATGTCCTGACTGT
The DNA here is from genome assembly GCA_918026665.1 of Diabrotica balteata. Classification (NCBI taxonomy): domain Eukaryota; kingdom Metazoa; phylum Arthropoda; class Insecta; order Coleoptera; family Chrysomelidae; genus Diabrotica; species Diabrotica balteata. The sequence continues at coordinate 93,706,601 of OU898283.1, read as the reverse complement.
ATAATTGGTAATTACAAATTAATTTTTGGAGACAGATTATAACTGAGTTTAAATTAAATGGACCATTACAGTTAACTACTGTATATATGTTTTGACACGCATTATATGCTAAGTAAATGAATTATATTTAACACCGTAACTAATCTTATACTTAAATTCGAAAGATGTCCTTTGTATAGAAAAAATAACAGTTGTCGTAATCCGTTTTTTTTCTCGAATTTATTTAATTATAAAACAGTGCATTGTGAAAACAATAAGGTAGCTGAAAAGACAAATACTTGTATAATTTGGATTTATTCCTAACATCTAATAAACACATATGGCTGTCGCAGGGTTTTTGGCAGTCATTGTCAAATTAATTGTCAATTGTCATTAACCTTAGTTTTAAACTTTACTTTAACCTATATATATATATATATATATATATAATATATATATATATATATATATAATATATATATATAAGGTTAATTATAAAAACAGTGCATTGTGAAAACAATAAGGTAGCTGAAAAGACAAAATACTTGTATAATTTGGATTTATTCCTAACATCTAATAAACACATATGGCTGTCGCACGGTTTTGGCAGTCATTGTCAAATTAATTGTCAATTGTCATTAACCTTAGTTTTAACTTTACTTTAACCTATATATATAGTAAAATGTTATGCGTGTCTCACAAAACAAAAAATCAAAAAAGGTATATCGATGGAAGGCAACCGCATATACGTATTTCTGACTATTGGTCGTCTTCAGTACGGTGCAGCCAAGTTAGAAAAGGAGCATGTTAACTTGGAAAAGGATCACTACAGAAGCAATGCGACCAATTTGTGGCATTACAGTTAGAAGACCCTGATGGTTTCCAGGGGAACAACTCCTTTTCTAACTTAGCTGCACCGTCCTGAAGACGACAAATAGTCATATATACATTTAAATGTAGTTCACTGTGATGGTGGAGGGTTCTCGGTTAAAAGTTGTAGAATAGAAAAAAGATATCAAAAAAGAAAGGATAGAAGAAAGGAAATAAGCACCTTATTAAGATAGAAGTAAAGAAATAGCTTAACTTATGAACCGTACAGATTATAATCCAAAACATTGAGTTTTGTATATAAAAAAACAGAACTAATCAGTTTTTTTAAATATAAAATGTTGCAAAATGTAGAATTATGTAAAAAGAAATTGTAGTGTAAGAAACAGAAATGCTTTCCAACATGAATGACAAACAGAATTCCAAAATGGCACTGATACTACTTAAAAATTTATATTTTTAGGTTTTTTGTTATTTAAACACAATACTACAAGAATTTCGCAGGGTTGTTAGTGGATATAACAAATACAAGAAATATTACATTAAATACAACTGAATAACTTGATGTTTTTTAAATAACGTAACACTGTTGAAATTTTTTTGGTGAGAACTGTTTTGAGATCATCATCTGTGAATCCGTGGGATCTTCTTTTTTCCATGAATTGAGGGCAATCATGCCGGATATTCAGCTCAAAAGAGCTGAATTCTCTTAATCTCTGTAACCAACCTCTTAGGCATCGAACTCCAGTCATTCGCGTTGAAAGTACAAAAAGTAAATAGACGTGATGTTAGCTACGATTTTAGCGATGTCAGTCCAGTGAGTATCTATCTGTTTGTATGAGAAATTGTTGTTTTTATCATTTTCCATACAATTTCATCATATTTTTTCACTTCTTAAACCTTGCTTGGACTTCTACAAATATTTCTACAATAGATGTGTTTTTGACCCATGATTAGTTTACCGTGAGATATATTTGCTATAAAATATTATTTTATTAAAGTAAAATGATATACGATGAGGATTTTACAGAACTGAATCGTTCGATACTACAAAAAATACATTACACAATGCCTAACAGAAACCCCTAGTAGAGGGGAGGGAGTTACTAAGAACTCTATAATTTTACCTTGAGGTAAAAACGTAAATTACAAAGTCATTCATATTGTCCTTATCAGAACCATCTACAGACACAGCGTATGCGACAACAATAGCCGACGGATTTGCCGGGTACATACTTTCTAAAGGGAGCGATTATAATTTAACAAATTTTCCCCAGAGATATGTAAAACTAATAAATATATTTAATCTTTGTATAGATTTCTGGTAACTAAAATTTACCCAAAACTATGAATCTAAACAAAATAAAATCGAAAAATAATATGAACTAAATTATAATGGGACGGAACAACATGTTTACATTAAAAAGGTGATATTAAAAACTTGGTTTAGCTTCCTTCATTCGCTTTTAGCCTCCTATCAAAGCCTTTTAGCCTATCAAAATATTTTACTTCATGTTACAGTCAATATATTAAAATAAATAAACGATCCCTTAGCAGTCTTTTTTAAACTCCTTCAAAAAATAATACGATAAAACCAACAAAACCAAATTTATTTTCATCTGGATACTTTGTCTGAACCAACCGCTCCAAATACTTTTTTCTACAGAATGAGGTAATTACAAACTAATTAACCCGATTGTCTGTCATTAATTATCTTTGTGGAAACAAATGTGGAACAACTTTATTAATAGAAGACATAGTGGTGAATTTCGTTGTTGATCATTGTTCAGGAAAAGGTAACGATATCTTTGGCGCCATTCCAAACTGCTGTTTTGTTTTATTTCGTATGTAATAAAATTTATTATACAACAAGAACTACTATTAAATAGAAAATTAGAAATATAGTATTTAATTAATCACAGTGCGTTAAGAAATTTTCATCTTGTTTTGAATACAAACTTAGTAGAAGTGTAAGAGCCAGCCATTATCACTATTCTTGTTTGCTTTTTTGCTTTCCAGAGTTGGCTTTCAAAAGTATTTCAACTCAAGCATTTTATAAGCGAGAATATTAATTATGGTTGTATTAACAGTATTTTTTAAACATCTATAGATATTCGCTAAATCAGTTTTATTCGCTCAAGATTGGATACAACTATTTCCTACTTTCTTCCCTTTTTCGTCTTCTTCTTCAAGCTCCATTTTCTATCGAAGGTTGGAAATCATCATGGCTATGGGGACTCTGTTAAATTACGCTCTTAAATTTTATTTAAAATAAAAACTGAAAAGTGAAATCTAAACCAGATTCGATCATATACAGCATAAAAATTATATTAGCTGATATGATACCTAAACCACAAACAAATTCAACACAATAAACTCGCTAGTTAGGAAAATTAAGGTAACTTAATGCATATTAATTATTATTTAAATTTTTATCTAGTTTATGTAGTTTAGGTTTATATTTTTATGTCTTTTGGTTGGTGTTTTATTGTTTTTGCCACTGGCTGTAAGGCAGCTTGGACCAGCTAACGAACGATAAGAGTGGGAAGAAAACTGCAAAAAGATGGTAAATGATTGTAAAGAAGATTTAATTAACACACATTAATATAAATAAGCCAGACAACACAAGGCGATAAGATAAACAGAACGGTCCATGCATATCAAAATTGTAGTTAACGCAAGAGCATATTTTAAAAAATCATTACCATCATCGACTCCGCAGCCAGCCTGTTCAATTAATTATCACCATTCATTCCTACTTTTAATTTTTGTTCTCTAGATTCTAGTTTCGAGTTCTCTAAAGTCCTTCTGTACCTAGTCTATATATCGTATTATTGACCACCCTTTGGGTCACTTTCCCAACATTTGTTGTAGAGTTATGGTTTATGTTTGTTCAGAGGGTTTTATGTGCTCCACATGACCCACCCATTTAAGTCTGCAGAGTCTCTTACAATATATTCTAGGGCCATATTGAATAGAATACAAGACAGTGCGTTTCTTTGCCTGATTTTCATCCTAAATATTGTGTTTAACACATTGCCCTTCTAGTTCTACCAATTTCTTTGGTATATCAAAGCTTACTATTACTCTATATAGCATGTCACGAATTATGCTGACATATGCAGTGCGGAAATCTAAAAAGAGTTGATAAATTTTCAACATTAAGTTAATGGCACTTTTCTAAAATTTGTCTGGTCCATTGAAAACCTTTGTCTGCAGAAGCCTCACTGATATTTTTCAATTATCTTCCCTCCATGGGGTTCTAGTCTTTTGTATATTAAATTTGACAACATTTTATATGTTATATTAAGCAAATATGGGGATTATAAATCGTAAAAAATGGAAAAATTCAACGTTTATTTATATACCACCTTTATAAAAACTGACTTCATTTGCGACAAAAGAAAAAATTCCATACGAAAGCTGCAGTCTTTACCTTTAAGACACATTTTGATTTTTTTGTTCTCTCTCTTGTCGTTTTCCCCATTACTGAGGATCGTGATTTCTTACAATATTTCTAACCATTTTTCTCCATTGGTCTGTATCTTCAGCTGCTCTGAGAGCAGAATGAGTTTCCAGCTGAATTCTTAATTTGGTTGGACCATCTACGTGATGAGCGTCCTCTTGATCTTCTCACCGGAACATATCCAAAAACAATTAATTTCTCTAAACTATCGTCACCTCTGCGAACCCGTGACCGACTGACCAAGAAAAAAATATTGTGGACAGCCTTGCTCATTTGCTGCTATAAATGTAGTTGTCATCAGCGAATCTTAAATTGGAGATTTTGACCACAGATTGATCCAGCTTACACAATCAAATGCCTTTTGGTAGTCAACGAAGCATATAATCATCTTTTCTAGACTTTTCTCTAGACTTTTCAATAAGTCGTCTCAGGTTCAGAATTGGTTCCCGTGTAGGTACCTTTACTCTTTACAAACCCTTGTTCTTGAGATATTTGGTAATGTAGATAGGTTTTTTATCTGTTTTTGATAATATGCAACAAGATTTTACTAGCATGTGTTATTAGTGATAGTGTGCGGTAGTTTTCACATCTGGTAGTAGTTCCTTTTTTGTGTAGAGGAATATAAATTGAGGCACACCAATCAGATGGCCATTTTCCTGAATTCCAAACACCGACACAGATAGAATGGATGATATGTAATCCTTTGTTACCTAGTAACTGTATTATTTTCACCTGGTATTGAATGAATGCCTGGGGATTTATTTCTTTTTAGCGATTTAATTGCATCTTTGACTTCAGCGAATGATACAGTAGGTTCTCTAGGGTAGTCAGAGGGCCATTGATTTTCTCAGGGTTATTGAAGGCCGATATCAAAAGATATCGAATTTTTACCTTGGAGTTGATACAAATTTTATTTAAAATTGATTTCTCGCGCGTAACTCACATTCAAAATCTCCAGTAGTTGCAAGCGTTGTTTCTGAGAGAAAGGTTCATTCTACACAAAAGTGCTAATAAACATTTTTTTTCAACAATTATCTCAACTACATTTGTTATTTCAAACATTTTTTTTACAGCGTACAGATTTTTATTTTGGTAAATCAAAATCAATATTTCCGTCCCCCTCCCCCCATTGGTGGGTGGTTTTAGGGAAAAGCCATGTAGCAGGAGTGGTAAACTTTTTTTCTTATTTTTTGGAGTCCCAAAATTGATATTCTCAGTAAAATTCAGCCTGTTCGTACACTTTTTATTAGAGGTTCAGTGGCATTTTCGTCTCTGATGACTGGAGTATATTATTGATAAACTGATATATCTATTGATAAACAATATTAGGTTTGTATATTTTCCTATAAATAAGCGGCAATCAATGTAAAAATGATGCATTTAAAAATTTGGGACGATAATTATAAAGATACACCTCGTATTCTGGATTAAAAATACTACCGAAAAATGTCGCATAAGACGGAGGATGATAAATATGTGAAACGAAATCTTTTGTTTTTTCAAGTTTAGCCGCGTTATGTTTAGCAAGGCGGCAAGTTTGTTTATCAAATACGGTAGAGATCAAAGTGCCAACATCGTTAATTCAAATATCAAAGGAACTATCATCGAAGAATTAAGACTTAACTACACAGGATACAGTTGGGACATGTCCACACGATTTCATTCACTTCAATAATATTTTGATGTGTTTATGAAAGAGTGAGCGAGAAACAGCGCAAAGACAACGACGTACGACGGAGAAATATTTGAACTTAGAAAGTATTGGGATAATTATATGGGAGTATTTTTAGATTTTACAAGTTAGCACTTACCCATTCATGAAATCGGAAGTGTACATACATTTCAAAATAATAGAACGCTCGCTAAACCAAAAATAACTTGAATGGGCCATTAAAATAACGTCAACCGAATTAAACAAAACAAGTGTAAAATACTGAATACCGTTAGATGCTGAGTTATAATTTCTGATGCCACTGGCCATATTTACAAGATGTTAAACATAACTTAAAAAAACAATAATCCCAATAATCCTTTAGACCTGGAACACTGTTCGTAAGTGTCATCTCAAAAACAGAGACAATAAAACAAAGAATCTAATACAATGCCGATGTGTTTTCATCCGAAAAAGCTTTCGATATTGCCTAATATGTGATTTATTTATTTGTTGCAAATATCTAAAAACAAGGCTCTTCAGTCATTCTGTACTACCGATTATCACAAACAACCCTCTGCTCTAAGATGGACGTTTACTAAGGATAACATATAAAAATATGAAGCAAATAACGCAAAAAACTTAAATGCAAATTTGCTGAGACAGAAAGACATCATCATCATCAATTAGCCATAATCTGTCCATTGTTGAACATAGTCTTCCTCTAGATATTTCCATCTATTTCTCTTCTGCACCTTTGCTATCCAATGGTCACAATTCTTTTGAGGTCATCAGTTTAATCGCTTTGGGGTCTTCTTCGGCTTCGCTTATCTGTGCATGTTCTCTACTCAAGCAATATTTTTGTCTACCTATCGTCTTTCGTCCTCGCAACATGTTCTGTCCATCTCAATTTTTGCTTTGTAATACGTTCGATAATGTCTTCCACTTCTGTTCGTCTGCGAACTTCCTCGTTTCCCAGTATATTTCTTAAGCCTATTCCAAGCATTGATCTCTCCATTTTACGTTGTGTTCTCAGTTTTTTCGTTGATGTTTTTGTGTAGAGTTACGGTTTCCGATCCGTATGTGAGGACTGGTTCTCACATATGGAACCATAAGACCAGTCCAAAAAGCTTTCCTTTTTGGACTGGGGAGTCTTACCTTTTTGAGGATGCTATTCTTAAACTACCAATTTAATAACATAACGAATTTAATATAAGTTAGTACATAATTCTCTTTTTTTCTCCTCCTAACTTTATCAACTTTTTATAAAACAATATCTACACTGTCCATGTCTCTTCTCTTTTTATAAGATGTAATTGTGGGTTAGTTTAACACGGGACAAAAGAAGAGAACTCATACTAAAACTAAAAGGAAACAAAACAGCACCCTACTTTGATTTGTTGAGCAGACATAGGAGCAGGGCCAGGCTTTTATGTTTATGCAACCTTCATCGCAAGCTTTGCCATATAAGCTGTTTTGTTTACTCTCTCTTAGTATTTATTAAACAAGCAGTAGAGTTATTAAACACTTAGATTCTCAATGTCCGGTGTTTTAGTCAAGGTTTTGTGTGACTTTAATTAAACACATTTCTAAAAACAATCTTTTGTTGTGATTTCTTTCCCTTGCTAATATTTAAACTTGGTCATAGTTTGACAAAGTGACTCATCGTGACAGAATGTTCACTTAATGATAGGCTTGTACTTTGTTCAGGTTAATGTCACTTTTGTGTAATATTAATCTTTCCGACATGTTTCTGGATGTTTTCTCCAATATATACTATGTTGCAAATATTACAGGATAGAGAGTACACAACTTTGAAGCTTTCTTTAATTTTTAAGGGTGTTTTTAGTGAAGTGTTTAACTTAGATACCGTTTTTATATTTCTGGTTCCAATTTGTATACGTCGCACTTCTCTAAATGTAGGTAAAAGTCTATTTGTTAAGCCTGGAATATTTTTTCATTTGCCTCCAGTTTTACATATAATAAAAATAAGAAATACAAAAATATCGTTGACCATAGTTTCCTTGGAAAGACTTGTAAAGATGTCTTTCATCATTGAGGGAGCGTATTAAAAAATATTGTCGAAACTATACTTACATACTTTGTTTTCTTAAGTTCTTTTAACCATTACTGAGTTAGAAATATTTTCACGTATATTTATGAATAGATATAACTAATAAACTAAGTCAAAAACATCTTTTCGCTCCAAAATTCGTTACATAAGCAGTCTTGTATATCAATTATAGGGATGCATAAATTAGAAATTATTTACCAGATGGAGACAAATCAACCCTTTTAACATAGGCAGACGCCGAAAAATTCCATAAATTCGTTTTTCCTAAAATAGCACGCACCCCGATATATGAAAACATATTAAAAGACGTCTCCCTTCGGAAATACCCCTTGTAAATTGATCACAAATGTCAAAAGCCTGAAGATACACATTTTGAATCCGCTTATTTTTGGAAATATCCGAATTAAGCAGAGCCGGACTTGATGATTTCTAGAATAGAGAGAAAAACATCACATTAAATGAAATCCCAAGTTGGTGGTAAACTTAATAAATATTGAAATGGTAACAATCTTCAATATATATATAAAAAATATATACAGATATAATTTATATTTACAGATGTAATTTTCTAGGCCAGTGTCGACGTGCTGATCATACACTTTGTCTCTTATACGCCTCAGCATCATGATTTCCTCGCTGCTGTGAGGTTGTCTTCTGCCCAACTGATGGTCATGTTTAGGGCTTTAACAGCTTCAGCAGCAGAAGTTTTTGAAGCAAGTGGTTCATCATCGACATCCTCCTCTGCCGTTTCTTCATATTTAGTCGTGAGCTTCAGATTGTTGTCGTGTTGTCAACAAAGTTTGGGCTCAAGTTTTTCCAAGAAAGTTGAATCAAACGTTGTGAAATGGATACTGGTTACAGGTTTTATATACAAAATATTAACTTACCATTATTGAAAAAAAAGTTAAATAAAACAAGAACAAACTAGATTGAAGTACATGTTTCAGAGCTGGATGACAGCCAAAAAATGAAGAAACAAGTTTTATTTAATAAAAAAATATAAGAACATATTATTTGCGGACTTTCCTATGATGTATGAAAAATACCAGTAAAATATTTGTATCAAATATCTCCACAAATTTATTGTTCTGTTTTTGAAAGTTTACCCATACTGAAGCGAGATTTAGCAATTTAATTGCTGTACAAAAACAATTGGCAAACGAAATTGACTTTGTAGGAAGAACAGGGCGAAAATCCAAACTATAATTAATGAAAGAACTGTTACAGTTGATAACATCATGATAAATCGGTCGTACAACAGCAAATTAGCATATTAAATATCTTCCATTTATTTGTAATACCCAGTCCATAAGTACCATCTTGTAAAGGTCTAGTGAATGCATAACATATATTTTAGAAATCACTAGACAGTCTTCAAAAATTGTTATCCGCCTGTGCTCTAATGCCCGGCATCCATTCAAGATATTGCTGACTGTTTCAGTTTCTCTACTACACAGTCTAGACATTAAATCTCCACGAAATAGCTCCATTGTGTCTCGTGACTGACACATGTCCAGTAAAAAAATTTTTTATGACTTTGAGCTTTTTCACTTGTTTTCATCACAATTTCAGCTTTTTTCCGATCGCGTATAATGATTTTTGTCACTCCTAACACTAGCTCTGGACCGATCCTCAAGATCTTAGCTGATCCCCTTCCTTTAAGTTAGAGCTTTCATTTCCATATATTTTCCGGTAATCTGGAATGTTATATTCCGCCAGTCTGTCGAGTTCTTCTCTGCATTCCCACACTAGCCTAAAGTCCACCTTAAGGCTTCTATAGAGCTAGTGAGAAAAGCAGGATATCGATCAGCAAATCGTATATTATTCAGATATCGTAGGATAAAAAGGTGCTCAGGAAATATACACTAAGTCAATGATAAAACGTGCAACTCGGTAAACTAGTTCGAAAAATATTAAAATTTAAAGATAGTTCTAACTGACTCAGTGACCTAGTAGGGCCCTGATATTGTAGGAACAAAATGCGCGAAATCGATGTGCCCTTTTAGCCCTTATTGACGTCTAAACCGAGATGGTGTGGATAACAGGAAGACGAAGTTCGTATTGGAAATAGTTAGGGGACATGTGGGTTCGATAATTAACCTTTTAAAATGGAATAAATTTTTGTTTACGAACTTATAAATAGATCTTACTTTAGAAGCCAGTTGTGTCATTTCACATTTCAGATTTAATACAAGCGATTTTAGAATGTATGAAAATGTATGTCTACTGATTACCAAGTCGTAGCGTATAGTACTTATTTTACGTCAATCAGAACTGTATCTCTCAAAGAAAATATATTTTTGTTTGCGAATTATTAAATTAAGTTGGTTTTCAAACATATTCTTTCTGCGTTAAACATTTTTTTATATTTTTGGGCTAGATTTTTTGTATTTTTTTCTACCATGACTTTCTATTGATTATCGACTGCAATTATGGCAACATTACATGACAGATACACCGATTTTGGCAGTGTGATTTAATGAATATTGTACGAATTGAATCGCCGTTAAAAATGCAAGTGATAATATCGGGTTACATTTTGATCTTTGATAGTTTATGTTTATAGTATTGGATACTGTACACTATATCAACTACACTATAGTGGATCAAACCACTTGCAGCAAAAAGAAAACCTTGGATGACAGTAGATATTTTTGAACTTATGGAAGAACGAAGGAAACACAAAGCAAAAGAAAGACCTGAATAAATACAAAGAAATTTAGGGAAACATCAAAAAGAAAATTCGAAAGGCAAAAGAGTGGAGAATAATAGCTCCAAGTTACACAAAAAATCATCAAAATGACAGGTTTTAGAAACAGTACAAGAACGAATATCTTTAAAAATGGTCAGGAGGATATATACAAATGTGAAGAATAGATTGTATCACTGGAACAGTTACATCCAACACATATTTAATAATGAAAGAGAAGAACTGTCACTAAAAACGAGATACTGGACCACGAATATTAGAAAAGTCATCTATGCTATCAAAACACAAAAGATTGCAAATTTACTAGGCCCGATCATGTAGGTGGTTAGATGGAGTTGAGACTGACTTAGGGATACTAGAGATTAGAAGATGGTAACATGTTGCCAGAAACCGAATAGAATGGCGACTAATCTTGAGCAGGCCAGGATCCACAGAGGATTGTCGAGCTAAAGATGATACTGATGATGACATACTCATCGAATTATTAAAACTTATTATGAAGATGGCATTGATGTAATGGTTGAACTCTTCAGTTTGAACTATTTTAATATGTCAGACTGTCAGAATCCCAAGACAGTTTCTGCAACAACCTGCTCAGATCACAAAACAATAGCTTCAATGGATGACAGAAAAAATACTATTAAAGATGAAGGAAAGAAAATATAAAGGAAAATATGTAAATAATAAAAATTTAGAACGAATAATTAATGAAAAAATCAAAAGAGCTAAGAAACTGTATTTTATGAAGTAATACAAAGAGATGAATAACTAGGAACAAAATTTGATATGGGAAATGATCATAAAAAATAAGAGAAGTGACTGGAATGGGTAATTAAGTCAACAAGGATACATAAAAGACAAAAACATAAGATTATTAATAGGTTTATCTAAAAATTTAAGATGGGAGGAGTTCGTTAGGGAAATGTTCCAAGACGAAAGAGGTGAAATGAAGGGAAAGAGGAGAAAATCACGATAGATAATATCAAATATACTATCAAAAACTCTACAGGCAGCTGGACTAGATGAAATACCTGTAAAATTGTTAAAATTATTGGGGATGATAATTTGATAGTATGAACAGACTTTTGCAACACATTATACGTTACAATTTAGTTTGTAACGATTCCTAAATACGAGCAGTAAAATAATGCTCTAAATATCGAACACTGGTCTTATTAGGACAAACTGAGAGTAAGAATACCAATATTTATAAATAAAAACATCGACAATCACATTTTAGAATGCCACAGTGCAAATTTATGCAAAACAATAAGAAAAAATGGACCTTTGTAGGGAGTAAGACAAGGATGCGTTTTATCACCATTTTTTAAAACCAAAGATCAACAACCTAATAAAAAGCTTAAGTATAAATACTGCTAAGATACGAATTAATATAAACGACAAAAACGAAATATACGTTTATTACACAAAAAACACAAAATTGAATACAAATATTGGCAATACAATGCCATCATATTTCAGAAATAAACAATTGTCAAGTCAGCATTTATACGAATGAAGAATACCAGTCATTCTATGCTATATATTTTCAGTATTATTATATAAAGACATGGACATTAACAAGAATGTAACTATTAAGAAGGGTTAAGAAGAATATTAAAAATACCATGGGCTGATAGAATTATAAATAAAGATATGCTGGAGAGGGTAGGAAACGAAACAGAACTAATCTCCGCTATAAAACTACGAAAACTGCAATAACTGGGTTGCGCGATGAGGGGCTACGCCTAAGGATGCTTCGGTGTTACGTGTTCTCTACTCTTATTTAAGACTTGGAAGCATGGACAATAAAACAAGTGCATATAAATAATGTGGTTGCCTGTGAGATTTGGTGTTAGAGAAGAATCCTACTAATATCATGGAGATTCAAAGAGTGTCAAACGTGGAAGCAACTGGAAGGGTAGAAGCAGAGAAGATATAATTTGGAATAAGTTTGCTGCGCTGAATCGCAGTATTCGCCTTATATTTGAATTGAATGATAAATAACTTCTAGATTTCTTTTCGATACTGATCTTTGCAGAATATCTCATTAAATATATTTTTTTAATAATGATGGTAGTTATATCTAAATAAAAAATTAAGTTTCTGTCCTCGCCTTTTGCGCAGCCCGACTATATTCCTGTTTATCCAGAAAGTGGTACATCCAAAACTATAATAGATGCAGAAAAATTGATGAAACCGTAAGATTGACCATTAAAAGTTATGTTAAAAGAAAATTATCCAACTGGAAGTTTACTAACGGTTCTGAGAAGGCATTTACTAGTAAACTATAAAAGCCAGAGCCATTTTAATAACGAATACATCACAAAGTAAAAAAACGTGTCTTCTATGTGAAATGTTACTTCCCACTGAAAAAAAAAATTTGCGATTTCTAATTTAAAATTTTTTTCGATAAAGTTCTGTTATAAAAGTTAATATTTTCCCTCTTGTTGATTTTTTTGAACATACTGTGTAAATCTAGAAGTATATGGTTTGCTTGTCAAAACTCTACAGAATACCTTTGTTACATATTGCGTAAAGCAAAAAATCCTTATCATTGTCATGAAATATATTCTTTCTACTGCTTACCTTAAAACTGTTTCTGGAATATGACGGAGTCAAAAATATATTTTTAATAACCTTTTTTACGTTTCTGAATAACCAAACTATATAAAAAATAATATATAAAAATGACTGTGTTAAGAAAATTCAAACGCTCGTCTATAAAAAATCATCATTTGGTTGCTATAAACACTTCCCCCGCTCAACATAAATTGTTTTCATTAAGTAGCTACAACTATTAACCTGACAAAAAACAACCAATGTGTTTTTTTAGGCCATAACAATTAGCCATGCTCATTTTGGATTTCCTTTTCCTATTTTGTAGATTTTTTTCTATTTTGAGTAAACAAAGATCATTACTGGTAGTTGTTTAAATGTATAAGAGGATTTCTTTGTGATTCTTAGGGTTTATAAAGGTTGTCTTAAATAAAATAAATGTAATTTACTCTTACTATGTTTGTTTTATTATAAAAGTCAGGAAGCAATTACTTAATTTTTAATTGCAATTATAGTTATAGTGTATTTTTGTGTATGAGGGAGTAATAAAACAATAAATTATGTATGCAAATCCCTAAACTGTTGATACGGGTGACTCAATGAAAAAGAGATATTTGTCAACAAGTTTACAGAAGTATATAGGAAAACAATTTTAAATTGAGTATGACCACCAGGTATAAGGTTGGAGCAGAATAGAATACAATAGTTTTGAGGGTTACTAATCCCTAAATAAGGTTGCCAGTGTCGGAGTGATGGGGGTTAACAGGTACTAATGAATTTGCAAGAAATGTAAGATGTTTATTTTATTGGTTATATATAACCAATAAAAGTTTAATAAGTACCTACCTATTGCAAAATAAAGTATAATTCTTTAGATAAAATAAAACGTTTTATTTTATCTGAAATGAGTGCATTCCACGAAGTAAGGGTTTCAACTTTTCAACAACAAATTCTTTAATTCCAGGAATCTACGACAGTAATTGACTGAATAATTACCTTCTAAACTTATTCCACAGAAAATGTGATAGTGGGTTTTTCCATTTTGTAGGAAGGTCCAAGTGGCGTATTCAAAAATCTTAACAGTTCACTAAAAGTAGGTACTTCAGTTGCAAGGTGCAGTTTATTGTGTATACTAGTGTTATGGAAAATTTGGAAGTGCCGTGTAAACGCCGAAAAATTGGTCCTTTAACAGTTAATGAAAAAACATTAATATTTAATTGTTTTAAATCATTTACAGGCAAACGTTTATGTGAAAGTGTTGATGAGACCGTTGAGTTAGTTAGCAGGACACTTGGTGTTGGGAAATCTACGATTTACAGAGTTATTAAAGAAGAGAAATGTGGTAGTTTTTCAAATGCCACGTAATGCTCCAGGGAAACCAAAATTTCAAATAGAATATCATTTTAAAGAAGGACTTCGACGGAAGTGCATGAATTCTTCTTTAGACAAGAATTTCCAACATTGGATAAAGTTCTTGTCTCAGTTCGAGATGATAAGGATTACCCAGAAATGAGTCGAAGTATGTTATGGAAACTTTTAAAAGAAATAGGCTTCCGCTGGAAAAAGAATCCCAGAAAGTCTATTTTATTAGAAAGAAGCGATATTGTCATATGGAGAAGATATTTTCGAAGAACCATAAAGGAAATGAGAAACCAAAAAAGAAAAATATTTTATCTTGATGAAACATGGATCAACGAGGGTCATACACCAAATAAATTTTGGCAGGATGAAACTGTTACAAGTCAAAGGCACGCTTTTGTAAATAACTTATCTACTGGTTTAAACCCACCATCAGGAAAGGGACGCAGGCTGATAATAGTACACATTGGCAGTTCAGACGGTTTTGTTGAAGGTGGTTTATTAACTTTTGAATCAACTCGTACCGGTGACTACCATGAAGACAAGAACGCTGATGTCTTTCAAGAATGGTTCGAACAAATGATAGATCTTCTTCCTAAGAACTGTGTAATAGTAATGGATAATGCAAGTTATCACTCCAGACTTATAGAAGGACTGCCCACAACCAAGTGGTTAAAAAAAGACTTGCAGAATTGGCTGAGTTCAAAAAATATTACGTACCATCCCGGATCTATAAGAAAGGAACTTTATTCGTTGTGTGCCCTTCATAAAGAAAAATTTAAAAAATACGAAATTGATGAAATTGCCAAAAATCGTGGAATGACAGTACTTAGATCCCCACCATATCATTGTGAATTAAACCCGATTGAACTGGTATGGGCACAGATAAAGAGTGAAGTTTCAAGAAAAAATACCACTTTTTAAAATTCATGATGTTAAACAGTTGTTTTTGGAGGCCGTAAATAATGTAAAACCTGAAAATTGGGAAAAGGCAGTAAATCACACTATTAAAGAAGAGGAAAAAATGTGGAAGCTGGACAATATTACTGATAAAATGATCGAGCCAGTTATTATAAATCTTGGTTCTGAAAGTTCATCTTCTGAATCTGATTTGGATTTGTAACAAGTAGCTGTAAGTTTTATATTAATATTTTTATTCATCTATTTAACATACCTTAGACGGTTTTAAAAACTCTTTTTCTCTTTTGTAATTTTTAAAAATTAAAAAAAAAATGTGAATTTTTTAAAACATTTTTAATGTAGGCTAGTCAGTTCTAATATAGTGTGTGATAAAAGAGGTCACTTTTGTTTACATACACATAACACTTTATAACACTGAAATAATTCATTTATTTTTTTACAATTATTCAAAGTAATTTTTCAATTAATCTTGAGCACAGCCCATGGAGTGGTCGAAGGTACCAGTTAAAATTATGCTAATTACTCTCTCGTTCATAAAAATAAACTATAGCGATATATTAAAATAGCTGAGAAGGCGAACTTCGTACGGCCTTAGAATTAAGTAATGTGTCTAAAAAATTAACAAAAAATTTAAAAAATACACTCAAACATATTATGCATGAAACAATTTAAATCAATTTAATGCTTTTTGATAAAAATATTTTTATTTTTTTTTGCGTTAAATAAATATACAACAATAACGGTTTTCCAAAACGCGAATCATTGCCCATGCGCGAACCACGGAAGCTTTAACTTAATTCCGCAAACTTCCAACGGTTGGCTTTGTGATTTATTTATTGTTATTGTTAAAGTCAAAAGCATCGGAAATTGTAAACGTTTAAAATCAAATAGTAAGTTCTTTAAAATCATCAGTTTAGGCGGGATCAAGACTTCCTCTCCTTTGAATTTTTCCTCGATGATCGTTGTCGCAATCACATTATTCATTAGACCTTTTTACAGTCGGTCTCATTCCATTGCACAGTCGAGGTTGATTAATGTAACGCAGCATAATGACTGATCCTACTTTTAATTGTAAATTATTAGGTGGGAGTCTAGGCAATTCCAATGAATTCAAAAATTCTGTAATATAGTTGACTACGTCATTCTGATTTTTAACTGTGTGAACTGATTTGAATGAAAACAACTTTCCTGGAAGAATATACATATAAAATTTAATAAAAATCGGTCAAGCCATTTCGACGGAGTGTGGCAACTAATTCTGTGACACTAATGACTCTGACACACTAATTTCGCTATTAAAAGATAGGGATTGGTGATAGAAGGATCAAAAATTAAGGGTTATATGTTTTCTTTAATGCCATGTCATAAAAACATAAAAATAAAAATTTTTATTTAAAAAATAAAAAAACGCTTGGGGTGAATCAACCTTACCCCTTAGATTTATGAAAAATAAATCAACTATTCAGACCTACTGAATACGTGTAAAATTTTATAAAATTCAGTTTAGCAATTTCGGAGAAGTATGAATGGCAACTAACACTGTGACACTAATATAGCTGTTAAAAAAAGGGTAGGTAATAGAGGAGCTGAATAAATACAAAGAAATTCAGAGAAACATCAGAAAGAAAATTCGAGAGGCAAAAGAGAGGTGGCTCTCCGATAGATGCAAGGAAATAGAAGATCTGGATAAAAAGTACGATAGCTTAATTTACACAAAAAAATCAAAGAAATGGCAGGTTCTAGAAAGCGCACAAAAACGAATATACTTAAAAATGATAAAGGGATATTATTACTGATATGAAGGAGAGATTATGTCACTGGACCAATTACATTCAACAACTATTTAATGATGAAAGAGAAGAACTGTCATTAGAAATCACCGAGGATACTGGATCACCAATATTAAGAGAAGAAGTCATCTATGCCATCAAAAACACAAAAGAGGGTAAAGCTACTGGACCAGATGAGATGCCCATCGAGTTATTAAAACTCATCGATGAAGATGTTGTTGATGTAATGGTTGAACGCTTTAATCTAATATATCAGACTGCCACAATCCCCAGACAATGGCTGCAATCAACCTTGTAGCAATTCCCAAAAAACCAAGTTCAACAACTTGCTCAGACCACAGAACAATAGCTTTAATGAGTCACACACTTAAAACATTTTTGAAAATAATTCACAGCAGAATTGTTAAAACTCTTGAATATGAGATTAGTGACACACAATTTGGCTTTAGAAATGGTATGAGTACAAGAGATGCTTTGTTCGGCTTGAATGTGCTGGCTCAGAGATGCATGGACATGAATCAGGATATGTACTTATGTTTTGTAGACTTTGAAAAGGCATTTGATAAAGTTCAACATAAAAAGCTTGTAGATATATTAAAAAGCAAAAATATTGACAGTCGTGATCTAAAAATTATATCTAATTTATATGGAATCAAACTGCCAAGGTAAGAGTTGACAGCCAGTACACCGAAAATATCAAAATACAGAGAGGAGTCCGCCAGGGTTGCGTGCTTTCCCCACTACTTTTCAGTGTCTACAGTGAAGCGGTATTTCAAGAAGCGCTCTCAGACTCAATAGAAGGTATATCTATCAATGGAGAAGTTTTGAATAACTTACGTTTTGCAGACGATACAGTACGGATAACAACAATGATTTACAGAACCTAATGTAACGCCTTAATGAACGCTGTCATGAGTACGGACTGAAGATAAATTTAAAGAAAACTAAATGCATGATCATGACTAAATCTGCACATGCAAATATCCAATTGACTATTGAAGATATTGCAATTGAGAATGTTATTAACTATAAATATTTAGGAACACGGATAACATCAGATGTAGACCAAACCAAAGAAATTAAAACACGTATTGAAATAGCACGTACATCATTTATTAAACTTAAAAAGTGTCTTTGTTGTCGGGATATAAGGTTAGAACTACGCCTGAGAATGCTTCGATGTTACGTGTTCTCTACTCTTCTTTATGGTCTGAAAGCTTGGACACACAAACAAGTTCATCTGAATAAGTTGGCCGCCTTTGAATTTTGGTGTTACAGAAGAATCCTACGAATATCATGGATTCAAAGAATGTCAAACATGGAAGTAACTAGAAGGATAGGAAATGAGGCGGAAATAATATTAACTATTAAAAGACGAAAACTTGAGTACTTGGGACATGTGATGAGAGGGCAAAAATACGCATTATTACAACTTATTATGCAGGGTAAAATCCGAGGAAAGCGAAATGTGGGAAGACGAAGAATATCCTGGCTTAAGAACTTAAGGGAATGGTTTGAATGCAGTAGTGCAGAACTTTTTAGAGCGGCAGTCAACAGAGTCCGCATAGCCATGATGATTTCCAACCTTCGATAGAAGATGGAACTTAAAGAAGAAGAAGAAGAATAGAGGGTGAAAATTAAGGACTCTATTTTTTAATGTCACATCATAAAAACATAAAAATTAAAAATTTTGTTTAAAAAAGAAAAAAAAACTAATTGGGTTACCACCCTTGCCCCTTAAGGATATAAAAAATAAATAAAAACCTATTTTCTGACCTACAAAATACACATGTAAAATTCCATAAAAATCGGTATAGCCGTTTCTGAGAAGGAAGGTTTCATATGGCAACAACATGCGATGATCCCAAGCAGTCATCCATCCAAGTAATAACCACAACGGACACTGCTTGACTGCGGTGATCGAACGAGAATCAGTATATTCAGTTTGGTATTGCCGTTTGCCCAATCTATCCATACTGACATTTAGTTTGTTAATCCTAGCTTCCTTTGTTAGTCATAGTATGGCGTCATCTATTAGTTATATTGCGATTTAAACTGAGAGAAAAACTGTTTCTAAAGTCTTTTCATACAGTTTTTTGAAAACTATCTCATACACTAACCTTCTTCTGATAATAACAAACGCAACAAAAGACGAGTTATCTAATTTGGTGCAGTCGTTCTGAAGTGATGCCCGTACAAGCATTGCGGTGATTCATCTTTATTAATTTGACCCCTAAAAATCGTACCAAAAGACTTAATTTTGCCGAGAATATCAATTTTTGAACACCAAAAAGATGCAAAAAGAGTTTACCACTTTTATCCCTGGAATTCTTGCCTAAACCTCCCTTGTAAAGGGGTAAAAACTCAAAAAAAATCGATTTAACAAGAACCTGTATGCCGTAGAAAAAAATGTTTAGTGTACAATTAAGCGTTCTCTCAGAAACAACGCTTGAAGCGACCAACTATTTTGAATGTCAGTTGTGCGCGAAATCAATGTTAAATAAAATGTCTATCAAGTCGACGGTATAAATTCGATATCTTCTTCTTTTTTCGAACACTCTAACATATTGAGTTGTACCAACCAATATTTTGGCATTTGAAATATAACTAAAAAACGCAGAATGTAAACTTTAAAATTACAAATGATCGCCCGTCACTGGAATGAAATACCTCCAAGATGATGGATTTGAATTTAATTTTTAGCAGAAGATAGTTAATTTTGAAAACCATACTAATGTAATTGAAAAAGAGCAATTTAAATGTTTTAGATCGTTTTTAATCGTTTAAGCGTATTTCCAATGCCTCACATTTGTTGCCAAAAATCGAAACTAAAATTTCATTATAAAGGTTTTAAAGATTAGGCTCTTGTTATCAAAATTTCACAGTGGTCAGTTAATAAAAGGGATAAATTGTATTGATTTCATGAGACGCATAAAAATTGGCAAAAATCGCGCTCCCTTTATTTATTTAACACCTTTATGAAAACCCACTTTATTCGCGGCAAAATACAAAAATTGTGTACAAAAGCTGCACTCTTTACCTTTAAAACGCATCTTGATTTTTGTCGATAGGATACTTGGATCAAAAGATATCCTATTTTTACCATCGAGCTAATAGAAATTTTATTGAACATTGATTTCGCGCGCATAACTGACAATAAAAATTGCCGATCGTTTCAAGCGTTGTTTCCGAGAGAACGGTTCTTTTTACAGAAAAAGTGCTAATTAACATTGTTGTTCAAAATTATCTTAGCTACATTTTTTATTTTAAATATTATTTTCTATGGCGTACAGGTTCTTGTTAATTTTTAGAGTTTTTACCCCTCTCAGAGGGATTTTTAGGGGAAAGCCCAGTTGTAAAAATAGTAAACACTTTTGCATTTTTTTGGCGTCATAGAATTTACATTCTCGACAAAATTCAGCTTGTTCGTATGATTTTTAGTGGTTGAGTGGCATTTTCATCATCTAGCATGCTGCATAATGCATAAATGCGCATCCAAAGTTCATCTACTCCAATTATTCTCTAAATTTTCTAAAGAAAACCAAATCTGGAAGAATATATTTATACGGCCGTGATAGATGGCGACTAGATTAATATCCAAAAAAGCAAAATATCTGACAGCATTGTAAATACTAAGAATACTTGTATCTGGAAACTAAGAATACTTATTTTTAAATGGAACAATGATAAAACTTGCAGATGACGAAATCAGATGTATAAAAACAAGACTAGATCGACCTGTGCACGTGAGAGTCTCTTGGCATTCATTTGTGATGAATTCAGATATGATAATTCACAGGACCTGTCGTATGTGATGAATTACAGGGAACTACTCCTCCGCACCGTCTTCCTCTGTAAATACTTTATAATTATACACCGGCTCACTTTGACTTCCTTCTCTAATGAACTTCATAATAGCCGTTTACATGTGCTATAACCTTTGAGAAATGCAACAATTATGCTAAATAAACTTTACCATTCGTAATATTTCACACGTTTAGTTTACTCTTGAATAAAAATCGACCGGTGCACCGTCCCCTTCTAGCAGACTGAAGCGTGCACTTACTGGTGTGTATTGCAATTTTTTTGGTAATATTCGTTTTCAGTTCATCTCATGTTATACATAATGCGAATTAATGGAAACATAGGCTGTTTTAATGAAAAATCAGTTTATTTAGAAAAAAATTATATTTTGACAGAACTATAAAGATAAATTTACATCATTTAGTAGGAAATATAGGAAACATCCCCATTTTTCTGCAATTACTGCTTTTACCGTTTTGGCATAGATTCTACGAGTTTCTGACAGTTCCGAGATATCCCTTCATCTCGAAAACCAAACCTGAATGGTCGCTTCTATCATTTTTATTTTTGTAGTACAGTCGATTTTGCGCAATCTAGCTTTCCAAATCGCCCATAAATTTTCAATGGTGTTGAGGTCTGGCGAATCACCGGGCCAATTTAGAACATTAATCTTCTTATGTTTGAAAAATTACATCATTTGCTTTGACTTATGACAGGGAGCAGAGTGCTGTTGAAAAATCGCTTCTCCTTTAGGCTGACGGTTTTTGGAGTTCTGTGTCCAAACGCTGTTCCAACATGGATTTGTATTTTTAGCTGTTCATCATGACTTTGATTGCTACCAAAGATGCAACCCCATATATAAAAAATATTCCGAAAACTGTTTTTTGACTGAATGTTTTACGGTTTGATCAATATAAGATGGTGTAAGGTTTTCATTGTTAGACTTCCTGATGAATTTCGACCACTGTTCCTGAACTATAAAGTGAGTTTCATCTTATAATAGGACTTTTCTCCAGTCGTCTACAGTTCAATTAGAGTATTTTTTGGCACACAATGGCCTTTGTTTCTCCTTTCGTTAAGTTAGAAGCTGTTTTTGCTGTGGATGCATTGCCCTTCTACCATTATCCAAAAGTTTTTTCCGAATAGTTGAGTCATGAATTACTACACCTGATGCTGCTAGATCTTGTTGGAGCTCTTGGCTTGTTTTTCTTGGGTCCAATTTGCTCTTTCGAAGTAAAAATCTTTCATCTGCTAGTGTTGTTTTTCTCTTTCTTCCGCATTTTCCTAACCTTTCCACATCCATTGATCCCGTTTCTCGTTTACGCTTCAAACCTCAAATAAAAGGCAGAGAAAAGTAAGGTTATGTTTTCAATGCTTGGTCAGTTGTAAATGTGTGGACAGTGTTGCCAACTGTGAATATTGAAAAATGTTACAATGATTCCATTAATTCGCACAATACTGTATATACAGTAGAACCTCCAAAGTCGAACATCAAGGGAAACGCCAAAAAATTCTAGTTATAGAGTTTTGGACTTATGGAGGCGGATTTTGATTCGACATAAAAAACTAATTTTGAGTTAGTAAGATGAACTAAATATAAATTCAAGTTATCGAGTCAACAGACATATTTTTATATATCATATCATAATAATCAACATTATTTCAAATTATCCTGAAAATAAAAATTTAAAATTAAAGGTCAGTATTTTCTGCATTAAATAATTCTGTTGTTTTTTATATATAGCAGTGTCTAAGGTATAAAGAACAGAAAATTCTTGTCCTTTAGAGTTGCTGGTTGCTATATAAAATTCCGTAAAATATTCAATGCTGTTGTTGTTGTTAATGTAGTATTATTTCAAGTCTTCTATGTTATATAAATCATTGTATCTGTTTTCTGAGCTATTAAATCGATAATTTCGTATTATCTATAATCGATATTATAGATAATATCCCAGTAGTCATAACTGAACAGCAGACTCACTAATTACTTCTACAAATAGAGGGTTGAGATTTCGAGTAATGGAGGTTTTGGGGCTTGAAGGAAAGGAACAAAACATTTGTTCTCGTTTTGGAGTCATCCCTGGTCATCCCTAAGGAATTCGTCAAAGAAATAAAGAATAATTCTAATATAAAAAAGCACCAAGATTTAATGTAATACCGACTGAGATTTTGAGGAGATTTTAAAAGAAGGCTTTAACCAATTTAACAACTTTGGTCAGTACTTGTATTCGGCTTAACTATGTATCAGATCTATGGAAACATACCATGTTATAATATTTCGAAAACCTGGTAAAAACTTGAGCGTGGAGTGGGACATCAAGCCATTTCACTTTAACCTATACACTCTAACATTGACCAAGTGCATCGACATATGTCACTGAAACGTATTGTATACCATGCTTGTCTTCTTTTATAACATTTTCGCTACACTTTAAGTTAACCTTGTGGATTCAGTAGTTTTTTATCAACATACTTGGCTAGTAACGAGTTGATTTGTAATAGAATTTTGATGTTATAAAAGGTAAATAGACAGGAATCGGGTCACTTAATAATCATAACGTAGTTTAGTTGGTCGGTACTTTGTAATTAAACAGATGTAATCTTAGTAACGAGTAGTCAACGATATCATCATGCAGATCCAAGTAAATCGAATTAGATCTTCAATCAAGTATTATACAAATCATTAATTATAAATTATAGATAGTGTATAACTTCTAAAATATCATTTGAGTAAGAGACATATTCACATAAAACATGAAAATGCCTTCTCGGAATTGAAGCAAATTGAGCTGAGATACCACAAGAAAGTGTTTTGGGACTAGTTTTAAATCTGATATTATATTCCAATATGCTATTAAAAAAAAAACATTGTACAGCACAATAACCACTCTAGTTGATGATCCAACTATCATCGAGACTCCGTAAAAATATCAATCAGAAAACTATATTGGTATCAGGAAAAGAAAGAGGCGAAATAATAAAGACGCATATTGACTTCACAAACAAAAATAAAATGGTATTTTATTTATACGCGAGTAAACCGCAATTGACTGGAAAAAAATTACGTTTCAGTTCCCACTCAGAAAATCGTTTTGAAAAAAGATTATTTAAAATGAGGTATGTATTTTATCAGTGAAGTCGCTAAATATACCTGGCAACAGCACTGATGATGGAATTCTCATTGCGAAAACGTTCTGTGATTTAGCCCGAAAGGGATATTTTTTAAAAATTTTTAATAATTTTTTTGATTATGCTATACAGTCAAATACAGCAAATTCATTTTCCTTGTAAAAAAAGGTGTTTTTGAGATAGGTTTTTCAAAATTTTCCTTGATAGGCTAATTTGTCACCGAAAAATGTATATTTGGGTTTTTTTTTAGAATCCAAAGCCCGCTATGCAAGAAAAAGTAATAAAGACGGGAAAAAAGTTTTAGCTCAGAAAAAATTGAATTAACCATATAGACCAATCACTATTTTGGACCTAAAAGACTGAAATTTGGTAAATCATCATATTTTATAAAAGATAAAATGCCTGTAATATGTAAGCCAAATCAGGAGGGATTGCCTGACCAACTTTGGATAGTTGACGCGGAATTACCCCGTCTAAAATTATGGTGTTCCGTTATGAGTATGCACCAGGAAATCTAACATTTACAGATTTAGTCCAGTCGTCAGAGATTTGACCCCTAACGAACAAGCCGAATTTTGGCAAGAATATCAATTTTGGGACCCCAAAAACGCCGTAGAAAAAAAATGTTTTAAAAAAAAATGTAGCTGAGATAATTTTGAACAAAAATTTTAATTAGCACTTTTTCTGTAGAATAAACCGTTCGTTCAGGAACAACGCTTGAAGCGATCGGCGATTTTAAATGTCAGTTGCACGCGCGAAATCAATGTTAAATAAAATGTGTATCAAGTCGGCGTAAAAATTGGATATATTTTGAGTGCGCTATCAACAAAAATCAGAATGCATTTTAAATTTGAAGACTGCAGCTTTCTTGTGCAATTTTTGTATTTTGTCGCAAATCAGGTTCGTTTCTATAAATCTGTTCAATAAATAAACGTTGTGCGATTTTTGTCATTTTTTACAATTCTCGTGAGATCAATACAATTTATTACTCTAATTGACCAATATATCTAAATGCTTCCAAGAAGATGGTTTTCAGTGCATTTTGTAGCAGAAGATAAGCAGATTTGAAAAACGTACTACTGTAATTGAAAAAGGGCAGTTTTATATTATTTAGATAGTGTGTAATGTAAAAGTTTAAATTCAGCGTTTTTTAAGCATATTTCAAATGCCTTAAATTTGTTGACAAAACTCAAAACTAAAATTGTATGTTATAGGTTTTAAAGAATAGACTCTAGTTATCGAAACTTTACAGTGACCGGTTAATAAAAGGGATAAATTGTGTTGATCTCATGATCCATGTGAAGGTGTCATGATCCTAGGAATCATAAAAATTGGCAAAAATCGCGCCACGTTTATTTATTCAACGGCTTTATAAAAACCATCGAGAAAAAAGACAAAAGAGGGAATGTAAAGGTAGTGGGGGCAAAAATATTGATAGACAAGAAGTGCGATCTTTAGAGGCCACATTAAACAAGGAAAGAGAGTCTCTCTCTCCTTGTTTGACATCAAATTTAGTTGGGTTATGTTATTGTTTGTCCCAAATGTCACATGAAATCTTATGTATATTGAAGTTTTTTAACAGTAATTGTGACATTTTAGACTATTACCGTTAATAATTAATTAACACTTTCTCGTGTAAGACACATTCTGAAAAATATTATATAGCTACTGTTAATAAGTGTCGGAAAATTTAAATTTGGCGAATTCGCATTTCCAGATATGTCCGCCATCAGAGGCCACTTTTTTGGTCTCCTTTTCATAAGGAGTAGATTCTCTCTTTTGTCTTTTTGCTCTATGATAAAAACACAGTTTATTTACGTCAAAATACAAAAATTCCGTACAAAGCTGCACTCTTTATCTTTAAAATGCATCTTGATTTTTGTCGATGGGATAATCGGATAAGAAGATATCTAATTTTTACCGTCGAGGTGATACAAATTTTATTGAACATTGATTTTTAGCTATATTTTTTATTTAAAATATTTTTTTCTATGGCCCAAAATCGATTTTTTTTCGTTTCACCCCTCTACAAGGGAAGTTTTAGGATAAAGCCCGTGGGTAAAAACGGTAAACTTTTTTGCGTCCTTTTTGGCGTCATAAAATTGACATTCTCGGCAAAATTCAGCTTGTTCGTATGATTTTTAAAGGTTCAGTGGCATTTTCGTCTCTATCTATTTATTTATTTTATCTAAAGCCTTGTTTGGCTTTAGATAAAGTGGCACTTCTGTGACCACTTTATTCTTTTAATTGCAATTTCAAAAATAAAGTCAATAATTTTTTCTAAGAATAAAAATGTCCTGCCTCTGTAGCGCAGAATTTTTTGTGTTGTAACACTTTTTGTTGCCACACTGTCTTCTCTCCAAAAAAAAAAAACGAAATGGTAATTATTCTCTATTTTAAAATCTTAGCTAGCGCATTTGTAGAATTAAATCATTTTGATAAGTTTTCTCTTTCAATCAGTCGCCACTTCAAGTGCAAGACGGTGTGTAAATAAAATAGTAACAGCTAATAAAATAAAATCAAAGAGTAAAGAGTAATTCCAAATGGCGATAATAAAAGAGGTCCATTAGCGTTCATCTTAAAGCTCGAAGAACTAGTGTGTTTACACTATG
The DNA here is from genome assembly GCA_918026665.1 of Diabrotica balteata. Classification (NCBI taxonomy): domain Eukaryota; kingdom Metazoa; phylum Arthropoda; class Insecta; order Coleoptera; family Chrysomelidae; genus Diabrotica; species Diabrotica balteata. The sequence continues at coordinate 93,679,719 of OU898283.1, read as the reverse complement.
TTCTTGTTGTAAGTCGAGAAATAAGATAAAAAGGAAACATCGACGATAAAATAAACCTATTGAGAGAAATAGTTCTGTTTTACGAGCTATAGGGCGATATAAGGAATTTTCCTTCGATTTAGTACATATACAGAGTGCGTTAAACTGCATTTTATTAGATTTTTTTGTGGATTTTGGTCTGTTAATTATTAAAACTTATGAACTACTTAATGTACCTTGATTTACATAAACACTTTAATGAATACCAATAAAATAATCAATTCGAACGAAAGTATTTAGTAAAAATTGTGTTCTTCTTTTTGTTTTATTTTGATACATCTTATAGATAGTTATTCTATATATTTAATACTTAGAAATAAATGAAATAATTAAAGATGGAAGATGTAGATAATTATTTGGTGGCTTCACAAAGTAAAGCTAAGCTCCGTCAGGCTAGAATATTACGTTTCACGGTAATTGAGTCCTAGATGCAGAATAGGGACTATATTATACTATCCAACAGATCCGTTCATAAAACAGGAATCCTAGCCAGTACAGATAAATCTAAGCGTTTGCGTGGAATACTTCATTTTGTTTACATCGGTAGGACATGGGCAATATTGTGTTCATAAAAAGGCCATTTAGACATCTTCTTAATAAGACATATCCAAATTTGAGCGTTGGCAACTTATCTGCATATATCTGTGTATCATTCAGTGTACGTCTAGGTTGTGGCGGCCGTAACAACGGCATTTTCCTTTCTAAAAATAATAACGAGCTGTCATTGAGGGCACGTAAAACCTTCCGTCTTCCTGGGTTAACATGAATCAATACTTCTTGGCCCTGGAACAATCCGAAAAAATGCCATACGATATTATTATTAAAGTGCACCTACATAAACGTAAATTCCAGGTTAAAGTCGAATCTAAACAACTAAGTACAGAGTATATATCCAGACAAAATACAACTTCGTGGTTTGTCAGGGCCTTCGAAGCGACGACCCAAACAATATTTTTGACTTTTGACATGATTAGTGGTTCTAACCACTGGTATGTTGCAATACCTAGAGGACTACGCTTTAAAACCTTTGGATGATATTCTGGTCCGAGAATTGTGTCCTTAATACTCCCTCCCTTTGTGATCTTCACCTTTACCGTTGTTAAATCCCTGGAAGAGAAATTCATTAACGATTTTATTTTAACATGTTTTATAGATTTCGAAAAAGCCTTTGATAGAGTACCGCATATACTACTATTTCAATGCTTGGTCTGGACACCTATGACATTAGATTGCCCAAAAATCTTGACTACAATCAGACCGCTTGTATTAAGGTGGATCAAGAGGTTTCAGCTAAAGTTTTTATTAAGCATGGTGTCAGACAGGAATGTGTTATATCACTGATGTTGTTTAATGCCTACACTCAACCAGTTTTTGAGATAGCGTAAAATAATCGTCGCGAAGGTGTTCGGTGGTGAAGTTATCATTAACATCAGATACGCAGATGGCTCCGCTATAATATGATACGACTCTAGAAACCCTGTTGAACGCTGTAAACAACGAATGCACTGAAAAGGGCTTAACAATCAACGCAAAGAAAACAAAATGGATGTTGGTCAGAAAAATTAACATCGAAAACTCAATACTAAAATTAGATAATAAAATCCTGGAAAGAGTGGAACACTTTCTATATCTGGGTCGTTGGATTAAAAGGATTGAAAGTTACGAGTAACTTTCGACCAGAATAGAACTGGAACAGCAAAGCTTTATTAACTGGCCTTCTGTATTGTGCAGTAGAAGTCTGTCATTGACAATACGTTTAAGAGTATTGAAGTGCGTCTGGTCAGCTTTATTGTATGGATGTGGAACCTGCATAGCAAAAGTAAAAAACTTGATAAATTAGAAGCGTTTGAGTTGTGGTGTTACCGTCGCATGCTCAGAATCTCGGGGACAGCAGATATATCTTAACGAAGGTGTGCTAGAGACCATGCACAAAATGCTAGAATTGATCAACATCATCAAAATAAGAAAGGTCCAATACTTCGGCCATATAATGAGAGGAGCTAAATATCGCTTACCCCGGTTGATAATTCATGGCAAAATCGAAGACAAACGATGAGTCGGAGGAAAGCAACTGTCCTCGTTGCATAACATTAGACAGTGGACAGGCGAACGGTCGAGGAATTGTTTCATCTAGCTGCCGATCGAGAAACATTTCATCATCTTGTTAATACGACTATAGCCAATGAATCAAAACAAGCAGGGCTCGCAAAGAAGAAGAAGAAGTATTTTAATATGCCGTTTGACCAATACGCCAAGTCTCCTAACTTTGACAGATCAGCTAAACATAAGCTCTCCACCAATACCTGATATACCTCTTATTTGACCTCGGTCAACCCAGAGTTCTTTTATTTAAGGTACATCGAACCTTCCCTAGCGACAGTAGATTCTGCCGAATCTGCTTTATTATGCTGGAGTTTCGTCGGCAGGACTGTGACTGGAGTCATCGAAGACTCCGATCGACTTAAAGAAAGTCTTTAATATGTCTTGAAATGCTCTCAACGACCTACCCGATCCTTCAATTTTTCAATAACAAGTCTTCCGTTTTAAGGTCTTAATTGTGTCTCTACTTTCTCCCGCAGGACCGCCATAGCCCTCACCATATCAACAGTCTATTTTTTTGGTATATTCGTAAATACAGTTAGGCCACATGGTCCCTGCGTTATACGATATTTTAAGGAAGTGTAAACTTCCGGTAGGAACCTCGTCCACTAGTTGTTTCGTCTTGTTAACCATCAGGTCTGCTGGGGCCTTATGTAATTGAGTATCAGATGGTGTTATATCGCCATCTTGATTGCTTTTTAGCATTGATATATGAATGGATCCGCTCTTTAGAGTTCCTAGGTGTTTTAGCGATTCTATGTTGTTGGGGTGAGAAGTTATGGTATTTTCTCCAGAGGTCTCTTTTTACCGCAAGGTTTTGCCAGTTTAGCTGCTCCGACTTTGTGTGGTTTATGTTGGTTCACTTCCTTCTACATCCAAACTCCCTATAAGCGTTTATTAATAATTTACTCAGTCTGTTCCTCCATAAAAAACTTTGAAATTTTACACCTAACAACTGCATTTGCTCAAACTTAAACTTCAAACTGACAACTTAAGACAAATAATTCTCTACTTTTAGGGCCGATTGTTGGAACGCTAATCAAAACTTGAATGTAATCAAATATTTAATTAAAATCAAATACGTCACATTTTATTTTATTATTTTGCGTTATAATTTAAAATAAACCATAATTAAACTCTTTCTGATGTTAATTGTATGTTTTTCTTTACCAATCAATAATAATAATAAGCAATTTTTAATAATTTTGGCAGTGCTGTGACGTATTTGATTGTAATTAAATATTTGATTACAATCAAGTTTTGATTAGCGTTCGAACAGTTGACCCTTAATCTACTAATCATAATTAATGAGTGTACTTAGTAATGCATCTTTGAGGTATCAAGTATAAAACGTGTATGTGAAATTATTTTTTTCTGTTTTAAAAATCCGTATAAATGATTTTAAAAATAGTTTTTAAATAATACCCATGTCACACCTTCAGGTACTATTCAAATTTCTCCACCAAATCTCCGGTTTTCTGTTTAACTTTATAGTTATTTTACAGATTACAGTAGAATCGATTTAATGGTTATTTATAAGCTATTAATGAACCTTGTCGAATTTCACTTAACAAATTGTTGATTTCTTGAAAACCGATAATGAAAACAATTGAAATGTAGATAAAATCACTATTAAATAAATTCCGTAAATATAATTCGTCATTAAACAAATATTTCGTTCGAACAATTAAACAAAAAAAAAAGAAAGTTAGCTGGAAGGCGAGATATAAAGCTTTATGTAATTTAGGGATCGGTTGTAGTGATAACTTGATAATTTTATATTGTATAATTCAAAAAATTTACTATGCCTAGTTTTAAATATAATTTTTATTAGTTTTATTTTCTAGTTTATTGTTAAATTTAAATTTTATTTTAAATCTAGAGAGGAATATCAGGTTTTTCGGTCAAAAAATAAAATGAATCTATTATTTCGTTTAAACTCATTATTTCGCTACTACTTATTAGCTTGATCAGGAGTGTACTAAAATTAGTATTAAAAAAATCATTAATACATAGAGCATACAGTCAACTCCCGTTTATCCGTGAGGTTCAGTGCTGCGAAAATCGCGATAAGCCGTAATTGGAAGTCAACTACATGAATGCAAAGAATAAAAATGTAGTTTCACCTAAAGCTTTAATTTACAATTTTCATGTGTAGGTACTTACATTTTTATACTTTTTTAAAGTAATCTGTAGCTTTCTTTGAGTAGAAAACTTCTTCTTCTTCCTTCTTGTATGTAGGCTTTAAAGCCTGTTTCTTCTTCAATATGAGCCTCCTAAATTATCGCACCATCTTTTTCTTTGTCTGCCAATACTTCTCGTCCATTTGATGACTTATTTCGTGCTATTCGTACTATCCTATCCTCTGCCATTCTATGCTCTGTGTTCGTTCCACTCCTGTTTCCCTTTTGTCACCCATCCATTTATGTCTTCTATATTGCATCCTCTTTTTATGTTTCTCTTCCTATCCAACAGACTCTTCCCCGATATTCGTCGAAGTATTTTCATCTCTGTCGTTTCTAGTAGTCGTCTCGTTTTAGATGTGTCAGGTCTTGTCTCCGCCGTTTTGTATGTTAATACATGTTAATATAAGTCTAATTACTGCTTTATAGATTCTTTTTTCGTGTCCTGTTTCGAGCTCCTCTTCTGTCTCGGCGATTAATACTTAGATTTCTTTGTTCCCCATTCTTTAACCATGACCTTTACGTACTGCTTGTATTATTTCCTCCATTATTATATCAATGAGAAGTGGGCTTAACGAATCATCCTGTCTGGCTCCGCTTTGTACTGGTATACACTATGTTAGTTTTCCATTTATCTTTGCCTGTATTCGATTATGGAAGTAGATGTTTTCGATGGTTTGGACAATATTGATTGTTATGTTTCTTTTATACATTAGGTGTAAGACGTCTTTGAGTTATTGGGTTTGATCGAAAGCCTTTGTCAGGTCTATAAAACAGATATGCTGGTTTATTGTACTCGATGGCCTTTTCTTTTCGTTGTCTTAGTACAAATACGGCGTCTATTCAGGATCTTCCAGATCTGAATCCTTGTTGTTTATCTTATAAAGTTTTAAGTAGATTTATACCTTTATAATTGTTATGGTCTTCCTTATCTCCTTTCTTGAACATTGGTGTCATGCTGTTTCTCCATGCGTCTGGTATCTTAGAGTGCAATATAAGTTTTGTCATCCCTACGGTTAAATTTTCTCCTCCGTGTTTTAGAAGCTCGTTGGATATGCCGTCTGGTCCTCGTGACTTTCTATTTTTGAGTGAATTTATGGTTCCTGAAAACTAATTTCTATTGCATGTCTTAATTCATGTACGTTATTGTGTTGATTATTATTTTCGTTTCCTTGAAACAGTTCCATCAGGTATCTTTTCCCATTTGTTTGCTCGTATGTTATTGTATTCCTTTAATTCTGTCATTTCTTTCCGTTGGTTTCTTATGAATCTCCATATTTGTTTTTGTGTAGCGTAAAAGTCGCTTTCCATCCTTTTTGTAAACTGTTTCCAGATTTCATTTTTTGTTCTTCTTACCAACTGCTTTGTTTCATTTCGTATTCTTCTATAGTTGTCTCGCCATTCTGGAGTATTTAATGTTTTGTACTTCGTATACTCCTCTCGTTTCTTTACATTTCTCTTTTATTTCTTTTCTGAACCATGTATTGTTGTTGTTTCTTTTTGTTCAGTATGACTTTGCGTTTTGCTAGAGCTCCTGTTGCTCGCGTTTATGTCTCCGATGTCGTCTATTTGTTTCAGCTGTATCTTCTGTGCTAGCCTCCTTTGGTAGATTTCTCTTGTAGAGTCGGATATCTAGAATCTGCTTTGGGTGAATTTTTCTATTAGTGACTCTATTTTCTATTAGAAATCAATCATACATTTGTGCCCTCTGAAGTTTTCAAATGTATATTCATACTGGAGCTTATGGTCGAAAAATTTATTTTTAATTCTCAGTTCGGTAAAAGCACAGAGATTAGCCATGAGTTCTCCATTTGCATTGACATGGTTTTCATTAAATCTTTGTGTTACTTCTGTAACTATTTCATTTCCAATTCGTGCATTAAAGTCACCCATACGACCCATAAAGTAGTGAATTAAGGGTTCTTCATGAGGTATTTCATTCAGGATGGTTTGCTATTGTTTGTAGAATTCCTCTCGTTTCTCCTTAAGTTTGCAGTCCTCGGGGCTATAGATAGATATGACACTTAATTTTTAGTCCATTTTGATGTTCATATGTATTATTCTTTCGGAGACATACCCGTAGTTATTTTGTTGTGGAAAACGTGTTTCTTTATTCTACATTGCATTTTACGCAGTATCAGTTTTTCAACGAGTAGCGAGTCGTCCTGGTCCTCTAGATATTCTAGGAGAAATGCATTCACGTGACACAAGGCCGCTTTGTGAGTCACTAGTCCACCAGGTACAAACTCCTTTTCTTGCATGCCTTAAATGCTCAAATCCCAAGTCGGTAGCGTCGCAGTGTAACCACTCTTGCAGGTTTTGGTTCGTATAGATTCTTTTCTCCTGGAACTGAGTTCATTAAACTTTTATTAAAAATCCTTTATAAAAGGTATATCGTTGCTAGTCCTGAGACAGGTGTGTCTACGAGGACTATATCGTTGTTACCCACATAGTGGCCACATGTATACCTAGACACTGATGATGGAATATGGATTCCGAAAACGTTTTGTGTAACGTAGCCCGATTGGGTTTTTAAATATATACCTTTTATAAAGGATTTTTATTTTTTTTTTGATATGTGGTACACAGCTAACTACAGGAACTTAGATTCTTTGTGGATTTCATTAAACTTGTAAGTACAGGTAGTTCATTTTCATCTTCTGCAACTCTAGTTTATCATAATTTTCGATATTTAATAACAGTTTTCTCCATTACTTCATAGTTTGTTTGAACACTTTAAAGACTTCCACACAGATGCAATTTCATAAATAGATCCGAGAACAGTGAATGACTTCCAAAACTCTTATCTCTCAACGCCTCCGCAAGATGTGAAGGGGCGTTGTCAATCAACAACACAGCTTTTTAGACAAATTGTTTGTTTTTAAATGTTTTTTGACTTCTGGTACAAATTTGACTTCGAACCTTTCTTGAAATATTTTTTTATCCATTTATCCTTTCCTCTGTTTGAAGTAATCAACCATGATCTAGGTTTTTTGCCTTGCCAATCACTGTCAACTTCAGTTTGTGACTTCCTGTAGTGTTGTTGCAAGATATGATCGTGATACGTTTGTTGCTGGATTTATGCTTACCTTCTCTTGCAAAAGCTAGCGGCCGAGTCAAAAGGTATTTCCACAAGACGCCTGGTTCGCCTTTGTTATAAATTTGTTCGTAGCTCAGATCATTTGAAGAAAGGAACTCCTCGAACTCACTTTTAAATTCCTCAGCTCCCTTTTGGTCACAGTTGAGCTTCTCTCCATGGAGCCCTATTCAGATAATGCTTCAAAATCCTCTTCTAAGACTAACATGGCAAAAACCTGTTTTGCTTTTACAGAAATTATTGCTCCTGATAAGGGTGTACCCAAGCTACGTTTTTGTTTCACCACACAACAGACAAACAACTCTATCGTCTAGTATAACAAAGACACGATTTGATTTGTTCTTTTTTTAAAAATAAAATAATGAAATTAGTCAGTAGTATTTTTTGGTCACTTTACACTGCAACACTAGAATACTATATTTCAAAAAGCGATTATTTTATCTTTTTATAACTAAGCAATATTGAAATTAGTGAATCGTCTTTGTTGGTTACTTTACACTGCAACAATAGAATATTATATTTCAGCTTGTAATAATAAGTTACTATGTTTGGGAACAAACTACAATTTTCTTTAAAATTGTATATCTTTTTTATATGATTTGATAATACTAGATCTAGTTTATAAACTAATAAGTTTTCATGACTATTAAAAAAAGCTTCTACAGAGTCGCGGATAATACACCTCACGGATAATCCGCTCGCGGATAAACGGTAGTTGACTGTACTTACAAACAAATAAAAACTCACAGGATAGATTGGATAAAATACAAACCAGCGAATCACAGAATTACACTAAACTAATTACTAATACGATTTTTAAAATACATTAACTTTTTTTGCTAATATATAATAGTTTACATAAAATTATATAGAGGGTTAACCTTATGTTATGTTTGATGTTTTAAAGTATTACAATAATAAGATTATTAGTGTCAGTTTTATTTTTGATGGCATTCTTAGTTCGGTTAATATGATACATCTCGAGAAACAATATTTTTTGTAATTTGTTAATGATTGCAATCTTTTCACGTTATCATAATCAAACTGGTCGCCTATTTTTATAAAGTGTTCGACAACAGCGCATATGTTATTTCTACTGTTGCAGTCACTCTTGTGTTGTGTGATCCTCTGTTTCAACCACTGATCGGTTTGTCCAATATAACATCCCTGGCAACCTAAACACTGTAATTGATATATGGAATTAGTATTGTACATCAATGGTGTCAATCAATCAATCAATCAGTCAATCAATCAATGGTGTCTGATCTTTAGATCAGATCACTTTAAATCGGCTGCGCAGTTCAATTTGTCCAGATAGGATAACATTGTTTATACGTTTAATAATTTTCCAAGGTATTTTAACATTATATTTAATTATATTTAACAAATTTGAATTTTGCGTATTTCCTTCTACTTCTGTTTATATTGAACACTAGACAAAGACAAAGCTATTATAGAACTGAGGAACCCTGAGTTAATAAAATTCTAATTAATAATTTGGCGTCTGTAATTAAAATTATCCAGATATATGAATTACAAAACTCAATAAATTCTTGTTTGTTGGTTTGTTAATTTTATTGAAATTGATTAAAATAGAAATTTTATTTGATTTTCTAATAGATTTTAAAATCGTTTTAGTATATTGGTTATTATATTATCGAAATTGATGACATATTGATGGGTTTTAATATTTCATATTAGTAATCCATCTCTATTTACTATTTTTGTTATATATGTTAAATATCCTAACAACAGAATAATGATCATTAAATTAGTGTCCTTTTTTTCTCAAAAAAGCTTGAAACCGATTGTTATTAAAACCGATCATACTGCAACCAATTGGCTGATTGTACATCTTCCACTCGTGTAACCTGAATAGCCGGGACCAACGGGTTTACATGTCCTCTGAAGCGCGGTGGCGACTCAGTTAAACTAAAAAATTTCTGATGCCTGTGACTGTGGGGATTAAACCAAGACCGTCGGGTTTGGATAGCTACTGAGCTTAAGTAGCCACGATTTAATATCCTAATACTTAATCTTTGTTTTATTATAAATAAATAACTGGATTTTCAGCAACACGAAAAAAGGGAAACCATTTTAGAGATTACCCTACAGATTTACAGCCGTTTCAGTTTTGATTTGGCCCAACCCTATTTCCACCCTTGCCAAAAGTGCCCTGCTGCGCCAATCCTTTCAGATATAAAAACTTTCAAATTCTTTTACCAATTCAAATCTCCCTTATAAATTATTGGGTATGTAAACAATAACTATTACTGCCCATGCAGATAACAGCAAAAATACAAACCTCAGTATCAACCTTGAGGGTCTAACTTTATCCCCCTATTATCGTTATTAGACAGGGACGGCTCTCGTGCAACAGCTAGAATAAACACATTATTTCTATATTACAAATAAAGTTATCTTGCTATTTAACAAACAACATAAACATATCAATATTAAGTAATCGTTAATTGTGGATATTTACAAAGTATATTTTAAATAAATCAATCAAATAATTTTACTGAACAAAATTAACTGTTATAATAAATTTACGCAAAAAGTATTTCATTTTAAATAAAATAATGTCCCCATTGAAAATTATAAATGAAAGACATATAACCGTTGTGTGCAACTCTGGTGTTACTTAATCTATTATATTATTATAAACTATTGAGTCTAGTAACTATCTACGGTAACTTTAATTTTACAAATAAGTTTAGTACTGTAGTAGTTCCCAACTTATTCCTGAACCAATAGAAAAATATGACATTCATGTTTGTTTATTTGTATTTTTGTTAAAATTATGACAATTAATGAACATAGGTACAATTTTCTTAATTGATTGCCAAGCCTATTTTTCAAATTGGTTAATTATGTTATCAACCAAATAACTTCCAGAATACATAAACTGAATGTTTAATATATGTGCTAGGAACACGATACTTGGATGAAATGAAGACATCAAAAAAAGTTAAAAAAAGCTGCCAAGCGCTAAAAAAAATCCATAGAAATTATTTATTATTAATTTTGAATTGCTACTACAGTTTATATCACTTTTTTCTTCACAAATCTAGGCTCTGCTTTGATCCCTTTTCAATATTAATACCATCAACACTGTTAATCATTATCCACATTATCAAACACATCAGAAACTTGTCCATGAAGCTTTTTTGTACCATGAATGTAGCGACAAAAATCAAATGTGAAGCTGTTACACAAATCTTAAACAAACACAATTACACAAACACAAACACAAAATTACACAAATCTAATAGTCTTAAAGACTAAGAAGATATTAGAAATTTACATAAACTCTGAGATTCAACTAGAAATTCGTAAAGTTGTAATACGTAATATGAAGAATCTAATGAATTAAATGAAATAGGAAAGAAAAAAATAAATACCCTTTATAATTATTGATTGGGAAATCTAATGGTTTTGATGTTTCAACAGATGACCCAGATAAATCTTTTTTCTTTTTTTTACTGCGAGTTCTCTCTTTTTATTTATTCCTCGTAAAGCTTGTTTGCTTGACATTCTTGCTGTTAAAGGTGTTTTCGAGATTCGACGATAAAAAAAACAGCTAGAAGCCTTCTAGTTTATTTGAGCTCCCAGTCTTAAGCACTCACTTAAGCATTCACTCCATAAAGTAATATTCCTTAATAAAAAAAAAGAGACTCCTTTCCCAGTCTATTTCGCCAGCCACGCCTATACATTGCCAACCGTTGACAGTTTGCTACATTTTTCAGCATCTTTGTTTACAGTCTACACCATCTTTCCATCTGAGATTCGGCCTACCTCTCCGTGTACTTCCCACCAGCTGTGACATAAGAATTAGTCAAAGATCTTGCTAGATGTCCTGCTTAGTCATCTTTTTTCTTCTTAGTTATTTTTATGAGAGATATTACGTCATTACCATCAGATACCTCTTTGTATTTGTGGTATATCTGATAGTTGTACCTCCTCCTCCAAATGCCGTTTTCACCAGATACTTTTCCAGATATAATAAAATAAAACCTCAATGGCAAACTTCTGGAAGTCTAAAGGAAAAAACTTCTTTTATCATTAAGTTCGAATTGATGGTAAACATATATAAATGGATGTCACAAGGCATTTATTAATTTATTCAGCATTCCCATTAAAAACCTGAAGAATTTCAAAAGAAAATATAACTCCATATGACGTGTGAGCAAAATATAAAAGCAATGCCATGCTAAATTCAATATGAAAATGATGTTCGGTATACAAAAGACAGTTCAGATTTGTTTTCACTTATAGTGCCTCTACTATTCGCTTTTACGTATTTCCCATCAGAGCGACTTTGTAGAATCCCTGAACGTGAAACCAAATGTCTTACGAAGGAGGTAATAATAAAATAACTTCATACAGACGCTACGGCGCCATCTGAAAATAAAAACAACAGTAGAAATCCCGAGATTTCCAAGTTTTTGGGACCATAATTCAGAGTACTGTTCTTATTTAGTGGTCACTAAATATTTCATTGTCCTCATCATACTCATCAATCTCTTCTGGCAATATTTCAAGTTCTTCCAACACAACTTCTCTATCTGGTTCATCCTTGGATATACTTGTGCAAGGATCATTTTGTTTGAGCCTTCTATATTCTCCCAAAAATCATCAGACTCCAAAATATTTTTGATCCTATTTTCTGTTGTTCCCGTAGAACAAAATGCCATTGTTTTTTATTAACTAAAAGAGAATAATACATCATAAATATTTACAAACACACATCAAAATAATCTAGGGGAAACCTCTATTAACAGCTTTAAATTAATGTTAGCTGCAAATACAAAAATAAAAAATTATGTTATTAATCTTTTTTGTTGTTTTGTCAATTATTGTAGGAACTTGGACGGTAATCCTGAGAAGAATGACTAAAAAATTTAACAAAACTTCAATATGAGATTTATGTCTATAAGATAGAAAGTAATATTTCTTTACTGGTACCTGATTTTCGATGTCTATGTGGATTTTTATTTAGTTTTATAATTGATAATAATGGAGAGACACCATTTAAATCGCAAAACGCAAAAATAAGCTGGCAGAAGTCAAAGAGACATTACTAAGGTCCTCCTCACGAACAGAAGTGTCATTATTCGTTTGTGGTTAAGGTGTCAAGAAACTGGTAATGTTGCTGAAAGTCATACAGGTACAAGGATAACCAACCAGATTGAAGACCGTTTTATTAGGTTGCAGGCTTTGAGAGATCGCACTATAACTGCATCACAATTACAAATGAGGCTGAAAGGAACTTATCAGATTCTTGTAAGAGACCAAACCATTAGAAATAGACTGCATGAAGTAGGATTATCTGTGTTATCCAGAAGACATCGCGCTTATCGAATTCAATGGGCTCAAGAACACGCAAATTGGATTAGATGTGAGTGGCCTCTATTTTGTTCACAGATGAGTCCCGATTTGGATTTGCGCCAGATACAGGACGGACAAGAATTTGGAGACAATCTGACAATGCTGAAAGATTTTCAAATGTGCAGGAGGTTCATAGACAGCAAGGCGGCAGTATAGTGCTATGGGGTAGCATCACTCTTGGTGGAAGAACCAATCTCGTTTGTCTGGAACGGTTTTTAAATATAACAGACTACCGCGATATTATGCTCCAACCTATTGTCGTACCCTTTGCACAACAAGTTGGTCCCCAATTTCAATTAATGCACGATAATGCGCATCCACATATTGCCAGGGTCGTGGGAACATTCATCTAAGATAATGAAATTTTGGTTTTACTATAGCCTGCACAATCGTTAGATTTAAACCCAATTGAGAATGTATGGGACATATTGGGCAGACGCATTTTGCAATAAAATATTGCGTTCATTACAAGAAAGCAACTGTTTGAGGAACTTTTAATGGAGTGGAACAGAATACCGCAGTAAGACATTGACCATCTGCTGATCATGAGTTTGTCTTACAGAAAACTGTAGGTCAGACACTGTACTAACTTACCCTAAATACTACTTTGTTGGGAGTTGAGGTACAGTTATATTAGAAAAAAGGGTACAAGTATTAGAAAGAGAAGTTAACGTCATCCTATTTGTGTAAAACCGGCTGGGATTTTTGGAGGTTTATCAAATGTCACAGGTTATTAAAAATATAAAATCATTGGCGTTGAGCATTAATTAGACGAAACCATTTATTCAACAATTATATAAAAAATAATTTTCATGACTGTTACAAATAGAATTTAGTATTTGATGATAGAACCGTCTGCTTCTATAACTTTATTTAGTCTATTTGGCATACTTTGCATTATATTAGATATCATATTTGGATCAAGATCTTCCCAGCACCCTAAGATTGTATCCCACAATTGATCTGAATTTTGTGACATAAAATTTCTTTTATATATTTTTTTAAAAATTATGCCCCAAATGTTTTCAATTGGATTTATATCTGGACTGTGCGCAGGCCATGGCAATACTTCCAGGTTTTGCGTTTGAAACCAATTCCTTACAGCATGGGCAGTGTGGACTGAACAATTATCTTGTTGATATATAAAAGTATTATTAGGATACAATTGCTCAATAGAAGGGAGCATTACGTGTTCCAAAACGTTAATGTAATTGTCGGCAGTAAATCTTCCCTCTAATCGTCAACAAACACCAGGTCCATGTATACAAATCCAACCCCATACATTTACAGAAAAACGCCAAGATTTATTATGACAGTGAATATATCGTTCTTCAAACCTAGTATTGGCTGGACGATAAACACGGATTTGACCGTTATAGGTCGACTGAAAAGCTTTTCATCAGTAAAAATGACATTGTTCCAAAATTGTGGATGGCGGTAAATATAGTTTCGTGCAAATATTACTCTTGCTTGCCGATGTTCAACAGTTACTAATAGTTTTTTGGCAGCTGGTCGGGTTTTTAATTCAGATTCATTGATCCTTCTACTTACAGTAGGTTGGGCACCAGGAAATCCCGTATGAATCGTTGAATCCTTTGACGTCGCAAATGGATTATCTCTTAAGAATTGAACTAAAGCAGCATCTTGTTGAGAAGTGGATACTTTGGAACGCTCTGAACCAACTTTTCTTTTTAATGATTGTTGTTGGACCCATCGTTGCTTAATTCTGAAGATTGTTTTCAAATTTCTATTATAGAAATTTGCTAGCGCACGAATTGACCATCCTTCTTCCATTTTCGTAATTATTTGAGCCTTTTTAATCTCATTTAAATGACGAGGCATATTAATTTTTTATTGTACGTAACGTTAAACCTTCTATCAAATTAAACGTCTTTGAAATCAATGATGTTGCATTTTTGATCATTTATGACATTTGATAACCTCCAAAAATCCCAGCCGGTTTTGCACAAATAGGATGACGTTAACTTCCCTTTCTAATACTTGTACCCTTTTTTTTAATATAACTGTACAACAAATTAGTTTTTTTTTTGTGGCCATATTTTTACTTATAGAGTTCTCTTTTATTTTTGTTAAGAGCTATTACGATAATTCTAAGTAAATGTTTAATTTGTATTTGGGATACTTGTTTATAACTTTTTCTTAAAAATATTTGAAATAAATGATTTGAAATCTTTCTGTAATCTCGCATTTTGCTTTTGTCCCCTAGAGTATTTTGATGTGTATATTAGACATTCTTAGACAAGTACTTAACATACTATGCATAATAATAAAAAAATAAATAATTACCTCGCAAATAGAACAGAAATCTAACTAAATTTTAACAAATTCTATATTTAAGAAATTAAATATTTATCAAATGTGGCAGCATTGCTGAAATAAATGTGTAATACCTATACGCATATCCTTGACGGAACTGTCATTCATGGACAAGTGTATTTTCAAATGTCTGTGTAATTATATTTTTTAATCGAGATGAACAGAAACATTTAATTTAATCGCTAAATGTTGCAAATTGTAAGTTGGTAAATAAGCAAAGCACAATTCATTTATATAAATTTCAAATTTATACGAGACATTCGCATTGTCTAAATAATTATTTAGATAATAAATATTTTTTGAAGGAATAATGAAATAAACGATTGAAATAAAAAACTTATTATTTTTGTTTTTCTGTAGCCTAAAAATTGCCATTGCAGTAGCTAACCCGACTCTGTTAGTACCTGCACCACCCCAGTACTAAGAACTGTCAAGATTACTAATTCAAAAATTGCCAACTACGCACCTACCGCCTTTTTATACCCAACTATAGATGGGCCAATACAATATATCGAAATCACTTCTAATTTAGTTTCCGTTGATATCTCATAGCAAAGAGGCTTCGGGTGCTCGATGTCGCCAACTATCGGGTGGCATCTCTGCGTCTTTCTTTTTCTCTTTCTGGCTTATTGATGGTTACGTATATTGTTTAGGTAGGTGTTGGGGTTTCAATAAAATCAGAACATTCCTAGTGAAAAAGTGAGGTTTAGTTAAGTGCGTTTTTTAGAATTTTGTTTATAAGAATGATGGCGTTCGATGCTGAGGCAGATAAGACGGAATTAAAACAGGTCAGTTATTTTTTAAATAAATTATTTTTATATTATTAAATTAAAATTGGTTTTTTTTATTTATTATAAATTCTACTGAATTGTTAAATATTTTTTTAAAATAAAATTTTTGGGAAAAACGTTCAAAAAATAATTTAGTCCTTACGAATTCTTAACATTTAATAAAGGGAAACTAGAGAGGTTCCTGTAAATGTTGTTTACTTTTATCGACCTATGAGCAGACTATCAGAAGAGAAAGTAATATTAGTTTTCCTATTTCTTATTTGGGTAATTCCCATACACATATAGCACTCGCATATCTGCATAATTATCAGTTTTATTTATTCATCTTCGATAAACATTGCTTTTGTTTTGGTAAATTTTTTACTTCTGGTTCTCTTGGCGGTTATTTTGTGTTCTGCTTCTTTTACACATTGTCTTTGCAATTTGTCACTTTTTATTTCATCTGTTTGTGCTTATATATTCTACACAATTATTGATTTGTCTCCTTTGCAATATGGCGTGACCCCTTTCAATACCCTACTAATATTCAGTTTTTTGTTTGAAATATTTGAGTATTCTTCCCTCAATAGTATTTCATAGACTCTTTTATTTCTTAACTGCTTCATAAAATTCAATTATTTATAACAAAATAAAAAAACTTTTCATTTTGTATACTTAACCTTTTTATGACAAACAGAAAAAATAGTATAATAGCAGAATAAATCTATTTTAACTTTTGTGAAAAATTCTCGATCATGGTTCGCTTACAGCTTTTTAGAACTTCAGTTAGCAACGAGGAGGTTGCAATGTCTATGGGGGGTCGAGGAGGTCTATGATGAACTCCAAATTATGTTGAGGATCACTAATAACTACAGTGTCCTTGTTTTTGTTTATCAACACTTGTTGAACATATTCCATTCTATATGTATGATGGCTAACGACTGGGAACACTGCATCGTTGCAATCAAATACATCACAATAATCTAAAAACAACTTTATTTTTTAGAGGTACTGCGTTATGGTAATATATTTGTAGAATAAAGGTACAAATAATTTAAATCGATAACTAGGAACTTCTTTACTTGGAAGTAATATGTAGACATACCGGAAGACATCGTGCCGGTTTAAGCTGTGAGACCGCATAGGACGATAGACTGGGCGGAAAAGTTCTAATTCTCAATACGGCGCGTCCCAATAGCTAATAGGGATCAGCTATATGGGACACGCCGATCAAGAGCTCACATGCCATAAATGCTGCAGCTGTAAATATGTTGATTGAGTGGTACTGACCACCATTAAATCTCGAAAGTTACAATTCTTCGGACATATTATCTTGATTATAATTAAGACATCCTGCAAGGAAAATATTTGGAAAGCGAGGTCCAGGAAGAAGAAAAACATCTTGGTTAAGGAATCTGGTTCAATACAACATCTGTGCAGCTTTTCCGCGCTGCTTCAGATAAGATAAAGATTGTCATGATGATCGTCAACATTCGTAACGGATAGGCACATCAAGAAGAAGAAGAATGTTGATTGAACATGACATACAAAATCATATATGCATATACAGAAAATACACATGCTCGAGATGCAGATCATCAGTCAGCGGTACCACAACTGAGGTCCAGCGTCCAGGACACAAGTTGTGTCACACAACTGTTTTAAAACAACAGTTGAAAACTAGTTTCACTTGCAAGCGATTTACAACCTAAATAAAAACTGTGTGCGCCCACGACATACAACGTTGTCAGATTATAATACAATGTTAAATGAGGCAAAATGGTGGATATAAGATCGATTTAAAAAATTAGCTTTTAAAAGTTATTCAGTTTTTCTGAAACAAAAAAAAAGCATTGTTTTTTACACAAATATATTTCTGGGCTACCATGGACATTTGAACAAATGATATGTTCAGATTTTTCGTTACAGTTAATATAAATTCTTTATCTTATTCAAAATAATCCAAATAATATTTTTGAACCAGTCTTTAATTTCCCTATAATATGACTAATATTAAAGTATTTGGCAAAAGTATAGAGAAAGTGTCTATGAAGTTAGTGAAGCTATAAACGTCATGTCAAATTTTTGTTTGCGGTATTGCCATGTCCTTATGATGTATATGTTTTATGCCTAAAATACGCTTTAAAACAGTACATTTTTATTATATTATTTTATGAAATCGGGTATTTTTTAAATTTATATAAAACACGAACGAATGAATACTTTGTTTCTTTTGATATTAGCAAATAAACTTGGCAATATTGTCAAAACTTTGAAAACACTAGTTGCCAGATTGCAATAGATGTGCAGCAGATTTCAATTTTATGCCTATTTTCTTATAATTTTGGGAAGCAATGGTACCTGAATACCTTAAAAACTTAAGAATTTAAAAGCTTAAAAAGTTAAAGTTAATTTAAATTATAATAAATTAAATTTAAATTAATTAAACTTCTTTTAAAAACTTAAAAAGAATGTTTGATAACATCAATTAATATTATATCGCAAGGTCTTTCGTGATTTATTTGTGATCTGGCAACACTGCCAAATACAAATCTGTCCATATTTTGTAGCTAACTTCATCGGCACCTTCTCTATACTTTTACCAAGTATTTATATCATAAAATGTTTACCAAATATACCACAAATATTTATAACATGCTACAAAAAATTGCCAAGCAACGAGACCACGGGAGGAAGATCCCCTGGCTCTTAGACTATAAAATATTTTGTATTAAAAAAAATTCATTATACGTGTTTCAATTAAAAACATTTACGTATTTTCAAGTAAAATAATTAAAAAGTAAAAGTGTATAAACGTTCAAAAATTAGCATTAACCATCATTTTTATAGAAATCGATCCCTATAAAATTTCCGTTCTCTGAATAATGGCACCGGCAAAAAAATTATTTAAATTCGGTCCTACGCGTTACAAAAACAACCATAATAATGGTAAAAACTTATCAAATTCTAATTTTAATCTGTTTACTATATCGTTTATATATTAAAATATCTAATTATAAAAGAACTTATACAGGTTGTCACATGAAATTATTGATAAAAGCAAAGTATAATTTAAATTTAATTGTAGCATTAAACTAATGCAAAAATGAATAAATTAATTTTTGCTTTAAAATAATTTTTCATCTGAAAATTATCTGAATTAAAAATGTTTACCATATATTATTTTATAATATAAAACACATCATTTTTTTCAACATCTTTTTTTGTTTCATATATAGATCAATTTTAATTGGATTTTTAAAAGTGGCATACCGATTATACAACATATAAGATATTTGGATATTTTATAAAGATTTGATCTGTGATGCTTTGATTTTTAACAGTAGTTTGAAAAGTAACACAATCCTGAGACATATTGGTTATACATCGTTTTAGACTTCCAATTCAATAAATGGATAATTACATTTGCTATAAAGTCAAGATGTTAAGTTTATTATCATTGAGTATATTGCAGAGCTTTCTGTCATCTATTCACACTAAAATTAACATCAGGTAGTTGATATTGCGTCCAGTAAAGTAAAGTAAAAGTCTATAAGTTGCTTTACAATCGTATAGTTGTTTTCTTAAATCTCGAAGTTTCTGGTTAAACCAATGAATAGCACTTTTTCTGCTATTTACGTTTTGAAATATGAAATATGAAACACGAATATGAAATGAAGCGGAAATAATCTTGACTATCAAAAGAAGAAAACTTAAGTACTTAGGGCATGTGATGAGTGGGCAAAAATACTTTTAATGCAGAATTCGAGGAAAGCGAAATGTGGGAAGATAAGGAATATCGTGGATTAACAACTTAAGGGAATGATTTGAATGCAGTAGTACAGAACTATTTAGAGCGGCAGTCAACAAGGTCCGCATAGCCATGATGCTTTACAACTTGGATGGAACTTGAAGAAGAAGAATAGATTATATGCCAACTTACATTAAGTAATGTAATTCCCTTCGTATTCGTACACGTGTATCGCCTTTTTTGGTTATTAGAAATACACGTCCAACTTTTTACTCCTAGAACATTTCTTGATTCTCCAGATTGCACAGCAAATTATTACAAGTAGTATCCAAACCTTGACCACCTGATTTAAAAAGATCTGCTGCCAGTTGATTAGACAGGATGAACAAACAAAAGGAGGTCGTATTGAGTGTTAAAATGAGGAAACTACAATACCTGGGACATATTACACGTGGGAATAAATATCAACTGTTACAACTAATTATGCAAGGAAAGATTGAAGGTAGGCGCAGCATAGGTAGGAGAAGAATGTCGTGGTTGAGAAACCTCAGGAGTGGTTTGCTTGCACTTCCATACAATTGTTCCGAGCGGCAGCCTCCAGGGTCAAAATTGCCATGATGATAGCCAACCTTCGTAGCGGAGATGGCACGTGAAGAAGAAGAAGAAGAAGCTGCCAGTTAAGCATCTTTTTCTACCTCCTCTAAACTTAGTTGCTCTCTATATAGAACTACTGTTACACTTGCCCCCTCTGTTCAGCAACTTTTCTTTTAATGTTCAATATGTCTTGGAAATACTTTCCCAAGAATCCTTGGTTAAAAGGTTTAAAAGGTCTAAAAGAATGTTTTCCCAGTCTTGGATGATCCAGTTCACATATTATCTAGCAACTTGTATATTTCTACGATGGTCTGAATTCAACGCAGGTGCTCGAACTGGGACGACTTGGATATAAAGATTTTCTTCCGAAACATCCTTTCTGGCAGTACCAAGGCTGTACTAACTATCCGATCTGATATCGATCTTGAATAGCTGTAGTCATTCAAGGTCTACCTTGTCGTGGTCGTATGAAATAAATATTAGTTTCCCTAAAACGTCTGACAACATTGTTGTTGTATGCGCAATGTTGTATATCTTACCGATCTAAAACATTAATCGCGAATTATATTTCTTCTAACCCATTCCGTGTTTCAAATAAACAATATTAAAAATTGATAACAATGACAATTCTCAAATTACCAAACTTTCAAAAACTGAGATGACTGTCAAGTGGCACGGCTACGGCTATCGTTTAAAGGAATTTCTGGTAGTCTCGGGTCACCGGTTGTAACTTACTTTTTTATTAGATTTTAGCGGTATAATTATCAGTAAGTTCACAACTTCCATACCCTTCAACAGAACATGGCCACAAAATACCCGAAAAACTTAGGATTTGATTGACACCTCGACGTAGTTCCGTTGTTACTGACCCGTGGTCCGGATCAATTGATCCTTCTGAAGATTCTGCTCTTTGACTCGGGTCAGTTTTGATTTACCACAGTTTGCTTTTCATTGGAAATAGGCATTTCATTAAATGTAACAATAAAACATTCAAATCTCTGTTTTCAAACTTCCACAAAATTTATTTTAACATCTTATCACTACAGCTGTTTCGGCTGATTGCCTTTCGCAAGTCTTGAGAAAGTCAATCAGCCGAAACAGCTGTAGTAATAAGAGGTTAAAATAAATTTTGTGAAAATTTGAAAACGAAATTTTCAGTGTTTTATTGTTACATAAAATGAATTTCCATCAAGTAACGGTCGAATCCATCAATTATTTCATTAAATTGTGATCAGAAGCGTGTTAAAGAATAACGTCTATTTTCTTTGTTTTTAAAGATATCAGGAAAGTAAAAACTAAAATGTTCTCTACACCCACCCTTGTACTTGTTCTCCCTACAGGGTGTCTTAAACTTATACGAAAAACATTTTCTTTCTTCCACTCGATATACTCTCAAAAAAGTTTGAGTACACCTTTACTTAACAGTGTAAATACCAAAGAAAAAAATCTAAAATAGACAATTAGCGGAATCCTTTAATCCGTTCACAAGAAAATCAACTATGAAAATCAGCACAATTTTTGGAGGTGCAAATTTTTTGCAGTTAAGAATATAAAAATATATGAGAATAAACAATCTGTAAATAGATAGTAATAATATCCTTTATCAGAGTGTTAAGTGGTTATCGCACGTAAGATTAAAATGTGTACGCTGTTAGGTATACAAAGTTTCGTCTGGTAATAAAAAGTCAAAGAACCTCCATGGTATGATACTGTGATAGACAATTGCGTTGTCAAAGACAATAGGCAATTTTCATAAATTCAATTACAATTTTTTATGCGGAATGTTAGATAATATATATTTTAAAACCTGTATAACTGTAAGATAATAATAATAAAATTACTAAATGAAGATACACAGTATAAATGTATTAAATGTTATTGACTATGTATAAAAGGAAAGTAAGATTATTATGCTCGATCTCTCTTTATCTCTCTATCTCTCCCTCTCTTGTTGACATTTGTAGATAAATAAAAATATGAACAGACCAAAATATGAAAATGAACCACGACGAAACAAGTACATTATTTAGCTTTCATTCGTGTAACTTTCGAGCTCAGGTTTTACTTCAGCAACAGCCAAATCGTGTTTCAAAAATGTTTTTAAGTGTGTGACTCATTAAAGCTATTGTTCTGTGATTTAAGCAGGTTGTTGCACTTGACTTTTTAGGTATTGTTACAGATTGCAGCCATTGTCTGGGGATTATGGCAGTCTGATTATATTAGATTAAAGATTTAACATTACATCATACATCATCAATGAGTTTTCATAATTCTATGGGCACATCATCTAGTCAGTAGCTTTACCCTCTTTTGTATTTTTGATGGCATAGATGACTTCTTCCCGCAAATATTGGTGGTCCGGTATTCTCTGTGGTTTCTAATGGCAGTTCTTCTGTTTCATCATTAAATAGCTTTTAGATCTAATTGGTCCAGTGACACAACCGCACCTTCACATCAGTAATAATATTCCCTTTATCATTTTAAAGTATATTCGTTCGTGGGGTGTCTCTAGAACCTGTCATTTCTTTGATTTTTTTGTGTAAAGCTATCATACTATATATTCAGATATTCTATTTTCTTGCATATGTCGAAGAGCCACCTCTTTTTTGCCTCTCGAGCCTTTCTCTTTTCTCCAATTGGATGAAGGGTTTCTTTTCCAACTAACGCAGGGGCATATTGAACTTTTTTTTGTGATCAATAGTTATTTTATCTTCTTTGACTTTACTTAAGATCTCGTTTATTTAAATTTCTTTTCCGCATATGTGTTGTCTTGTTTGAGACTCCTTGTATCCATAATCTTCTTAGAGCTAAGGCGCTTCACATTTATTAGTTTCACTGTCATCGACAAAACAACCGGATTGTGATCGGAGCATATGTCTGCTCCTGGTTAAGTTTTAGATGATATTATAGAATTTCTATATCTTCTGTTATTCTTCTGTTCTAGTGCACTACAAGGAAGGTTGTAGTTGTGTGCTGGACGGAAGAAATATTACAACAGTATCAGTGTATAATGTCTTGCTTATGCGTCAATCAATGATGTGGATCTGAGATAGATAATCACAGATAATACGACTTAGGTCAATATTGTTATCCAGAGAAATTAAAATAAATGCGAAAAAGTATTTAAATTGTCCACATGTTAAATGCTGACGTTAAAATATAAGAAGAAACAGCAATGATTTAAAATATGAGAATTTAGGTTAGCTCAGGTTAGACTCCCATATAACAAGTAAAAAGAAAGAAAAACACTGCATACATCTGTTTGCCTCAAGTATTATGAACGGTACGAGGTCTAAGTAATTATTGTGATATAACAATTTAATTTACGCATAGTTTTCCAGGTACTCACATTTTCTGCTAAATGTAATGCAAAATCCCGATAATAAAACTTACTTTTAATTAAACAGTTCTATATAAACTCATAAAATACAAAAATAATTCTTCGAGCTGACTAATGTCTTGACTCATCCTAATAGATCCTGATAAACCCAATTACACGTCAAGAGGTGTTGAGTGTTTATTAATTCGGAAAATAAAAAGAAGATATTAAAAGTGTGTAAGATTCATCACTTAATAAAAGCGAACACTAAAACAAATCCCACACACGTAGAAAACATTCAAATAAACAAAGGATTGGAATGAATAAATTGCTAGAAACGCCACCAAATAAAAGTGCGGTGAAATGATTCGACAGTGGCGTACCCATTATTACTTTTTACACATCTAGATTCTGTCGTTTGTGAGATTGGTAAAATTTTAAGTCAGTTATTAACTAGCCTATATTTGTCCACTGCTGAACGTAGGTGCTCCGTAAAATTTTCCAGCGATTTCTATCTTAAGTTTTTTGCATCCAATTTGTGGTGATTCGCTTTATATCATCCGTCCATCTAGTCGGTTATCGTCTTCTGTTTGGATATGCCACTTGTATTGGTCGCCATTTAAAAATCTTTCTGGTCCATCTATCATCCATTAATCTAGCAACATATCTGGCTCAAGATCATTTAGCCATGACCATTTTTTCAATTTTTTCAACTGCAGCCGTGACTTCTGTCCTTCTTTTTATTTCTAGACTTGTTACTTTATTTCTAATGGTACTACTTTTTCTCTTATT
The DNA here is from genome assembly GCA_918026665.1 of Diabrotica balteata. Lineage (NCBI taxonomy): Eukaryota > Metazoa > Arthropoda > Insecta > Coleoptera > Chrysomelidae > Diabrotica > Diabrotica balteata. The sequence continues at coordinate 93,655,346 of OU898283.1, read as the reverse complement.
TTATGTATTGTTCCTTTTGTCAGAGTTAGCGTTTCTGCATCATGTGTAAGGACCGGTAAAACACATTGATTATAAACCTTTCTTTTTAAACAAACTGGAATATTAGACTTGAAAATGTTGTTCAATCTACCAAAGGCAGCCTATGTGAGACGTATCCTTCTTTGTGTTTCAGTTGTCTGATTATCTCGACTTAAGCGAATCTCATACCCTAGATATTTGTAAGCTATTACTTGGTCGATGGCTTTCAATCTGACTTTCTCTTCGACTACAAGGTTGGTCATAAATTTTGCATTTGAGGTGTTAATTTTAAGACCAATTGTTTTTGATGCTTCATAGAGCGCGAGTTTCCAGGGTTTTTGTAGCTTTATCAACTCAATATCAAATATTATAACGATGTCATCGGTGAATCTTAGGTAGTTTAGATCCTCTCCATTTATTTTAATTACCAAATTATCCTCTTGTACCATTGCTTGAACATATATTCGAGTACAGATATAAATAATTTTTGGAAGATAGTATCACCCTGTCTAATTCTAAGTTCTTTTAGAACTTTTTGGTATCTTCATGAAGTAGGACACAAGCTGTATCAGTTTCGTAGATACACTTAATCAAGGCAATATATCGGTATATTATGCAGCAGTCAGCCAATACTCGAAGCATTTTATGATTATCTATAGTATCAGACAACTTTTTATAGTCCACGAATATAAGATAGGCTAACTTTCTATTAGCGTTTTAATAACTTGTAGATCATCATTTGTTCCGTATCTGGAGTGGAACCCAGCCTGTTCGCAAGTATGGTAACTATCCAATTTGTTCACAAGCCGTTTTGTTATTATCTTCATGAATAGTTTGTATGTAAGGGAGAGCAAACTAATAGGTCTGTAGTTCTTTAGGTCTGAAATATCACCTTTACACCTTTTGTCAAACACATTAACGTTTCTCCTCCTTCTTTGATTTGTTTAATGACCATCCCATCTTCTCCAGGTGATTTATAGTTTTTCATATCCGAGAGAGCATTTTTTATTTCCTGTGTTGTGATATCTTCTGGCCCTATATTTTGGACTTTTGGTATTTGACTTTGATTAGGATCTGAAAGTTCTTTCCGTTTATCAATTCTAAGTATAAATCTAGAGTAATTTTTAAAATATCTCCTTATTTCTATAGTTTCTGCCTTTTTTACAAGTTTGGAAATATTTTTCGATCATTTAGTCATTTTTTGGCGCAGAACCTTTAAACTATTATTTTTATCAATGGTTTGAGTTGAGTTTAGTGTCGTAATGACATCTTTTAATTAATTAATTTTTAATTAATGAATAATTAATGAGTATGGTACTTTGTGATCGAAAGGGGAAGGGCTGAAAGGAAAGATATACAAGAGTGTGGTAAGTCCTGCGTTGGTGTACGGCTGTGAAGATTCAGGAAAAGAAGATGAAGCTAGTTGAAACGTAAATGTTACGGTGGATATTGGGTAAGACTAGAAGGGACAGGATCAGGAACGACTTGATTAAGGAAAGAGCCTGCGTGACTACAGTCTTAAAAATGACTCAAGAACAAAGACTGCATAGGTTTGGTCATGCCAGACTTAGAAATGAAAACTATGTGGGACGAAGGATAGAGCTATTGAGAAGTTGATGGAAGGAGAGGTAGAGGAATACTGAGGAATAAATGGAAGAACTGTCTGGCAGAAGCGTTGACAGAGAAAGGTTTAGGTGAATAAGACCCGATGGACAGAAATAAGTGGTGACGAAGAGTAAGGAACAGCGACTTCTGAAAAGGAAAAAGCTGTGGAAGGAGAAAAAGAAGCCTCCACTATTTGCTTATAAATATTTTGTCTTGGAATAACTCATCAGAACGACTGTACAGAAGCCTGAATGTGAAATTTTTCGCACCATCTGAGAATAAAAACAAAAATAGAAATCCGAAGATTTTAAAGTTTTTGAAATCAAAATTAAGATTATATCCTAAATCTGTGCGTTTTACAATATTCAAAGCGAAGCAGACGATGAGGGGACTGACATGGAAAATCTAAAATTACATTCCACGACATATACTACTTGTGACAATTGTTAATATATTTTTGGCGCTTCTGGATAAAGCTGAATTTGTAGTGGTACTGACTGTAGTTTTTATGAGATTTTGGTTTACATGTAGGTTTCACATGGAGACGTTGGCTTCATTGTGGTAGCAACTACGATATTGGAGATGTAGCTTGCTATATGTGTGGTGCACTAACTACAACAAGAGAGACTTTCTGTTAGCCACAGTATAAATTTAAATATTACCTTGTCACGATATTATAGAAAAATAATTTTTTAAAAAGAAAATAGCAGTTGGAAAAGATAATTAAATGAATATAATTGATAAAAATATGTATGAGTTTAATTAATAAAAAAAATTATGAAAGTTAAATGAATTAAATAAAGAATTATCAACCACAAATTACTTAATATTTGTAATACCCCAAGAGAGATCATAGAAATGAATTTACAAAACACCACTTTAAAATAGAAACAGAAAAAACTTTTCCACTTACACTAAATTGAAGTCAAACTACATGACATGATCGGAAGTCACAGTTGCCAAGAGACTTGGGAGTAGATCAGGGCATGAATACGAGAGTATACAAAGAGTAAATGTCAATAGAATCGAAATAAGGGAAAATTTAAAATGAAGAATACTTATTAAACGGAATATCAAGTTGATAGAATAGTTGACGGCCAACTATTTTTAGTATAAAAATAGTAAAACAAAAGAGACAGTTATATGAATAAAATAAAAAAAAATTGAAATAAAATAATTATTTAAAGAAAAATAACAAACATGTGACTTTTATAACGTTACGCATATTTATAATAGGTAGTGCTAGACAACGACCTAAGATCGTGCATTCCTTGACTAAAAATGATGACTTCATAGTAAAATATTGGTGATCACTCTGGCAAACTACTATCGTCCTCACTATAGTATCAGTTGCAAAATCTAATTATTTTTTGTTCCTTAAATATTTCCAAATTTTCTATTTTTATGTTCAGTGTGTATGTAGCTATGGTGTAGTGTGTTGTAGGTCGTCATTAGAGCACCTTACTAGAGGTTAGAGACTTTTCAAACGCACTAGGGTAAAACGCGATATAAAATAATGGACCAACGAGTTTGAGTGCGAAAATCGTGAATAGGTAAGAGCAATTCACCTATTGACAAAATTTACAGCACTGCATTGTTTCCTTGCTTTTCTTAGTTAGTCAGTTAGTAATCTTCAAAAATGACATATATTGCACTGTAATATAAAATATATTATGTCCTTTATATAACTTTAATTTCAAAATTTCAATAACGTACATATAAAAATATGTACGTAACTAAAAGGTAAAAGGTCATAGATAAAGCTTACTCGAAAATTAAACCTATATATAAGACATATAAACGAAATGTTGTTTTTATTATACTTGCGGATAATAAAAGGAATAAAACATTTGCTACCTTGTTGCACCGTCCCTGAAAATCATTGTCTGCCGTCCCTAACCTGTTTCTTTCAATAGTTCTTGCCGTCCATATAAATCTGGTCGACGTCTACGCACTCTTGTCTTCCACACAGTTATTAGCACTGTGTGAACGGTTTACCATTTAAAACTAGATACTTGTTAGTGAGGTACTTCTAATAATTAATACAAACATACTAACAAAGGATTCAATTTTTGCTTATGCACACTTTATTAACAGTATGTGAGCCATAAGTGGTTTTAATATTTTGGTCTCAGGGTACACTGTCGACTCGTTAAGGCAGGTGGTAGTGGTCCAGCATCTGATGATATTCTAGCGCAATCTGTATCAATATTTAACTGTACAGCAATATATAACAAGGGAGAATAATTAACGATGCTTGAGAAAAATACTCTAATTGATATGGGAGATGATTATTTAATTAATGATGAAAGTTATTTGTGTAGTAAGTTGTGATTTTTCTCTAAGTCGTAAAGTATCATATTGCCTGATTTTTGAAATAGAATTTCTCTGGTGCTACAAGAGGTTTTTTTTTCATGGAAGCCTGTCAGTTGTAAATAGGACTTAGCTTACTGTACACCTTCCATCTATCCATGCTACCCATTCCAGGATTCTGGAACCCTGTGCCAGCTTGTAAAGGTATAGAGTATGTTTACCATATATTTTTGTAATCATTCGGTACTTTCTGAAAAGTGTTTGCCGCATGCGATCTAATGACTCGCAGTCGTGCAAGATAGAATAGAATTATTTATTTGGTCAATACACAAAAATAGTTTTATTTTTAAAGTCAAAGAAATAGTGACAATTATTACAAACATACATTTTAAAATTTAAGTAAAATTTTTGCGAATTTAAGTATTGCAAATAGATATTTATTACTAACAACTTAAGAAAGGACAAACATACTAAATAAAAATGCAAAAACATGAAATATTCTCATAATAGGCAAATAACCTGACCAAACTAGTACTATTGTGTAAAAAATGTACTTGGGTACTCGGTTTTTGAATAAAAACAATGTTTTAAAAAGTGTGATTTGATTTTAAGCTTAAACGATAATAAGTGAAGGACTTTTTACTTCATCTAGCAAAACGTTATGCAAACCAACGTCCAGTAAGGAAGCTTGTCTAGTTCTCTGTTATTACTTTGAGCTGATTTTTGCTTGTTTTTCGCAGTCACTTCAGCCCAATTAGCACCTGTCCGTCTAATATAGAATTTGCCATGTATTTTACTAGGAAGAGTAATGTTGCCATCGAATTTTGAGCTTTTTTCGGTCGCGGACAATGCTTTTGACAGGCTACGAGTTGGACCGAGTATTTGAAACCCATACTACTTTACATTGCTATGTGGAAAAACATTCCTCACATACTAGCCTAGAGTCTACCTTAAGACTTAAACGCATCCCATTGCTACTTAACTATTTAACGTGCATATATTGATCCGCTTCAGTTCGAATATTAATAATTTCTCTTGGACAGTTCCAGATTCCAAAAATCTCTACCTGAAATACAGAGGTATATTTTAGTAGTCGAATAGACATGTTTTACACCACTACTGAAAATTTCCGCACCCGATTATTCTACTGTTTTAGATCCTTCTGCAGTTTTAGACCTGCCTGTGTATAAGGTATAACCTATGTCGAGTATTTTTTCTACACTCTCGTGAGCAAATGCCCACTTGGAAAGGTACTTTAGTACTGTATCTGGGTACCATATGTTCAGAATAAGCATCCATTTGGTATCCCTGATATTATTTGTTATCAATTTATTTATAATATCACATTCTCGACTCCCCCTTTTAACTACGTGTAAAGGAGGGAGATCCAGCGGGGCCTCCATAGCTGCCGTTGGTGTACACCTTATAGCCCATGTGATTCCAAGCAAGTCTTTGTACCTTTGCTTTGTTTGACGATGGCATTTACAAACGGTGGAACAAAAATATAGAAGAATATTATTTAAATTTACTCTTCTTTGTCTTCTCTGAAATAAATGTCAATTATGATGAAATTTCGTTGAAGTAGTTTTATAAAAAAATATTTTTAGTGGCATTGATTAAGTATATTGTGACGATGAAGAGTAGTGGGCGGAAGACTGCTTGAATATCGGATTCAGTGTCGATAGTTTCCGCATTGTAAATCATCCCTCGTTTAGTCAAAACTTCGTGGGCTGAGTATGTTTTTAACAAAAAAATTATTGAAAAGACCAAACACAAAGGCAAAGGTACAACTCTTTAATCTGGAAAAATAAAGGACTACCAACTCGTCAAATAAACAGCTTGGCTCACGCTAGGGTACCATCACATATACTTTTCAACCTATACAAAAATCATTAACCAACGACAACTTTTACTAGAAACCTTTTAAGCAAACTTAGCAATGGCAAATGTTGCGCCAAACCCATAGTACTAAGATCAATAGCACAGGCGCTATATTTTTCAACGGCGGAATACTTATGCCTGGTATGGAAGAGATCTGTGCACGCCAAGAAAGTCAATGTCAACTTGAATGGAACTTCGAGACCCGTTACCGGCTGTATGAGACCAATTCCTCTGGATAAAGCTTCAGGCCTCTTGGATCCTGACTCCCGTGGGCTCACGAATTCATCGAAAGATCCAAACTAACCTTCGATAGCCACCACCTCCTTTTTGGTCATGAACCGTATACTGGCAGACTGAAATCAAGAAAGCGTTTCCTTTGCGCTCTGCTAGACGAACCACCAACAAAAAGGGCATCAATGTAGATGCAAAATTTTTATGTAACCTTAAATTTGCAGATGATATCGTTCTTATTGCAGACAGCTTTGATCAGGTACAGATAATGCTCCAAGAACTCTATACTGCCACAAAAAGAGTTGGTCTTAAAATAAATTTTTCAAAAACACAATTTATGACAAATTTAGTCCAGAACAAAAACATCTCAGTAGAAGACAAAGATATTGAGCCTGTTGACTCCTATAAATACTTGGGCCATTAGATCAGAATAAGTCGAGACAACCAAACAATCGAGCTGAAAAAAGAATCAACGTTGCTTGGGCCGCATTTGGAAAGATGAAGCATATTTTTAGGTCTAAGATTCCAATGTGTCTGAAAAGAAAAGTATTTAATCAGTGTATTTTGCCAGTGATGACCTATGGCGCAGAAACCCTAACACTCACAAGAACAACAGTGAGTAAACTACAAGTTGCGGAAAGGGCAATGGAGAGAATAATGTTAGGGATTTCTCTACGTGATAGAACACCCAATGCTACTATACGCAAAAGATCAGGAGTAGCAGACGTTATTGAAAGGATAACAACAAAGTGAAACTGGGCAGGTCATGTAGCAAGATCAGTTGATGATCGATGGACAAAAAGAATTTTGGAATGGAGGCCCCGAATACAAGCTAACAGAAATAGAGGTCGACCCCCAACGAGATGGACAGATGACATAAAAAGAGTGACTACAAAGACTTGGATAATTCAGATTGCGCAAAATCGGACTAAGTGGAAAAGCATGCGAGAGGATTATGTTCAGCAGTGGACTTTAGAGGCTAGTTGATAATACGAACCACCATCCTGTTATCCCCTAAAATAAACTCCACAAAGCAGGATTTCAACCAACTAGTCGGACTTGGCGCATGCTAAACCGTTTAAAAACCGGCTTAGCACCGACCAAGTCAAATCTTATTAAATAGGGTCTGCTTAACGGAAATGACGACAATTGTGACTGCGGAACAATACAGAACATGGAACATCTACTAGCCTGCCCAAACTGCTTGATGACTTATGGTCAGGTAACCAACTAGTATTGGACACAGTCCAATATTGGGCTCAGAAATTATAGTTTTCCGGATGCGAAAAGGCAAAGTAAGCTTAAAAGTCAGAAAATAACCCCTTATATTCTTAATCCAACGATGCATAAGATGAATGGTTTAACCCAACTCAAACGGGACGAAAAGGGAAATTCGGAGAGAGTGAGCGGTATAGCTCCAAGATGGAGGGTGTAATGGTCAGCAGTAAAAGTAAAACCATTATGATTATGATTTGATGAAAACTTCCAATGGCAAATTGTTGTCCTTGTTCTTGACAATCAAATAGCTATTATCTTTATATTGGATACGCTTGTTGTTCCTCACAAATGGAAAGTTGTTGAAGATGCGCTAAACGTCTTAATCTATGCTCTTCTATACACATTTCTGATGCTATCTAAATTTTGTCCTTTTTTGTTGCCTATATGCATTGTTGTTTCTCTTTCTTTTTAAGTGTCAGCATTCAGTTTCCTACGTCGTAGCTGGTGTTATGGCAGCTTTATAGAATTTTCTTTTCAGTTTCATTTGAATATTTTTTTCAACACAGCACACCATTCGCATTCTTCCATTTATTTCCTCATTACCCTGTAACACAGATCGTAGGTACTAGAACTACAAATAGTAAAGTTACTCGCATCTTTAATTAAAAATTCCAAAAACTCTGTTTTTGTTGTACTTGTAAAATTTTTATGTGCTTTTATAACACCCAGTTCAACTATTAAGTACAAGAAATGCAAGAAGATTTTTTTCTACAAGCAATTATTAATTTTTATTACACATTTTTCATCAATTTAAGTGGCTCTTTCGTAAACAAAAACGAAGCTCCAGTTCAACAAAATAGTCATTTCTTACAAAACATCTTTCTTTCCACGGATTATAATATTCAAACTGTATCATAAAATCACGACCTTGACTCCTAAGCACCCTTATAAGTTGAAAGCTTACTTTATACAACACATAATCTCCTCTTTCAAGATATTTTATTACACAGTTATATATTAATCGAGAATCATAAAAAGTATACTTCTGAAGATTAGTCACCGAAATCGGACAGCAGGGTTGATGTTAAAAATCACATTAAAATATAAATATTAATATGAGTTATGAGCTTTACAAACATAAAAATTTTATAGTGGGTTTTTTATTTGGAATTTTATATCAATTCTATTGTGTTAATGATATTTCGTCGGCTCGTTCTGTTCAAAGGTCCCGTAGGTACGTTTCCACAGCAATTAATTTTTTATTTGAATATAAAATAAGTCGTCTAATTTCCATATGTGTTTAACTAGGAGTTTATTTGCTCCTTGGATGGTGTTTCTAAGGAAGTTATTTTACATTTAAACAAAATATCGGTTCTTTTTTGAAGCCGACGACACTACCAGAAAGTCTTTTACGGTTGTTTTAGTATTCGTCTATCCATTGTAGACCATTCAAACAGAATCTTTAAAAAAAAATCTATTCTTTTCCCTGATTTATGATCATATTTGTATTAATGGAAACTAGAACGCTATTATTTGTAAAGTACATATTGTTCTCTGTCCCTTGCTCTTATTTCAATCTGCGGTTTATGAATATCTTCACTTCTTATTGTTTAAAGCGAATATATTTTTTTCGGTAGAAACCCCCTTTTCGGTAAATCTAACCTGATATTAAACTGTGTAAATAATTTCTAATTTATCTTAGTCAGCTGTTTTGGGTTTTTCTATAGTCTTTTCGGTTTCCCTATCACTGCCAATATTTCTAATTCCTTTTTATCCATGTTTCATTCATCATTTTATGATCGACTTCTGATCATCGGATACTGTTTAATCATAATTTATCTTACTAAAAATATATCTCCTCCTTCTTATGCCTTGATCCCTTTCAGGGCGTGGTGAAACTCTAAATATTATTAGTTTGCTGTGCTCATTGGCTGCGATCCTGTGCGATGTGGACGGCTTCATGTAGGGATTTTCCCACCAGAGTCTTCGTCTGGTCTGCCCATCATTTTGGAGATCTTCCTCTTGGTCTTCGACCTTTTACCTACCTTTCCTCCGGAGCTCTCCTAGAATCGACAGGTTGGTTCTATGTTTTATCCAGGACAAGTGTAGCATTCTTCTATAGACCCACATTTCGAAGGCTTGGATCTTACTCCTATCGATTTTTTTGAGAGTCCATGTTTTAGCTGCATATGCAGCAATGGGAAAAGTAAGAGCATTGGTCAACCTGAGGTTAGTAGGTATTCCTTGTTATTGTTGTCTTTCCATGTTTTAATTAATTTAGCTGTTACGGTTCGGCCGATTGCTAGTATAGACTTGATTTCTGAGAAGAAATCGCCATTCTTTGATATCAAGGAGCCTAAGTATACAAAATCCGAATTCCCATTCTCTCTATGTCGGTTTTCAGTTCTCTCCAGTGTGTTTCTGCTAGACCACTTATGTTTATATTTTGTTTTATTCGCTCTTTATTTACTATGTGAAGTTTTCCAGTTTTGAGAAGACCTCGGACGTTCTATGTGCCCATATTCATCGATTTTCTACTTTAAAGCTTCTGTGTTTGGCTTAGCTTGTAGTCTAGGGAAGATAATAAGGTTGTTAATTAAGGTTGGAAGATGTAAGGTTGAATAAGGTTGTTTCCCCTTTATCTGCCTGATCGCAGTATTACGGCCTGTTGAATCATTATATGATGTTTGACCGTGAGTATCTGTTATGAAGCCAACAGCAGAAATCATTCCACTACAGACTTGATTCAGTAATGACATAGCTTCTGCCCTATGCATGTCCTCAATTGGTCCACGGGTGCTTATTTGGTAGTACCTAGGACATTTCCTTATCTCGCCGTCTTGGTTTGGAGGACTTCTTCGCATGCTTAATTCAGAACTCTTCCACAACGCAAGTTGGGATGAACACGGTCTAGTTAAAGCTTTATTAATCCAAGTTCGGATATCAGCCTCCCCTTCGGACTTCCATTTTTCTTTGTACATTGCGATTTTCATCCAGCTTGGACCAGCATGTGTCTTTAAATCATTTTCCCACCTTATCTGTCATTTTTTTGGCAAGTCACTTGTTTGTTTCATATACCATCCATCTGCCTGATAAGGCCTGCAGATTTCCACTTTGTCTTTTGCTTTTTCTATGACATCTTTCACCTTCGTAACCTTTCGTAACCTTTAGTTTTTTCGATTAGAATTTTCACAGTTAACAAGTGGTCACTTTTATTAGGAATTTCGAAAGTCGTACTGAGTAATGTTATTGTATGATATTCCTTAAATACATAACTTATGATATCGAAAAACAGAATGAGAAATACGTATAAAATTACTCAGTCATATTAAACCAAGTTTTAGGTTGTGGAGCCAGCAAACAATTTTCCTTAAATGATGTCCAATACAATTGGATTCCTTAACTAGAGTCCGTCTTTTGTTACTCAATCAACCCATCCAAACTATACGTCTGTAGCAGCATAGCCTCCAGTTTCTTCATAGATGCCTCTGATAGCGTGCAAACTTCTACTTATTATGTAACATTAAAGTCGTCGACATTTTGTTGTTAGTCGGAGCTCTCGACTATCCATTGTTTTGTCTCTACAAACTTATATCTCAATAGGTATATAAATAATTGTTAATTTACTTACGTCGACTGTTGGTATCCAACTTGGACCACCCTTAAACTATTTACGTGACGGTTGTAATCGTTCCTTATTTTCAATTCTTAAATCGACACATTAATCTGAGAAAGTAATTAAAAAGAAGTTAATATTTTATCAGCCACACTTCTACCTGACAAATAATTCACTTCGGAATGTCGCCACCTTGCGGTAAGACGAAGCACTCATTTTCTTTTGTTGCCGATTAACAATAAAAGTTTATACACTGAGTTATTGCTTTGTTCTTTACCACAGAAGATGTATTGTGTATGGAGATGTGTATTATAAGTAGTGTTATTTCTTTCTTAGTATGTGATTCTTGGCATTGAGGTTTTCATAGAAAGTTTTATTCATCTGGTACATGTATATGATGTACTCTTAAAAATGTAAGTTCATACTATTGAACGATTATTGTCTTTTTTCTTCATATATCGTAAAAAGTGTGAATAAAATATCATTTCGGCCCATAATGCAATATATTAAATAATGACAGCAATATGATGAACGATTTGTTTAAAAATAATTTTTTAGAAAGAAACTTTAAATTCATTTTGATGCCTTGAAGTATATTTTTTTAAATATTACGACTATATTATATTCTTTGATATTTCTGATAGGACAGCTGCGCTCACTGAATAGTTTACAACTTCATTTTTCATTTTTTTAATACTGTAAAATCGCAGTGTCGTACAGATTTGCTAAATGTCAGAAGTACTTGTAAAAACTTTCGCGCGTATTAAAAATTAAAAACAAAATCAATTAAACGCGTCCATAAACGCGTCCTAGCATGCATTTAAATGACGTGCCAACAGACAACCTCGTAGAAAGTTGGTCACTGAGGGGAATTGCTGCAGATTTGAACGTGAGCCATATGTGCATAATTATGGAAAATTAAACGAAGATGGGATCCTTTTGACTCTATAGCATGGTTGGGTGGTATCAAGAATGACAAAGATCTTGACAGAGCAACAATACCTTATCTTGTTTTAGTAGATGATCTGAGAGAAGCTCCTTTTGCCATAGCTCGAAAAGCTTGCGATTAAACATCGATTCCTGGCAGCACAGCATTTGTACTACACGTAGAACGATTAAGCAAGTATCAGCTGCAAGGAAACTTTTTTTGATTGAGGATCACAAGATGATACGAGTTGTAGTTGTAGAGACGATTTTGTAATGAATTTATAAACCGTGAAGACAATTTTTAAAGAAGTGCATACGAGTCGAGAATGGTCGGAAGAAACTCATGTTAATGTTCTTTAGTGGCCATTACGGAGTCCAGACCTTAACCTCATCGAAAATGTGTGAGCAGAGTTGACAAAGAAATTAAATGAAAGAAACTCTAAGCCACGGAATAGAATTAAACTATGGGAAGCAATTGAGAAGGCATGGGAGGAGTTTGTTGAATACAGCATGAGGAGATTGGTGCATGTGGAGATATTTTTAACCCAGACTTCCTTATTTTCGTTATTAAGATCACAATCTGTATCTGTATTGTCAGTCATTGACTTTAAAGATGCTAGTAGGAAATCCTTAGGACTGCCATTCAAATCTTATGGGACACATTAACAATTGTTTCGTTCTCTACAAAGTCATATTTACTATGTCAAGTTCCTACCCTAGTAAGCGTGGGCAACGTTTTCATTGGTACGTGGATGAAAAGTTGGTAACTTTTGGGGTAACACAGGGCATGGTATTAGATAATTATTATGACATACAGTTTGCGAAAAAAAAAAACAACCCTTGATCTGTTATTAGGGCGTTTTCACACATCTGGAATGTTGTACTTCATCTTCATCGTGCATGTTTTTTTTTTGCTAGAATGGTCTGTATCCTTTGGAATTGTTGGTACTGTTCTATAGCAATTAAATTTATTAGAAAAAAGTTTGTTACTTTTATTTTCAATCTTAAAAATCCTGTTTGTGATCTGACAGTGGCTCTAACAACTAATAAGTATAGGGGTGGTTCTAATTATATTTGCTTAAAAAATGATAATTAATTTATCACTGAATGATAAATTGCTAATAAAATAATACACATTGTAGCAAATTATTTTTATGTAATTTATTTACATTCTCAATTTTAATTTTGGTTTTGAGCCCACTAATATTTTTGAAACAGAATTTATTATGTCAACATACCGTTACTTTTAAAAACTGTGACAAAACGTAAATCACCTGATTATTAATTTCATCATTTAGAGTCATAACCTAAATATAAAATGTAATCAAACCCATAAATCGTTTGTCGGTACGTCAAGATCAAAAACACTTTTTATAACAAATTAATCCGAGTCTGGGAATAAGAAAGTTGTTTGCTTTGATTCAGTTCAAGATTAAACCATTTCAAAGATATAAACGAATTATAAAACCTATATTTATATCAGGCCATAAAATATTTTTCCATTTATACACGCCCTGTGATATATTAGCTTTTGATCCCTTGGGATCCCAACAATAAGGCCTTATACCTGCTTTATACATTGTAATAGAATGCTCTTTGGTAGATCTACAGGTTTCCCATAAATCAATTTATATCGAGATGGCAATAAAATGGTGCTGGCAAATGTCATTTATTTGTATCGACATTGAGATAGACACCCAACAATGTAAAAGCAATCGGAAGAGGGTAATATTAAAGTCATTGTGTAATGTAACTGTTTATTTGAAAGGGACGATGGTATTTATTTTATAGCACGTGGTTTGTAGAAGCAATACAAATATTTTCTAGGACAGGGAGCTATAAACCCAAGATATTTATCATTTTTTGTAATTCGAAGGCAAAATGGCTGATTATAAAATTTATCGATGTTTTTAACACAATTGTTACAGATAAGTGACAAATATAAATACCGGTACCAAAAAGTGAACTCAATATGACAGGGAGACTTCTTCAGGTCCACTCATTTTTATTACCAATGCTAAAACTACAAAAACTGTAAAAGCTGTAGGGATATCATTGTAAGCGACAGGGACATAAACTATTCTTTCCTATGCAGATTGTGTAGCCTTTCTAGTTCTTCTTCTTCCTTCTAGTATATACTCTTTAAAGCCTGTTTCTTCTTCAATATTAGCCTCCTAAATTGTTTAAATTGTCGCATTTTTTTTTTGGTATGCCAATACTTCTTCGTCCATTTGGTGACTTATCTCGTGCTATTCGTACTATTCTATCTTCTGCCATTTATGTCTTCTATATTGCATGCTCTTCTTATGTTTTCACTTCTCTCCCTATCCAACAGACTTCTTCCTGATATTCGTCTATGTTGTTTCTAGCAGTCGTCTCGGTTGAGATGTGTCAGGTCGATGTTGTATCGCTCGCGATCAACATTTTAATTTCTATTTCTATATATAACTATTCACGGATAAATCAAGATTCAACAGATACTCATCAGATATAAAGCCTAGGATATAGAGAAGAACTGGTGAGCTGGTGATATAGTGGTTTGGACAGGCATTTTCCTAGAGGCTCATACAGATCTTGTTACAATTTAAGGGGGCAATTTAAATGCTTAACGGTATATTCAGCAAATGTTTGGAAGATCATGTAGTGCCATTTGCCCCATTTGTTGGAGAAAAGTTTCGTGTTATGCAAGATAGTGCTCGTCCGCACATCGCAAGAATAAAAGTCGATTCAAACACATCAGTCCCGGCGCCGAACCGGTCTTGTCTGATCACAGAACTATTATTATTATTTGATAGCTGGGAAACTGTTTGACAACTGATGAATGTGAATGCCGGCGGCATATTTCTATTAAAGAATATTTTGTATGACGGATTGTTCGGTTCGAAGCCGGGACTGTGACGAGAAGTGACTGATGTGTTTGAATCGACCTTAACACGTGATTACTTGGATGAAGTTGGGATTCGTTTATTACCATGGCCCCCAAGGAATGCAGACAAATTTAATAGAGCTTGCATGCGATATTCTGGGACGACGTGTTCTACGCAACCATGGTGAGTTTGAAACCATGAATGATTTGGAGCAAGCAGTTCGTGACGAATGGGAGCAAATCACTCAAGCAGATTTTGCTGCCTTAATCCAAAGTATGCCTGAATAAATCATCATCATCATTTGGCTCTACAACTCTGTGTAAGTCTTGGCTGCGTTTACTTTTCTCTCCATTGTTGTCGGTCCTGAGCAGCTTTTCCCATTGCTCTATTCCCATTTTGCGTAGATCACTGGCTACGTGTCTGAATAAATGAGAGACGTAATTAGGGCTCGTGGAGGTAATACACTCTGCTAAATATCGTTTTCCATAAAAAATCTTTATATTTAAAAAGAAAAAATAGGTTTTTTTGCAGATTCAAATTTTCAAATTCTTTCGGATTGTTTATTGTTCTTTCTGTGTAATATTCTGAGTTGTAATAAATTTGACTTTTAAGTTTTGTTTATTATTAAATACTCATTTGGGAACATCTTAACTACATACTACTCAATACATGTGTATTCTTATTGTCATTAATGGGCAAATTACAGTTTGGACATTTGTTCATATTTTATTGGGTTGCTGAAACTTGACTGGCCTAATATTTTATTGCTGCTAATGACTTCTCAATTTGCGGTTCTATGAGCTATAGGTACAAGTACGACTAACAGCAGACCGATTTTATATTAGCTGCTACCTAATTAAACAGTCGTAAATAAATAATTGAAAAATCACAAGAAACATCCGTGGGATCAACTCACCCCTTAACTGTAATCTGCGTTTTTTATCACTCATCGCTTTTGAATATTTTAAAACTAATTTTAACTGAAAGAAAACCACACTTTTTACGTGAATTATACGTATACACAGCGACATAAACACGTGCCAATTTGATAACGAATTTGCAAGAATAATTCTTTTCAGGTAGATAGTGGCACTATTCTCAAAATTGTTGGTTATCACTTGTATAAGCCGATTTTTAGCCTAGTTTAAGTATTATAATATGTGTATAGCCAATTATACCAAATATTTCTGTATGTGTTTGTTGTAATGTTGATCGCACTTGACGAAATAAGACATATGATTAACATTTATACTGAAAATAAATCAAATTGCTATCAAAATAAATTTTTATTTTCTTCGATTTCCTATTGAGATGATAAAGATCATAAAAATTAATTTAATCGTGTTTTTCTTATTTTATTTATTTATTCAGCTTTGTTATATAATACGCTGAATAAAAGATGGGTTTATCGCTTCTCAAAATAAAATATATTTTAATAAATATGACCAACAATCAATAGGAAACCATTAAACCAAAAATTATTCAGCGATGACACCCGAGATAACACGGTAGACTACGCAAACCGAACCCAAACACAGCTACCGATACAAATCTCAACAAATAAAAACATCCTCTATATCGGATCACTTGACTTCGAACAATAGCTACACACCTAACCTGAGAATGACCCCGTGCCTGAACACACCAAGAAAAAAGCCCTCGTACGGAGCACCATTGTGTAACCCCCTTTTTGTTTGTGTATCTATGTGTGTGAATAGGATGTTTTCATGCATTGTAGATATCACAATAGCACAAAATGGCGGTACAATGCCTCGAAACGTTGATAATTAGGCAGATTATAATGCTTGGACGCCTCTTGTGATTCAATTCGAATAATTTTCACATCGATATTTCACAGGGATGGATCTAAAATCTATTTAGTTGCTTAATAGTTTTTGACTGTTTGATTTACTGTAAATAAATGAATGCTTCTGTCATTCGTTCATGTCATTATGTAATTCATGTAAGCAGAAACACTATTTATTTCTGCGTACTGTCTTCACGTTCCAATATTTTTGATTTTCAAAGATCTTGATCTCTATAGAAATGCTTTGGTGCTACATTTTTAGAGATGGGGTTTAAAAACCATATGTTAGGTAGTATAATTCAGAGGGAAGCTGTACTAGCTCAGCTTTATAGAAAAATGTGTTTACTAAATAAGTTCATCTTTTATTAATTTTCATCGTCAGAACGACTTAATAATACATGGTGATCAACTTTTGTGACAAAGTCCGTGATATGTGTTATTAAAGGCGATAACAAAAAAAATTATTTATACTTCATCTAATTTACATACCGATGCACGTCATCGGTGTCATAGCCCGTGACGTCACATGATACCAACACGAAATATTTATGCGGTAGGTGTGTTCTTTTTTAGAATCACTTTGCCGAGTACACTGGCATTACAGCCACTAGACATATTTTATTATATACGCGTAGAAATAACATTTAAAGAATTCTATTAATGTTAACTAAAGAAATACAAAATAATATGTTTCATTTAATTTGTATAAATGCAACATAAAGCGTTTTTATGAAGAACATTTGTTCAGAACACATTGTAACTGTAATTGCACGAAGGTGAAATTTTGGCA
This sequence comes from Diabrotica balteata, assembly GCA_918026665.1. NCBI lineage: Eukaryota > Metazoa > Arthropoda > Insecta > Coleoptera > Chrysomelidae > Diabrotica > Diabrotica balteata. Next base: position 93,638,073 of record OU898283.1, on the reverse strand, counting down.
TAAATTGGTAACACTTATTTGACAGTTGCGGTGTTAACACTTTTTGTACTTTATTATTTTGAATTTTAAAGTGAATACCTCTTGTTTTATATTTTTATCTATTTAATAAAATCTGTTCTTTTTAGAACAAAATTAGTGTGTTTTATTTCAAAAATGTCACATAAGAATTTAAATAGTCGTTGTAAAGAGATGGCAATACTTTTGCAATAATTATGTGACCTATTTGTTTTAAAATGGATTCAGGATTTTTTTATATTTTGGCAACTATGTCAACTTCGACCTCTGACGTAGATAATGACGTGCAACGGTAAGTAAATTAGATGAAGTTTATAAAAATAAGAGGTAGCTGTAAGGTTCATATTGTAAAATTAGTTAGGTATAAATATACAGGGTCTTCCGTAACGCTGAACCGCATCAAAGATTCTTTTTTAATAAAACACATTGTATTTTATTTTAAATAAAAGTCGTTTCATTTCTTCGTTACAAGAACACACAAGAATACCACGACAACTATAGAGCAATATGTTTGTCATTGGTATGCTTTAGAATATGTACGAGAATAATAGAGAAGAGACTAAGACAAGAAGTAGAAATGGAACTGGGAGAAGAACAAGCGTCATTTAAATCAGGAAGATGGATAAATGACAACAAATATATCATTAGGAACGTAATAGAAAGAAGAAGAGACATGGGGAAACTAGTTTTGACATTTATAGACCTAAGAGCAGCATTTGACACGATAGAAGGGCAAATTATAGTAAAATACTTAAGGAAAATAAGTGTATCAAATACATTGATAAAAATTATAGAAAGTACTTACAAAGAGGTTAAAGAAAGAGTACAAATAATAGGGGAAATATCAGAAGAATTTAATTAAAAGAGTGGTATTAAACAAGGAGATAGTCTCAGCCCTTTCCTGTTCATAATAGTAATAGGTAGAACGAATAGAAGAAATAAACATAGAAATTAACGCGGAAAAAAAGTAAATATATGCAAGTGAAAACGGGACAATTTTGGAAAAAAATAAGAGCAGGACAAATGCAATGGAGATGGAAAATCTATGAAGGATAGTTCCAAAGGCAAAACATGGGATATATTGAGCAACGAGAATATTAGGAAAATGGCCAACCAAGAACCAATAATGAATAAAATAGCAAAGAGACAAACTGGTATGGGCATCTGATGAGGATCACTTGGGGCTAAGTATGGTCTGGAGGGGGCACAATAGTCCAGCTAAAATCTCTTAGCTCTTGTTTAGTTTGATCTGAGACGTGAGGTCGAGCGTTGTCATGGAGAGGCTTCACACCACTGATCATGAATTGTGGTGTGGGAAGTCTCAGGAATACGCAAAGCAAGGTCGTTAATGGTAAACCTCTGATGTTGAATTTCGCCTGAAACTAAAGGCCTTTCACTCCAATCTTTATCGTGAATTTCCGTTCTGCCTTCACCTGAATTCTCTACACCGTTTGAAAACATGTTGAAAAGATATGCACTTTTCCTCATAAATTGAGATTCACTGACGTTGAATGTCAATCGGTAAAATTCTTTTTGTATTTTAAAAACCTATCACAGCACAAATTTTCTGACTATCAAAGCTGACTTTACCAAATCTAATCTATTTATTTCACTGCGTCCATGTTTTCCAATTAATGTCTCTAAAAACTTTTTAAGCTTTTAATAAATGTTTTTTATATTCTTCTTTTCCGAAAAAAATTTTGGAATGTGAATACCATTTAGTTTAACGTAAACATTCATTTGATTTTGTATTAAAACATGTACAAAGTGCAAAATATTGGGATGGGGGTAACAAAAACTCTTACTGTATTGGGAACGACTCGTTGTTCTTACTTCTTCTTCTTTGGGTGCCGTGTCCGTATTCAGACGTTGGGCGTCATCATGTTTACAATTTCCTGAAACCTTTCTCTGTCGGCTGCTGCGCGAAATAATTCTTCAGAAGATGCTAAAGCACAGGCCCACGTATGTGGCAGAAAACGAGCATCGTCTTCTATATTATTTTCTTTGAGATGGTCCACGAAGGCTGTGAGTCGTTTATCTTCTAATTTCTCGGATAAAAGTCAAACATAAAGCAATTTCCTATATTGTAAGTCACTAAAAATGTTTTTCATTTCTTCCAAAGACCAAAAAGCCATTTTCCTAAATGCTCTATATTAGAATTTGGATTCCTATCATCTTCACACCCTTACGCAAATTTAGTAGTGTAGTAAGTACCTAATAACTATCGTGTTTTGAAAATTAAATCTTCTGCCGGCCCCGGTCCAATCGTGCCCATAGCTTCAATGGTCTTTATCGAGACTTCGGCGCAATCGTCCCATGCCAAATTGAATTATATAAATGTTATTGTTCTGAAGCTATTTTCTTGGAAGATTTTTATGGACGATTTTGAAACAAATATCATTTCTAAACAAAATTTCAAACCCACAGTATGGTGGAGGTATGTAGATGATGTATTCTCAATATGGCCTCATGGATCAGAGTTGTTGGACACATTCCTAAACGATATAAACGATAAAGAAGAGACAATAACATTTACCATGGAAAAGGAATATAATAACACGCTACCTTTCCTGGATGTTTTAATCTCTAAGAACGATACTGGATATGAGACTCAGTTGTATAGAAAACCAACACACACCAATAGATATTTAAATTTCAAATCAAATCACAATATTAATGTAAAAAAGGGAATAATTAAATACTTATACGATAGAGCTAAAATTACTTGTTGTAACGAAAATTCGTTTTTGGAGGAGAAACATTTGTTAACATCTGTTTTATTAAAAAATGATTATCCTTTATCGTTTATAAATAAGGAATTTTCAACAATCGATCGAATAGAATAGAACAACTTAGAACGAGATCCTACAGCATACACAAGGAATAATATGAGGAATATAACAATACCGTACATAAAAGGATTATCAGAAAAACTTAAAAGGATAGGAAATAAATTCAACATTTCAACAACATTCAAAACAAACACGTTGAGATCTATTTTGTCCAAAACCAAACCTAACAATGAACAAGAAAGGACAAAGAATTGCATTTATAAAATACCTTGTGAATGCGATCAGTTTTATTTAGGTGAATCATCAAGGCCATTAAATGTTAGAATAAGTGAACATCAATCTTAAATTAAAAATAGAGAATTTGATAGATCTCAAATATGTAAACACGCATGGGATAATAAACATAGGGTTCAATGGAATAATTCAAATATAGTCCTAAAAGAAACGGATGGTAAAAAAAGAAAAATCAAAGAAGCGGCTCTAATTATGCTAAATGAGGCCAATTGTGTCGCAAATTCCTCGGCAGAATGTAGTAGGATCTGGTTACCAATATTGAAAGACGAAGTTATTAATAAGAAAATACCAGTATTAGTAAGTCAGTAACATATAGAGGATACATCCATCATTTATGTTTTTTAAATAACTTAACATTTAAAATCAGAATTTTGATGTTTGTTGAAGGTAAACTAAATCCACGAACAAATACTTACAATGTCGGGATAGTATTATGAGGTTTTTTTTCCTGGTTTTTCCCTCATTATTTACTATGGAATCACTAACAGGAGAATTTTACTGTCATTATGTCATGTGTTTGTCTTTTTAAAGACGAATTACATGCTATGATTTTTTCTGACGGATATTCTCAAGTTAAAGTTGATTTCATGTAATCGAATGAACTATCTTATAAGTAAAGTCGTCCCAGGAGCGCAACTCAACAATATTGGCAATATTATTTTAAAGTCGTCTACTTTAAAATGCATAATGTATGTCTGAATTGTCAATATAAATGAGTCAGATAAAATTAAATTCTTAGAAGAATTTTTTCACTATGTAACAAAAAACAAAATTTGTTTAATTTACTGTTTGTATTTTGAGAACGATTTCCGAATTGGAAATTGAAACGTCAATAAACGTATTTTTATCTTTAATTGTGGCTTATTCCCAGTTAGAAATAGTAATTTATATAAATGTTGACACAGTTATGTCACAATCTACGTGATTCAAAAAACCAAAGCATGGAATAAAGTATATCTTTATAAGAATTATTGTCTGTGATTTATTTCCATATCTTTTGTGTAGATGTCGAGAATACCGTAATATCTAAATCCAAACTTAACTATTTCGTCGAATTTTATTCTATTTGTATGTTGTACATCTAAATTATGACTAATGTTAGTACTCAACCCACATTTACAGGTATTATTTGTGTAATAATTCTTCTTTATTGATGGACAACGATAATAAATTTTGGTTTCTAGGCCAAATGTAATATTTTCCATTTTAATATTAAGAAATAACTACCTATTAGTATTTTATTTCATTGTGCATGGTGTTACGAAGATTTTATTATTAAATAGTATATTCTTAGAACATTAAAATTACAAATCTCATGTTATTTTATAGTTACTTTGATGAGATTCTTAATCGATAACAGTAAAATATTCATTATTTTGAATCTGTCTATAAGTTCTAGAAGATGATCAATATAATTTCCATGTCATTGCGTAATTGTGTATCCTAAAAAGATTGCTGTTAGAATTAATAAGAAATATAAATAACTTAATTATTGTTAATTATAAACGGAGAAAGAAAACACAAAGAAATCATTTTTCTTATAGTCAGAAACAACGGTTATATGGTGTTAGTACTCAATTTACATGCAATTTATTTGCATTAGTTAATAGAACATGGAAATATATTTCTTACTATATTCGGACATCCTTCAACAAAGATTGGTAATTATAAAACATTCGAGGTCCTTGCTAAAGTCTATTTGTTTGCAACTGGCAGCTTATTATAAATACAAATCTTCAAATAGAGGTTAAAGCTTGCCGTCAAGGCCATTAGTAAAGTGCCATAATATTGGATAGTTGCCTATTATCGCAACTATTATCGAGAATCATTCAATAAATGATTCTCTATAGTCTATTGCTTGTATTATGGTTCCAAAAAAGTATCCGATATTAGGGCACTTTCTCTACTATTGCTGTGCGGATGTAGGTGAAACACATCCAAGGTTTTTTTTTTTGAAAAAGTAACACTAATTTTGTAAAAATTATATCTTAGGTAGATAATAATTACCTGCAAATCATCATTGGGGTACCTGCCTATCTGCCGACCGAGTAAGGGAACATTGTGAGGAGTTTGATACTATCCGTGTTATTAGTTAGCAGTTCAGTCCATGCGTTAAAATGACATAATCGTTTCAATGTGTTGTTGCTAAACTTAAAATTGACGCGTACTCTCTGAGAGAAAGAACTATTTTGTTAAATGTTTATAGCTTTAACAACGGTTAATAATATAGTGTATATGTACTCCGGTATGACAGGTGTTAGTGAAAGAACCATTTGCAGATTTAAGTAAAAAAAAACAGAAAACATTACTGAGGGAAAAAGACATGAAGGAAAACAACCTATGGAAATGAATGTGTTTCTTAGAAACGTGTTTTGAGAAAAGTTTATTCATTCTATTTAAACAAGGAGGTTCCCACATTGGATACAATATTAAAGGCAATAGGAAATAATAATTTTCCTATATAAGTTATATTACTGAAAGAAATCGGTTTTTGCAATGAATATCAAAGAAAAGAACTTATATTGAATACAAACATTACTAATGTTTGTATTTTGAGAATGATTTCCGAAGTGAAAATTGAAACGTCAATAAACGTACTTTAATCTTTAATTATTCCCATTTAAATAGTAATTATTTTACATTTTATATTTTTTTGATCTTATTTGGGATATAATCAGTGGCGGCTGGTGTGGTAAAATTTTGGGTAGGCCAAGCCAGCAAATTATATCGTAAATTTAGCGCCATATTCTGTGAATCTTTTATTATCGCCCAATTCCAGTTATTGCAACTTTTATTATTATTATTAGATGAACCACCAGGTAAAATATCAAGTTCACTACGACTTAAGATGGGTTTAGAATTGGTTTCGCTAACAGCAATGTTGAAATGGTTAGAAAATGTAAGGTCATTTCTCCACCTCTTTAACCTTGCAACACTTCTGGACACTGACTTGGCGCACAATTGAACATTTTTCTTCTGTTTTTTTTGTCTTTTTTGTGACACAGCATATACTACTTTTGCATTTGAATTCCATCTTACTTCACTATTTGTGGTAATTCGTTTTTTATAAGTATTTTATTTAAAAAATAGGACCGTTTGGACGATTGGTGAAAATAAGCTGGTATTCCAATATTGAAGCGTTGAGAATAATATTTTGACTGTTGTAATGTTGGAGCAACTTTGCTGTAAAACTAAGTTGAGGCGGTGAGCGAACCAATGGGTAAATATTGCTAATGGTGCAGAATCTCTCACTAATTTTTAGTCCATTAAGTTGTCCCGACAAAAGCACTAGCTCCATCGTAGGTTTCAGTAATTAATTTAGCTCTACAGTCAAATTTACCAATTATACTAAACAGTAAGTCACGTAACGCTGGAGCACTTCGGTCTTCCCCTAGATCAAAAAACCTAAGAAATATTCTTGAACAACGCCTTTTGTATCCACTAATCTGCATACTATTGAACATTGTGCTGATCTCATACAACACATTTGTGTCGTTTGTTTAAAAATTTGTTACAATTATAGATTATGTTACATATTTTTTTATCATAATTTAAAAGAAAATTTAGAAAAAATGGTCGGCATAGGCCCGATCGTCTGGTGCCAAGACAGCAATCATAAAGACGACAATAAAAATCGTTGTTCGGGAAGCTACTTAACTTCAAACGCTTTTTGTACGGGGATCTAATGTGAGCTGGGTCGGCCAGTTCCGATCGGGCCTATTAATGATATTTAAAATGCCTGAATACGATTCGATGCTTTCTGGGGTAATTTCTGGGGGTTAAAACAACTATGTTAAAACAACATAGTTGTTTTAACGTTTTAGTTACATTTTAAAGTTATTTACCATGCATTAACATAATTTTTGAATATATGTTTCAATTTTAAAGTTCTTAAAATTAATTGGGTAGGCCTGGCCTATCCTACCTACCCCCAAAAGCCGCCTCTGGATACAATATATATTGATGACATTTACAATTGATATTTATGTGTACTTTTATTATTCCTGTAAACCCCTCTGTGGCTCAGTGGTAAGAGCGCCTGCCTTTAAATCTAAAGGTCGTGAGTTCGAATCCCACCTGGGTGGAAATTTTCGTTTATTAAAAAAATTAATAAATGAAAATAATTTCTATCCTTGTGTGATCGGTACACACCGGAGGGACCGCAGACGTTCGGATACAATTAGCGTCTCTTAGCAAAGACAATGACGTCGACTTTGCTAAGTATCAAGACAATTACTCTACACACACACACACACACTACACCTCAAATTGTAAGATTGGCGAATGGATTTAGTGTCCGCAGTCATTTAAAACACAAAACAAACAAAACAATTATTCCTGTTGATCCTCTTACTTGCAAAATACTGAGCCACGAGAATACAGCGTTAGACAAATTGAATTATAGGAAATTATAGAAATGGATCACATAATATGAAGAACTTTTACTTATTTAATTAACACAAACATTTTAATATTTGATACATACCGTAGGCGGATATTTAGGATTTTAACTATTGAGTAAAATATGCACATTTTTTGGATTTTGTGAGGATTTGTATCTTTCCCTTCATGAAAATAAAATGCGGTCCTGATTTTATGCCTGAATGGTCATTATGGGGTGTTGTATTTGCTCGTACTCGTTGTTATCGGTTTATATAAGTACATGGACGTTATTTTATGAATTATGCATTTTATGAGGAAACGGTTGAATCATTGTTTGGTCGCGTTTCGAACATGGTGGCTTGAATATATTAACGCTTTTAGGTACGGGTTATTTCATTCCAAAAGCTGGATGCAGACTTTACTACGAAGTACTTTATTTGATATTCTTAGAAACGATGATTTTTTCTAAATTAATTTATTTCTTGATAGGTTGTGGGAGTAGGCAAAAAGAAAGGTTTTATTTTCCAAAATATGTACGTATCTAAAGGTATCTAAGGCATATTCTTCTGAGTAATATTTTAGACATCCCAACTTTTTGAAATAACTATACGAGATATGTGTAGAGCCGTGAGACCGTATAGACGGCAGAATAGACTGGGTTAGAAAATTCTCAGAAATTAAATAGATTACATTACGATTAATAAAAGGTTTCGTAACAGCATTACATCAGTCAAGACATGCTCAGGAGCCGATATCAAGTCAGACCATAACCCACTGATTTGCAAAATGAGGGTCAGGCTAAAGAAGATTCGACGTAGTGTCAACTCAAAATACGACATCAGGCTACTCAAACCACCAAAAATTATGAAAAATCGTGGATGACAAATGAGATTAGAGATATAATGGAAGAGAGGCGAAAGGTCAGGACAAGAGATTATACAAAAGAATAGACAAAGAGATCAAAAAAGCAATCAGAATGGCTAAGGACACACAGCTGAGAGAACAATGTGCGAAAATACTGCTATTACAACAGAAATACGATTCATTCAATTTGCACACAAAAGTTCAAGAAGCTGCATGCTTACACAAGCCTAGAAGAGTTGGATGTCTGGTAGACAACCAAGATTGAGACATAGAATGCCAAACAGGACCCCCGATTACCATTGAAGAAGTCACGGCAGCTATTAGAAAAACTAAAGATGGTAAAGCTGTAGGACCCGACAAATTTTATACAGAGTTCCTGAAACTTATGGACGAACAAGGAATAAAATGGATAACGACTATATTTACCATAATCTATATAACTGGAAATATTTTCCAAAGCTGGTTAAAGTCGACCTTCGTAAATATACAAAAAAAAATAAACAAAATATGTACTCAAAAACATGTGAAGACTACAGAATAATTAGCCTAATAAGCCACTTACTTAAAACGTTTTTAAAAGTGATACATAACAGAATATAATAAAAAATGTGAAGAAGTGTCATGGACACAATTTGGATTCCGCGATATCTTAGGCACGCGAGCAGCTCTATTCGCTATACAAGTCCTTATCCAGAGGTGCAGGGATGTCAACTGTCAACACTTATAACATCTTCTCCATGATTGTATGGGTGTGGTTCTCATATTGTACTTTTTAGATCAACTGATGATGCTTTCAGAATACGAAAGCTAAACGTCTTCAAAATAGATAAAGCAGCCTATCAACTTTGTCTTTTATTTCTCCACCTTGAGAATGATATAAGAACCCACCACTCGTCTGAGTGATCCTTATAATATATATATATATATATATTATATATATATATATATATATATATATATATATTTGTTTTATCGACTACAAAAAGGCATTTGATAGAGTAAATCATGACAAGCTCATATCCATCTTGAAGGAAGCGGGCTTGGATGATAGAAACTTGCAAATTATATATAATTGTCGATGACCAGTTGACAGAGACAATCTCCATAGACAGAGGAGTACCATAGACAGAGGAGTAAGACAAGGATGCATACTGTCTCCAGTGCTATTTAACATGTACTTGCAGCGTATCTTTGAGCAAGCACTGGGACAACTACAGGAAGGAGTCTTAGTTAAGTAGTAGACGAATAGACGAAGTAGTTTTTGCAGATAGCCTAGATGGTTTTAAAGTTATCTGGATCTCGATACGAACAAAACAAAGTACATGGTAGTTAGTAAGCGCGAAATATTAAATACACATCTTTTGGTAAACCAACAGCCAACTGACAGGCTAAACAACTACACATATCTTGGTACTAACATAAACAGTCAGTGGGACCACTTTACTGAAATAAAACAACGCATCCGGGAAGCAAGGATATCACGTGTATCATGGATATCATGGGTGGATCGTGTGAGTAATATTGAGGTCCTAAATAGAATGGGCAATTAGTGCAAGATCACTAACACAATCAAAGAAATCAAATTAAAATATCTTAGCCAAGTTAAGAGAAATGAACATAGATATGGCTTATTTCAACTCATTCGTCAGGGCAAGGTATTTGGAAAGAGAGGACCAGGGAGAAGAATAATATCTTGGCTTCAGAACCTAAGGCAGTGGATTAATACGTCTACAACCGGACTTTTCCGAATAACTGCAAGTAAAGTTAGGATAGCTATGCTGATCGCCAACATCCGGAACGGATAGGCACAGTAAGAAGAAGAAGAAGAAAATTCTCATATGACAGGTGCGAATCATGTATAACCAAATAAACATCCGCAGATCAATTGAGAACATAACTTAAGGCCTGCAGCTATGCCATTTATTGTAGATTTTTTGATTGGATAATTAGGGTTCATTGCTAAGCGAGGTAGATAGGTCTGCGGCTTTGTAGCATTCCTCCTATTGTACATAGACGCTGAAATCTTTCACGTGCTTACCATGAGAAGTAGGGGCGATCTAGATTTAAGCATCTTCAGTGTGATGTCTGGGATATCTATATGTATCGTTAGGTAATGGTTCACAATTATATTTCTGAATCCTTTTAGGAAGTTACCTTGTCTATGGATTTGAAGAGGTATCATTATGATACCGGAGAGAGAGCCAGCGAGGAGTACATTTTGTAAATCCACTGGATTCTCGTGGTTTGATTGAATCTGGTGTCGTTCTTCGTTACATGGCTGTTGTTGAACTATAAATACTGGAGAGCAGTATTTGTCGCCGCCTAGACCAGCTTAAGGTTTAATTTTTATTTGCTCCCCATAGTGTTCTGCATAATTTGTGGAAGATGTTATTTTGAGCGTTTCGAGATGTTAGGCAACCTGCGTTTTAGTCGTATTTGGGATAAACTTCCAGTCACTGAAATATTTAATTACAACTGCCAAATCTTCTGTGAATATGTTGCTTGTTCCTTCTACCGTGTAATGGCGAGAGGCTAGTGCTATCTCATTAGTATATTTCGTTTGCGTCGATGAGGAATGTCAGATATGTACAAAATGAAGGGGATTAGAGCCAGCGTTAGTCCTTGAGGGATCCAACTTCCATACCGTGCCGATTTCATACACTCTATTGAAATTTTTATATATTTACATTTTATTTTTTCATATATCAATATAGAATATTATAATAACTGATGAAAGTTTAACTCTACTAACACGTTTTTTCTTTTGCAGGTAAGCCTGAATCCAATTTACTTTCATTTAATTGGAGGTTTGGAGTATTATTTCACCTGTACAAGTAAGCCTTATTACTAATTATTCTGTATATAAATTCTAAATAGACTATGATTTAAATTGCGACAAATTTTTTTAAGCTTTGCAGAACTGTTAATGACATCGGAAAGGAGAATGATATTTGTAATGATAGTTTTAGCAAATCTTGGAAAGATTAAGAATCATAGACTATCAAATTAAATAACGTTAAAGGATAAAATAAGAAATTTTCTAGTAATAGAATATTTGTAAACAATTTTATCTTCTTTTAAAGAACACTCAAATTCCGTTTATGGCGTTAAATAGAAGGTGATGCGAGTAGCACTCTTTGAAACGTAGGAGCAGGATATTGGTCTCCAAATACAGATAAAAAAACGTTGGATGACTGACGAAATTTAACATTTAATAAAAGAAGGGAGGTAACAAAAAATAGTGATATATACAGGGAACTCAATAAAACTATTCGTAGAAAGGGTAGATAAGCAAAAGAGCAATGGGTGGCAGAAAGATGCCAACTGCCAACCACTACAGCTAAAACACGAAGTCAATGAAATAACAGGCAGAAATTGCAAAAAGATTAGTGGAATATTGAAAAGCAACAACAATCAGATCCATGTAGGAACTGAAGAAAGACATAAATACTAGAAACAATACGTTATGAATATAATTACGACGAACGACGACAGCGACCCCCGAATGCCAATGAGGTCAATAAAAGGACCGGTTGTGCATTTTGAGAACGATTTCCGAAGTGGAAATCGAAATGTCAAAATAAACATATTTTAAAGTAATATTGTGGCTTATTCCCAATTAAAATAATAAATTGCATTAAGATGCTACAAGAAAATAGCTCTAGATCAATATTCTAATTAAATATTTTGTCAATAAAATTCTGAATAGAAGAAGCAATAATTTAGTGATCCTGTCATAACAGGAGAATATAACGACTAAAGATTCCATTGTTTTTTTTTGTATACATCGGCTTGTTCATATTGAAGATCTAAAACGTTGATGTCCAAATATATAAGCAGATACCTTATTCGATTGTATATTAATAATATATCAATAAAATATCCATATCAACCATATATCAACCTCCATTTATTATTCAAACAAATCACTGTCTTTTCAAACAAGATTCGGATCTGGTATGTATGTCTTGTGTTTGTGTTTTCGTTGGTGAGATGTTTATCGCATTTTTGGGATAGGTCCGATCAGCTTTCTTTCATTCTATTCTTATTATGTTGTCTCTTGATGTTTCATCGAATAGATTAGTTTTTATTTAGTTGGTAAATCGCCGGAAGTTATTTTAGATGATAGGTTTCCATTTAAGTGGGTAATAATCAGTCAGATGGATCTTATGTATAGAGATGCGCGCGGACATTTATTAAATAAATTTTAGTAACTCTCTAAATTATTTAGCTTGTATTCGTGAACTTAATATAAAATATATATTAATAAAAAAATTTAAAGCGGTAAAGACATATACTTGATGTACATTTAGTGTTATATTTCAACTATTCATCTTCTAAAGGTTGTAGTTCTAAAGTATGCAGTTGTTACTTATATTGGCATTTTACACTACACTTTCTTTGTAGCTTTTTTAGATGTTAAAGTGCAATTCACTTAAAACGAAGTAAGCATTTATAGTAGTTTTATTCTTAGAACAATTGTCAAAGAAGATGTAAATAAGGAAACACATTTTTAAATTTATTTTTATATACAGTTTTATTAAAATTTTTCCATTTTTCCAAATTTTTCATTTAAAATTTTTGTATTATCTTCACTTAATAGTACATTTAAGTTTAATGGCTTGTTTAAACCTGCTTTCAGCAATTTTTGAATCAGCCACGTACTTGTATTGACATATAAGTGACAGTTAGATCAGCGATAATAGTTCCACACTCACATCTGTCTATTGGGAGAACTCCCGATTTTATGTAGATGCTTCGGAAAACACCCATGATCTACTTTTAATCAGAATGGTCGAAACGGTATTTTTACTTGGAGTAAAATTGGTTAGCACCCACGTATCATATGATAAAGCTGATAATTTTAGTAACGAAGTTTTGTAATGCATTTAATACTGATACTGAATCAGTGCACACGACAATTTTGTTTCACTGGTTTTCACTACACCATTCAAGGGCTTTATATGTAGCACATGCTTCAGCGGTTAAGATGCTGGATTGATTATTTAAAGTAAATGCTTTTTTAGTCTTTATTGTTGGTACAAAGTAAGCAGTAGTTGTACATGTTACTAATTTTGACCCATCTGTATAGATTGCGATTAAGATCTCCTTGAGAGTATTACGACAAAATTCAGTTTGGTACTTGGGAATAATAATATTTGTAGATAGAACACTTGTCAGATGTGGTAAGTTCATTGCAAGTTACAAACGCTTTTGAAAGTGGAAGGAAATTCTTTTTTAAGAAGAAAGTAGTTGTCAAATCAGCTGTATTTAATTGATTAATTATTTTACCAACCGATAATGTTTAATTAGGAAGTATTTGCTTGGCAGATATTCTCTGCGCAATGAGAGTGGGTTTTCAGAGGCTAGAACCAGTGTGGCTTCATTTGGAGTGCTTTTCATCAACCCTAACACAATTTCAGAGCTTTAAATTTGATTCTATCAAGTTTACGTAAATTAGTTATACTAGCTGATCCATATACCAAACAGCTGTAATCTATAATAGATCTTATATAGACTCGATAAAAATTCAATGCAATACTTTGATCTGCTCCCCACGATCTCTTACAGAGTATTTTAAGTAAATTAATACCTTTTTCGCAGCGACTGCTTGTGTAGTTAATATGTTGAATCCAAAGCAGTTTTCTGTCAAGTATTACACCAAGGTATTTTAGAAACAATTAGTATGGCATTGCCATGTAAGGATACAGTGTCAACTTTAATAGGGTGTTATATAAACAAGTTCTACATCACACTTTTGATACAATAGCGAAGCCATTTAACAAAATTAAATAATAGTATATTACTTTATGAGGCGGAGAAGCATGACTTTTCTTGACGCGCCCGATATTACGCGCCGAACGAAGTGAGGCGCGTAATAGAGGGCAAGTCAAGAAAAGTCGCTTCTTTGCCGAATAAAGTATACTATTTTTTCTTCAAACGTAGCAATTTTCAACCATAAATAGTAGGTACAATTCATACGCTATTTTTACTCGAAATTAACTATGACAACTATCAAAGTCGTCTAGATGTTAGAAATTAAAATAATTAAGTCGTAGGTGGGATTTGCGTTTCTCTGGTTACAGTTGTTTGACAGTTTTTTGCAATTATTAAAGACAGCTTATGGTTGTTGCAACCGCAAGCGCAAATTTAGTGCGAAAATGGAAAACCTAAACGAAATTGAGGCCGCGGCTAATGATGCAGTAGCACGTTTGGGGCCCTCCAAGTCCGGAATAAAGTATCGGTTAGCGTACAAGCACTTCCAAGAGTGGTGCGATACAAGAGGAGTACGGCAAGTTACCGAAGACGTTTTACTGGCATATTTTAATATAATGGAAATCTTCTACAATGTGGTCACGATACTCTATGATATCCGAGTTAGTTATTAGAAAAAATGTGGGTATAAGCAAATTTTTAAAGTTACGTGCCTTTCTGAAAAAAACAAGCGAAGGATATACTGCAAAGAAGTCTAAAGTTTTCACTAAAGACGAGTTTGACAAATTTTTGTTTGACGCGCCAGATAAGTTGTATTTAGGATTAAAGGTAAAAAAAATATATTGCAAAGCATGTAGTATACTCTACTAAATTATAAAAATATTTCAGATTGTTTTGTTAATTGGGGTTACCGGCGCCTGTCGATGCGACGAAATGGTAAAAATGAAGACTGTGGACATTGAGGATAAAGAAAATGTAATAATTATCTAAATCCCAGACAGTAAAACACGACAAATTAGATCTTTTATGATAATTGGTCAAAACTACATTAAACTGTATAAAAAGTATGCATCACTGCGGCCTGAAAATTTCACAGAAAACCGATTTTTTATCAAGTACCAAAATGGAAAGTGTTACGGAAGCGTCATGGGAATACATTCAATCAGCGCAGTAGCCCAAAAAGTAGCTAGTTATTTAAATTTAAACGATGCAAGCGCATACACGGGTCACTCTTTACGACGAACTTCAGCAACACTTTTAATTGATGGAGGCGGAAATCTAGAATGCCTCAAACGACATGGGGGCTGGAAATCAAGCACGGTTGCCGAAGGATATATAGAGGATTCAATAAGAAATAAGAACGATAATGCTCAAAAAATTTTAAACCCTCATGATTCGCCAACATCGGGAATGATTGCTGAAAGTTGTTCTCGACCATCAGTATCATCAACAATTACCAATGCGTATCAAGAGTCGGGAACATTTTTGCACGGTTCCAATTTTGAAAATGCCTCATTAACTAATTGTACTTTTAATATTACTATAAATAAAAATGATGTTTAATTGTTGTTAATGATATTTGTATTGTTGCTTTGTGACATATTTCATATTGTTGCCATGACAACATTTTTCCCTCCGCCGCCGTAAAGAAATGGGAAAAAAACTGCTGCCGACGGAGACATCAAACTTTGACAGGATCAAGTTAGATAAGTAATGTCATCATTATTTGACGTTTGAAGAAAAAATGTTTTACTTCAGTAATACATTCAGTGTACGTTTTCTTCTGTGAAACAAAAATGAACATTTTCTTTAGAACAAAAGTTGCTTAGAATAAGTCAATTTATCCATTTCGGGACCTATTTTAAACGTATGTTCTTTTGCACCCGAGAAGGGGTGGCTTTCACCCGCAAATAAAAGCAACCCTTAGTTTAAGTCCAAAAGTGAAGTAGAGGGTAAGAGGAACGAACCTAAATCGAAATTTTCCAGCAAATCCGTCGATAGAGGAAAATTACACTCCAGAACTAAGCATGCTTTTATTTTGTTCGATTGTTGATTGTATCTGGTATTTATTGTCGTGTCTGATGTTTTTCTGAGATATTATCTTATTTCTTGAGGTTCTTTAAGGTACACTAGTAACGAAAAGAAACTGAGAGAAAACGAATTACCTTCTCGTTAGCCGTTTGCTCAGTGTTTGTCAGGGAAGTCTAATTAAGTTGCCCTCAATACATATCTTACTTAAAATTTAATAACTGCATATGTGCATTGTCACGCCCGGAATCGTTATTTGAGCTTTTATCGCTTTTTATATGCATCGAATCCACCAAGTTAATATTTAGAATGTTGCGTGTAGTGTATACTGATTAATAACACTATAGTACGAATGTGACTGTTCAATAAACATTAAAAGTCTAGAATAATGGAAAGTATTATTTCGAGCATAAAATATGATTTACTGCAATACTTAGAACCATTCGAAGATATTGTGTGTACAAAGTTGAGGTGTGACTTTTAATATTCATTAGTATATTAGTTCATATTGATAGAGGTGGGCGGCTACTAATTAATTTAGAAAGCTTATTTTATAACTGACGCTAAATTTAAATGATAATTCGTTTTTATGACTAGGCTGTATTAAGTCAACAGCCGTGTTTAACATTTTCTTTTTTTAATACACCGCTCCTTTCATCAAATATATTCAAAGCTTACGTACAACTTATATTGTATCTTGCTGCAATGCAACTGATCTTTTATTCAAATTGGTTTAAAAGATATTTGGCAGCTCAAAATTATTTTTTATTTTTATTTCTGTTGTATTTGTCATTTAATATTAAAAATATTCACGTTTCGTTCCTTTTGGGGTAACACAAAGTTTCGTTCCTTGGACACTTTCGATTTTATTGGAGTAGCGTCTTACACCTAATTGCCATTGTTCTCTGTCCATCCCCTTACATTTTGTCAAACCCCCTTTTCTCTCTTTCTCCATCTCTCACACCCTTATTTCTTTAATCTGGGTTTTCTTGAAATTATACAATATTATACGCCTAGGTACAGAACATCAGGAAACAATGCAATGCAGGCATAGTTTTAGACATCAAAGGCCAGATTTGGACTACAATTTAAAGATAAATTAGGGGGTGGAAAGTGGAAAGAATACATACAAGAATTATTTGAAGATACAGCAAGAAGACCGACTCAAATAGACAATGACTACGGCTCAGAAATAACAAACGAAGAAGTAACTATAGCCATTAAGCGAAATAAAGATGAGAAATCACCAGGACCCCATAAAGTGCATGGTGACATTTTAAAGCTGTTAAAGGAACACCAAGTTACAGCTCTTACGAAGCTGTTTAACAAGTTCTAACAACAAGCCAGGTGCAACTTCTAATACAGATCAATTGATATTCTAAAAACTTCAGGACTAGATGGTAATAATGTAAGACTAATCTCAAACTTATATCTCCAACAAAAAGCAATAGAGCGATTCGAAAATTAACTGTCCAAGATCTTCACAGTCGGAAAAGAAGATTAACAGGGATGCATACTGCCACCAGCATTAATTTTTAGAGAAGCCCTGGACGAATCAGAAGATGGTAACAATATTAGATATGCATACGATCACGTATTATTAGCAGATAGCGTACAGGGACTTCAAAGAATGATAGATATTGCTGGAATCTTACCGAAGATGCTACAAAACGGTTAGAGGCATTTGCAATGTTGTGCTACCGACATCTGTTAAGGGTCTCATATACCCCACACAACTAACAGTATTTTTCTCTAGAGGCTAAGAAAAGACAAAGAAATTATTAAAAACAAGAACAGAAAACTGACATTCTTTGGTGTAATAATAAATACCGACTTCAACAATTGATTCTGCAAGGCAAGAGAGGCCGTTGACACCGGCGAATATCCTAGCTAGCCAATCTTAGGAAAATGATTGGTCTAACGTCAACTGACTTATTTTGAGGTACTGAGAATATAATAAGATGGGTCAATGTGGTAGCCGATATCACTAGAAGATACGCACCTTTAGAATAATAGACCTAATAATTTTGTTATTTGTTCTGTATTTTTTCTCGTTTAAAATGTTTTAGCCTTTACTTATATTGTTCATATAGTACATCTATCTAAATGCATGTATATTGTCTGGTTTGAAACTGCTAGTCATGTTGTATTTCCTGTAAACACAGAAATCGTGTTTTGCATCTTGTTTACTTCATAACTCCTTATCTAACCAGCTTATATCTTATATAATCATCAATAATCTTGCATTTCATTCGATATCGCTAGAAATCTAAAGGTACCCATTTGATCTGCGAAACACAGTCACAGGCAGTCTTTGACTTTTGACAAATCTGCCGTCTTCTTCCTGCACCGAGTCGTATGCTTTTCTCAGTATATTTTTCTCGAATGTCTCTAGTTGCGCTTCATCTTTTTTTGTCATTTCTTTCTTGAATTTTTTACTTCTGGAAAAACCATGCTTGCTTTCTATTTCATTCCTCTTCTTCTCCTCCTCCTCCTACTCCTCCTTATTCCTTGAGTTCTTGTCAGGGCGTGGTGACACTCTAAATATTATTATCTTGCTGTCTCCATTGGCAGAGATCCTGTCTCATATGGACGGCTATATGTAGCGATTTTCCTACCAAAGTTTTCATTTGGTCTGCCAATCGTGTTGGAGATCTTCCTCTTGGTCTTCGGTCTTCTACATTTCCTTCTACCACCAATAGTTCCATGGTCTCCGTTCTTCTAGCTATACGGCCGAAGTAAATTAATTATGCTCGGATTGCTCGGTTTACTTTTTTAATAGCCTTTTAATAGTTCCACATTTCTAAGGATTCGATCTTACTCCTACCGATTTTTTTGAGAGTCCATGTTTTAGCTGCGTATGTAGCAATGGGAAAAATAATGACATTGACCAACCTGAGCTTAGTAGCCCTTGTTCATGTTCTGCCTTTTCATATTTTAATCAATTTAGCTATTGCGGTTGGTTACCAGGGAGCCCAAGTAGACAAATCTGTCTACTACGTCGAAATTCGCCACTTGGTGTATGGGCGGTAGATTTGCTTTGTCTACGATCATTATTTTTGTTTTTCCGGTGTTGATCTAAAGTCTGAATTGTTCGCTTATCCTTCTTAGCCGTTCAGTGATGGTAATAATTTCGACTTCATTCGCTGCTAGTATAAGTGTGTCATCTGCGTATCGCAGGTTGCTAATTTTTCTGCCTCCTATAGCTATTTCAATCTAAGCAAACATATAATAAGTGAGCTGCACTAATAAGATTATGCAATTTCTGCTTTGCTATGTTGTTTTCTCGGGAGCACGCAAAGGTGTAAAGACCAACATTTAGTTAATAATTATAAACCTTTTTTTTTCTACGCAGTTTTTAACTTGACCATATTACCGAATACTCAATTCATTTTTATTTCAATTTGTGGAGCCCGATTTCGGGCTCCACAATTTACAGTCCATCGTCAGGTCTCGATTAAGGACTCCTTAACTACTAAATTTTTCCTTAATTAGGGATCTGACGATGAACTGCAAATCATTTTAATTTTTATGGTGAAAAATGCATCTTTGTGTTTGTGTATTCCGGTAGTTGTACTCCCGGTTCCAAGAAATTCGAAAAAATATTTTACCCACATATTTAGTGGCTTGTCTTATGTACACCTGGTGAGTATTTAACCACATTTTTTAGCCTTAGTTAAAATTTATTCTTTACGTTTGTATTCACCAAAGTGGTAATTCTTATTTCAGGTAAATGCACTGATAATGGACTAGCAAATATGAAAACGTCTGTTTTGATGTAGCCCGAAAGGATCTTTTTAATTATACACCTTTTATAAATGATTTTTAAATAAAACATTTATATTTCTCTCGTTTTTAATGTTTCTGTCGTAATCCAGAATTAAATTATTTTCCAATATAATTTTTAAATACTACTGTTGTTCAGAGGAAACGAATTTAGAAACTTAGGTTAGCTGGTTTTATTAAATAAGTTCAAAAGGAATGTTATAATATTACGAAGTGATTTCTAAAACTTTTTTACTTCTAATGAGGAAAAATTTTGTTGAAAAATCTGGCTGCTTTTTTTTGGATCTACTTATAAACTTTAATCATTAGTTGATTTCCTACCTTCCAAAATTGAAAATTTTAAAGACGACTGTAAACCGTAAACATTCCGAAAAGCGCTGTCTCACATTTTAGTAGATGTAATAGAATGACAAGACGTGGTAAACGATAGTAAAGGTAATTATTATGAAATAACACAATACAAACAATATTTTTCTTGAATACCGCTTCCTTTATTTTTTGATAAGTCAAATTAGCATAAATGTTACCATTTTCAAGGGTATGGTGTAATTTTTTATCTTCTTCAGTGGCGTACAATATATACTACATATAATTAAATGATAACAGTAAGTTCAGTGTATAAATATCATATTTTAAGTTTTATATTATCCATAAAAGTTTTTCTTATAAAACGGGTGTCATTTATAGTTAAGATGTTTATTTTGTTATAGCTAAATGAGTGCCCATACCAATACAGTATTAGATTGTATCTATAAGGGGAAGTCTTTCCTTGTCAAACCACTAAGAATTCCCTTGCTCTAATACCACATAACTTTTATAAGGATTTCTTTTAGCTACGTATGTTAGATCTACAAAAAAAGCAGGTTCCAACTTTAATGCTTGGTATAACAAATAATTAGCTCTCAAAAATTTGATCCCTGATTTTATTTATATTTATTTCCCGTACGATTTCTTCCGCCTACATTGATTCTTCCTTGGTCTTCTACGTGGAAGTGAGTGCCCTGTATTTCACTCCAGCCTGCATAGATTTATTTCCATCCAACTACATCAACGTGGCACAGGTATTTGGTGCGAATTAGAGAAAATTCCCTTTGTCATTTAGTGGAACCATCTGTACTTCCTTCCTTAAGACTCATTTATACTTTTCAGGGGGTTCATAAATAAAAATAATAATAACATTTATTACCTTAATAGAATTTACATTGCACATTTAAGACATTTCAAACCTAAGATATTTTAGTGTTCTTTCTTTTAATGTACCACATCTGTATCATCTACTATCTGAACCGCATCCTCTTCGGGTGTCTGATTGTTCCTGTCATTGACTTCTAGGCATCTTTTCCTGGTAGGTACTTATTTGTGACATCGCAAAGTTTGTTTAGCAGAAAATGGTTGACTTCAATTAGTGCGGTTGTAAATATTATTAAATTTATCTGACTTGGCCCATTGTTAAGACCTTGTATCTCAGGTAAACCATTGTTACCTGAAACCGGGCCTTTTATACTATTATCGGTTAACCCGGTTATGGTCGGTACTAATTGAAGTCAACCATTTACTGCTAAACAAACTTTACCTACTTTCCTGATTGGTCGTCTTTAGCAACCACCTGCCTAGATGGTCGATCAGTCTGTGTTTATGTCTGTACATTCTCTATGTGCGATTTCTAGCTACGATGTCTTTGGTCATAAGAAGTCTTCTTGTGGCTTCTTAGAAGTACGTTAAACCTGTTTTAGTCACCTCCATCAGTAGTGTGTACTGAAGGTTTTCTCTGATGGTTGCATTCGAAATTCTGTCTTCTCATTTCGACCCGTCGATTAGTCTGTAACATGACGTGAGCTTCTTTCTTTAAATATTAACTAATCCACTTTTATTCTAACGATAATCGATATCTTTTTTGTCTACCGTATGTGCTGAGTAATTCAAACCTATTGTTAAAGTTATTCTCTATCTTTAGTGATTATTTTCGTTGTTTGCTATCTTCATACTATGTTAAAATGGAATATAAAACCGAAGTAAATTGAGTGATCAGTTTCTACACTTTTATATGATCGTTCCTCAATATTTATTTTCATTGCAGTTATCTTGCAATGCAATAATTTTTATCGTAGGTACAAATTTAGCTCTCTACGTTAGCTACATAAGTCGGATGACTAACCCTCCTGCCTGACGCCACTGAAAGCGTTCCTATTGAAAGGAAGCACGTTTAGCAGCTTTTAGTTATTACCTTCCAGTAGGTTTTAATTTTTTTTCGTTTTTATTTAAATTGATAAGTATTGTTATCAATTTAATTGTGTTTTCAATGCGGGCGGAAAAGCCGTGTTCCCAATAAAATTATTACCTTTTAATGACAATGCTAATAACTGTTGCAACAATTGTAGTACGTTTTACGTACAGAGTCGGTTGAAAGATTTGCTATTTTTAATTTCAATTTTTGTTTCCATTTTATGTTTTTATATGATTTGTATTGCATTGGGTTATTATATAGAAACTTCAGCGTAGCTTTGTTTGTTGTTTGGTATAATAAATAATACTGTTACGAGGTCTATTCCAAAAGTATTCGTACTTTGTTCGTAAGTTTTCAATTCTTTATCTAGGACAATACATCGTTCGAAGTATTTACTCTCCATTTAACTTCATAACATCATACGCAACATGTTACCGTCAGTGCTTTAGTCGTTTAAATAGTTCTTAAGTTCAGTTTTTGTAATGGCCTTCAGTAACATCATCACTCTCGTTTGAGTTTCGACGTCTCTATGTCGTCGAAACGTGTTGCCCTTTATGCGGCATTTTTTTTAAACACGAAGAAGTGACATGGTGTTATGTCGGGAATAAAAGAAAGCGGAATTGTATAAACTTGTTTTTTTTCTCCACAATGAATATGCCTGCACATTCTCGTGAAGAAATCAGTCACCGCAGATTCTTTATTAATTTTCTGGCCTATCAGAGCTTATTCAGGGTGCAGTCTAGGAAATCTAAACAGTCGAGCTGGGTCCCCTACGAGGTTAAGCTGCAATAAAATTTTTTTAAATTTGTTTAAATTTAGAACAATTTAAATTAATTTAAGTATTAAGACACAGAATTTTGATTTTTTCCTTTGTAATCTCTAAATCTTCTAATAAGACCAACTTCAAATAGTTTTTCTTTCTACGCATGTCATGTAAAATATATGAATAAATGTTTATATTAAAATTAGGTGAATAGTGACCAAAACTTGAAGAGTTTGGTATTTTCAAATGTTCTGTGATTTTTGTAAACTGTCGAATGTTGTTTTTTTTTGAATTAATGAAATCCAGGCTTTTTTCCCGGGTCGACAGTGATCCTTGGCACTCCTAAGGCCGGTTCTGGTGCGAAGTATTTGGGAGTACCTGGAGCTTTATAGGAGTTGGCTTATCTTTATTTTGTCTGTAACTTATGATGGGGAGATTGACAAAACCAATATATACAATACTTTCCGCGCTAACTACAGCTTACTGTTAATCTTAATCGGAATACTATACGAACTAGTTTTTTAAATTTTTAATCTTGATCTTGATTTTGATCTTGATCTTGATCTATGAATTAATCAATTTTTCTATGTGTACTCCCGGTTTGTATTTATGGCCCACAAGTATGAACTCTTACAAAAGCAAATGTTGATAGAATAAAGAAAACACAAAAAGCGATGAAACAGCCGATGTTAAATATAAAACTAAAGGATATGAAGACGTAATTTGATTAGAGAAGACTAAAGTAAGATATGTTGAAATAGAAATAGTTATACGAAAATGACAATTTACAGCACATCAGATATAAAAATGAAAGTTGGTAGAATGTCATCGTACAGTCAAGACCTTTGGAAATTAGGAGACGACAAGGATGACCACAAATGCGATGAGCAGCAAAAATTTGCAGGCTCAAGGTTTATGATTATACCAAGAAACAGAGAAGAATCGAAAAAATTAGATAAGACATGTCCAATATTGAGTGAATAAAGCTGATATTATCAAAAAAACCTAAGGCAAGGGAATGTAATGACCACCGTATAATTAGTCTAATGAGTCACACTATAAATATTCTTAAAAATTATCCATTTAAGAATTTTCAGAAAAGTGGAACAAGACATCACTGAAACCCAATTTTCATTGAATGCCATGGGTACACGAGAGGCATTATTTGGATTTAACGTCCTCATGCAAAGATGTATGGATGTAAACCAACCACTCTATGTTT
Source organism: Diabrotica balteata (assembly GCA_918026665.1). NCBI lineage: Eukaryota > Metazoa > Arthropoda > Insecta > Coleoptera > Chrysomelidae > Diabrotica > Diabrotica balteata. The sequence goes on along the minus strand of OU898283.1, from coordinate 93,613,987 downwards.
GTTTTATTGATTACATTAAGGCGTTCGATAAGGTCCGACACAACCGCCTTATAAAGTTACTTAAAGAGAAACACATTGACAAAAAAGACTTAAGAATAATAACTCATCTCTACTTTAACCAAACAACAAAAGTCAGAGTCGGCAAAGAACTAATAATAACTCATCTCTACTTTAACCAAACAGCAAAAGTCAGAGTCGGCAAAGAACTTTCAGAGGAAGTAGAGATAAAAAGAGGCGTAAGGCAAGGTTGCATACTCTCCCCCTTATTGTTCAATCTATATTAGGAAGAAATAATTAAAAAATCACTCGAAAATGTAACAATTGGAGTAAAAGTCAACGGCAGACCCATCAACAATATCAGATATGCCGATGGTACTATACTAATTGCAGAGAATATACAAGATCTACAGACACTTTTAGATAATGTAGTAAAATGCTAGTGAGGAAAGCGGACTAACGCTTAATGCTAATAAAACAAAATTTATGACAATTTTCAAAACACAACAACAAGACATGTTAAACATAAGAGGAGTTCCAATCGAAAAAGTAAAAAAATACAGATATCTTGGTACAATTATTAATGAAAATAACTGAGTATACAGAAGAAATAAAAATGAGAATTAGACAAGCTAGAACAACATTTACTAAGATGAGAAAAGTATTATGCAGTAGAGATCTTAGTTTACAACTCAAAATAAGATTATTACGTTCTTATGTGTTTTCGGTGCTGCTGTATGGGGTGGAAGCCTGGACCTTAAAGAAAGACGTGAGCGATCGACTTGAAGCATTCGAGATGTGGACCTACCGAAGAATATTAAAAATAAGTTGGGTAGACCGAATAACAAATGTTGAGGTCCTCAGAAAGATGACAAAGGAAATGGAAATCTTGAATACGATTAAGATAAGAAAGTTACAGTATCTCGGCCACGTTGTGAGAGGGGATAAATATGTGTTGCTTCAAATCATAATGGGGAAAAATACAGGGAAAACGCATCTTCTGGCTCAACAATCTGAGAAAGTTGTATAATTGCAGTTCCATCGACTTGTTCAGAGCTGCAATCTCAAAAGTGAAACTAGCTGTGATGATTTTACCAACCTCCTTAGAGGAGATGGTACCTAAAGAAGAAGAAGAAGAAAGCTAGATGAAAAGTAATTTAAAAGAAGCTTTTCTGGATTCCGGCGTATTTTTATTACTGAGGAGAACTACATTCTACAATTCAGTACTAATAAGGCCAGAAGTAATGTTTATTTTGTTTTAGATGTTTTATCGAATATTATTACTTTTATTATTATTATTATTAGGATTTTGATCTGCGGTTTGACACTGTTTGCATTTTATTCGAATATGAATAAAATGAGGTGAAGAAGGGCCCCAACAAAATATATTCGACTTAATAAAAAGAATTTGGCAAACAGAAAAAATGCCCGAAAAATGGAAAGCAAGATGGATACTTTCTATTTTAAAGAAAGCTGATAGCACATAATGGAACTAATGATAGAAGCATCATAATTAATGAACGAATTGTGACAGGAAACAGAACTTACTGGAAGTATAACAACATTATAAAAACTAAGAAGCTCACTCAGAATACTAAACGAAAAATTCACAGATCAGCAATTAGGCTAGTAGTCACATATGGTGCAGAAGTAATGTGGCTGACACAGAAACATGAAGAAAGATTCAGGATCCTAGAGAGAAAAATCATTCGGATCATAGCAGGCCCACTTAATTTAGATAATGGTGAGTTTATAAAATGTATGAACTACGAAATCAGAGAATTTTTGAAAGGGCAAGACATCATCAGATTTATCAGGACACAAAGACTCAGATGGATGAGCCATTTAGAAAGGAGAGATCTAGAAGCAGTTATTAAGAAAATCACTAACTGAAGACTAGTAACAAGTAGACCACAAGCAAGACCCAAGACGAGTATGGAGAATTAGATTATAGAGGACCTCATAAAGATAGGTGTTATAAAATTGAAATCCAAATATGACAAAAGAAAAAAAATAAAGAAATATTCAAAAGTCGCATAGCCATGATGATGATGATGATGAATAAAATGTTTAAAATAAATGGTTTTATTCAAACGGCTAGCTCCCAACTCTTAACCATTTTAGGATATCAAACCAAACATCATAGAGAACTTAACTATTGATGATTTTAATTTGTTTTCATCATCGATGTGTACTTGTGTCTGCTCCTCGGTAAATTGCTCCAAATTTTTGTAATTATTTTCATAAAGATTTTCTTTCTTGGTAAAAGTCGTCTGCCAGTATGATTTAAAGTACTTGTTCTGTCAAGACATTTATTTTTCATCCTACTTTAAGACAGTTATTATCCGAAACCAATATTTTTTTAATGTGTTTAATGTCTGTCTTTTTAAATGAATTTCGTAGCATTCTCTTTTCTCTATATTTATGAAATATGCCCTACGTCTTCAGAATGTTCTTTTGACTTATTTCTTTTAAATTAATGTTACTGTCCAGTAAAATTATTCCTTTTTTGTATTTGGCTCTATCTTGTTGCGCCGGTCCTGTTGTTCTGGGTTGGTTGGTTGCAAATTCTGATAATCAATTGCCAACTGTTTTTATTATAATTGTGTAAAATTATCACCGTCATAGCGTTAATGCTTTCGAATATTCTAATATCAGAAAAAGATAGCTTCGGATGAAATATGGTACAAGCATTATCTTCCATTCACCTTTATGGTTTATATGGGTGACAAGTTTAAATGATACACTTTTTGTTAAGCACCGTAATATATTTATTTCTTTGTTTATATAGTCGACCGAGAGTAAATGGAGAGAATTACTGCTTACTAATTTGTTCACCCACTAATACCAATATCAAAAATGTTCAAAAATAACGGTTTTTTAGAAAAGAAAATAAAACCTGTTGTTCAAAAGAAAAATCTAAATCTGCTAGATCAGTACAGCTTCAGGACCAATCAGTACACGATCAATTAAGTCAATATATGATCATTAATTTTATCGAAAAACTTTCAGACAAATTAAAATTTCATTTTCATTGCTATTTCAGATGAATTTAACAAAGACTGGTATATAAAATTAATACATTAACTATCTAAAATGATTTCAAAACTATTTCTTGATATTAGTAAGTCAACTGACAAGACATTCAGAGTTAAACAAGAAGAATTTTTAGAAATGAAAAAGATTAGAGCATATATAGCACAAGATTGCCATTTTTAGACGATACAGCAATTCTGGTAGTCTCGTAGCCAAGTGTCTGGTAGGGACTTCAAGAAGCTTCCAACAAAAGTAACCAGTGAATAGCTAGGTAGAAAATACAGTTATTGTTGTTGCTTGTGCTGGACTTTGAACTAAGAAGAAAAACGAAACCAACATATTGAAAAGATCCACAAAAAGCAAATAGTGGATGTTAAAAGATAAGAAAGAAGGATTAATGATAAAGAAGGAGTAAAAATGAACTGGAATATAAAAAAAAGTTCTAATACAATTTGGGGAAATATAGCCTAATATAATTGAAGACACTGCTAATGAAATACTTATAAACACCTCTGGTAAGAAGTTTAAGAATAGACAGACTACGTAGTGGTCTAACCAAGCTCAAGAATAAATAACTGAGAAGAAAAAAAACTATAAAGAGTGGCAAAAAATAGGTACGGCGCAGGTCTTAAAACTATGAGATTTCCAAAAAATCAAAAATCGAAAAAAATCGTACAAGCTAAATAAACAGTATCCAAATATATCTGAATACAGACACGCTGAAGCAAATATATATAAAATAGCTAAACATAGAGTAAAGAAAGAAAAAAAATTGTTATCAGATTACATATATCCTGGACGAAAATAAACTGATAGTTCACGAAAATGATTTCAAAAAGCGATGGAAAAAGTACTTTGACAGTTGACAGAAGAATAGAGGTACTGGCGACAGTAGCAATTGGACCAGGTAATACCCCTGAGGAAGTATGAACCCTCCTCTTTGAGTATCAACTCTATGAGGAAATTTTAAAATCAAAAAAGGGTTTGGCAATTTAAATCTTCATTACCTTAAATAATTACTAAATCATTACTAATTAAAATAATATTTAACTTAATGCCATAACATTTTTAGAACTGCTATACATTTATTCATTATGTTCTGCTTAAGACCAATCTGCCTTCTTAATATACTACTAGTGCGATCGTCCTTCATGTAGTTTTCCTTGAAACTCGCGTCACCATAGGGATTTGATGTGCACTAATAAAATTCTAAATATTAAAGTTGATTGTCTTGGTCTACTTTCAGAAATCGGAATACATTTTTCACTAGGAATATCAGATCTAAAAATTTGTTCGATTTACCTTTTCACATAACAAACTATGCTTTTCACTCCTTTGTGTGACCTTCATCATTCATAATCTGATCTATCTATTTTTATACCTGGGTATGTAAATTTTTAACATGCTAGGATATAATTCATCATTTCTTCTTAAAATATTCTGATATAGTCTACTTTATTGATTAATCTAGGTTTTTTGGGGGATCTCCTAAGGTAATACGTTTTCGAGCTGAGAGACGAATGAGGTGCTATGTTCTTGCGAAGCAGATTAGCTCCAGTTTTTATTAACGGCACTCTTATAGCTCGACGGTCTATTGGTAAGTACTGCAACCGATTTTACACCCCTACCTACGAACCATTCCAAATGCAATCTTTCAACAGGATAACGCAAGACTTCATATTACCTTGAAACCATGGAGTTCATACAAGCATCTGGTATAGGGCTGTGGGTGGCCATCAAGATCAGCTGATTTATCGCTCATTGAACATGTATCGGATATGGTAGGTCGAAACTTAATTCAATTGCCACGTCCTCCAGTAAACTTAAAAGACCTGTGGCATGCCATAAGAAGAATCTGGATGAGTACTCCGCAATATAATATAGATCACTTAATTCAATAAATTTCCCTTCGAGTATATAAAAAATCAAGGACGAGTCACTCATTATTAATTTTTTTACGAAAATGACGTTGCAAATTTGTTTATAATGTTATTAAATAGTATATTATTATAATGTATACCTACTTCCATAAATAAATATTTGTCCTAGGTGTTGCATTTTTTGGCCATCATTATTTTATAATGTAAATAGAGTTAAAGAGAGGAAAGCGTTTGGTTTCTAAGCATTTGGCAATGTTTCTTTGGCATTACAAAGCGATGATAATAACAATCAACCACTGTAATAAGAATCCTACAAAAAGCTTTATTCTAATTATCTCTGTGCATATCCAAGCGTGCATACTTTTCTAATAAATCCATCAATAACAACAAGCAAGCAATTATATATGCAGAAAAATCATGACACATTCATATTAACGTTTTAAACTCACTTTTATTACCCCTCAATTACACAATATGGATCTTCTACCCACTGATGGTACACAACGAGGTAAGGATCTAATGGTTGGAAATTATAACCTGAGACCAAAAAATCTTCTTGAGTTATTAAAGAGGAATTGTGGGCGTGGTCATTTTTATTAATTTTTCATTCTCTTACATGCTGATGGGATTTTACACACAAGAATGGATATTTATACTGCTTATATACGATTCTGAAGGCGTGGATACAGGGTGAATTAAAGTATGAACTGATTAAAACATACAAACTATTATTGTTAAATGTACTAATAAGAAGTACTTTTTTTGGATTGATGAGAACAATCTTGTCTAGTAATAGAGTAAGGGAGAGGCTGGTACAGTGGCCACCTTTCGACTAAATTCAAGATAACTTTAATATAAATCATATATTAATGAGTATCAACTTAAACAACGTCAAAATATTTGGTAAATTAAAAATGTACTCTGTAATCCCAAAAAAAATACAGATTATGCAGAAGTAACTAATTTTGTTTTTTCAAAAAATGTGGCCACTGTACCAAACTAGATGGTACAGTGGCCACAAAGGTAAGGTACAGTGGTCATTACTTGCAATTCTTATATTTTATTTATATAAAAGAAGAAAAGTAATATTAATCTTTAATATAAGATGATAAATCCGCTTTAAAAGTAAACAACTTTGCTGTTCTTTGTGGTGTTCCTGCACTTTTTGGTTGGGTTAAAATGAGTTCAACATCTTCTTTTGTAATTGTGGCAGAATCTGTAACTGTAGAAAATAAAAACTGTATTCCGTGTCGCCTTAGAAAATTTACATTGTATTCTTGACCAGAAGAAAAAACTTCTGTAACTTGTGCAACATAAAATTTTGAAGTATTCTTTGTTTGAAATCTCACGAGAACAAATGACTTCACTTCCACTATTCGTGAGGATATGTCTTCGTCAGAAATTTCATCTACCTCTGAAAATAGACTAACATCGTCGGAATCCACAACATCAGACAATTCAAGGTCACTGTTACTGTCATCATTGGGTATGATTTTATTTTTCTTTGCATTACTTCTATTCGACTTGTTTGAACTATCAATTTTTCTTTTTACTGTTGTCTTAGCTCTCTTTACTCTACTTTGCCTTGATATTCTTTCTGCTGTTTCCCGTTTCTATTCTTTTAAAAATTTGTGTATCAGTTACAATTTCAGTAGTCTTCTTTTTCCTTTGTTTTTTAATGGCAATAAGGTAGATTTGGGGTATGGTTGCAGTAATTAAGGAGAAATAAATCGATTTTCGGGTGTGTCTTTGGAAGTTCGATTTCAATTTCAAGAACAGTAGGAACAGTGGCCACCACTTTTTTTGTCAAAAGCAGTGGCCACTGTTCCTGCATAAGTGTGTGACCACTGTACTAAAAGCTCATTGTTTATGAGGCATAACTAGGGTGACCATATGTACTTTTTTAAGTAGGACAGTACTTTCTTTTCAAACGCTGTCCTATTGTACTTTAAAATTTATGAAGTACACTTAAATGTACTCTTTTTCTTAATTACACAAAATTAGGTCCTACTTTTTGTCCAAACAAAATATAATTATGATTCGAATTGATTCAAGAATCGATCTTTTGCGGAAGAATCAGAATCTCCTATCTTAAGCACCAATCGATCGGCGATTTCATTTCACAGCAAGATCTTATTATTATCTTATTTATTTAGTAAAAATATATACATATCTCGTCGTATGTTTATGTTTATTTGTTACTTGTGCGCTCACTCTTGATTAGTCTATTAACCTTTTGTCTTATATTCCGGCAGTTTTTCTCGTTTTTTATATTTTTTTGTGCTGTGTGGAAAAATAAACAATTTCATCATGTCACCGCCTAGAAGAAAATGCCATTTTAACATCGAGTTTTGTAAAAGTGATGTAGATATTTCTAACAGTGGTCGCAGTAATATCAAACAACATTTGTCAAAGAAAAAACACATGTTGGCTGCTAATGCGAACTCGAAGAGCAGCAAATTGGAAACCTTTGTTAAAAAGAAAATTTAAGTTTCAAAAATATGTTGATTGCTGCCAAGGAAGGTACAGCTCGTCAAGAATACCAATGTCTCTGAGTCTCTTATTTTTCGCATCGCTCAAGTTTAAACTGAAAGACAGAGCTATTTTTGACGAACTGTACTTTTGCTTACCATACAATTAAGCATTTGCAAAGTTCCTTAGACTGCACGTTAAAACTAATTGTAAGCATGTTTGAACCTAAATTTGCGGCAGCCCGAACCAAGACTGAGGCGATTGTAAAAAATGTTTTAGCTCAAGAGGCTCAATCCCAATTAGAAATTGACCTTCGAAAAGCAAATTTCGTCAGCGTCACAATCGATTCGTCGAATCATAGAGAAATTAAAGTTGTGCCCTTAATGGTAAGATATTTTGATGGAGAAAATAGTGTAGGTACAAGTAAAATTACTTCAGCTACGTGACTTACCTGGTGAAACATCAGAGCAGTTAAAAGATTACGTGGTCAATGTTTTGAATCACCACAATCTACTACAAAAATGCATCGGAATGTCTGCTGATAATACAAATACAAATTTTGGTGGAATGAGAAGAAAAGGAGTGAACCATCTATTCAGCAAATTAAATGCTTCTCGTGGTAAACCCGTGATTGGAATTGGTTGTGTGGCACACATTCTTAATAACTGTTTACAAAATGCGACGTACCTCTTACCCATAGACTTCGAGGTTATTGTGGTCAAGATTTTTAATCATTTCTATATTTTTACAGTCTGAGTGGAGAAACTAAACAGTTTTGCGATTTTGTTGATATCGAGTACAAAAAATGTTGTCGCTTTCAAGAACAAGATTTTTGAGCCTAATGCGAGCCATTGAATGAATTATACAAATGTTCGAACCCTTGAAAGCATATTTTTTATCGATTGATAATTGTCCAACAGTTCTAAAACAGTTTTTTCAAAACCCAATCAGTGAAGCATGGATGTGGTTTGTGCATAACATTGCATCTCTCTTCCACAAAGTGATTTTAGATGTAGAAGGTGACAAAATATGCGCAACGAAAGCCGCTTTGGAGTATTTCGAACTCATAAATAGGTTTCAAAATCGCTTAAATGAGTTATTTTTACAACTTAAAGTAAGAGAGTCACTTTCAAAACTTGAAAATATGGAAGACCTTGACCTTAGTGTGAACTATCGGGATATCTTTATCACGCATGTCAAGCAGTTCTATTCAAATTGTGTAACATTTGAAAAACTGGAGTGAAAATTTAAGTGAACTAAAGCTATTCGGATGGGTTAACTTGAAAAAACAAGTTTCTTGGGCTGAAATTTGATCGTCGTGTGAGACTTTCAAATACTACATAGGTCCGATATTGAATCAGGACGAACTGTTTGATAAAGTTAGTCTAATACGAACCTACGTTACAGAAGATTAAATCGCAGACTGGAATTCGAAAAATATTTCTACCAAAGATCGATGGCTCGAAATCTTCCAAAAAGAAAGTGCTTTGAAAAATCTCAAAATTCTATGTGAGTTTGTTTTTTGTCTGCTGGGACCAGTGCGTCGATGGAGCGGTTGTTCTCCAATATCAATAAACTATTGGAGTCCCAACAAATTGCAGTTGAAAACATCTACTCTGAAAGCCATCATATAAGTCTACACAAACTTCAAAGTTTCGTGCAATGAAATGTTTCAGTTCTTAAAGAGTAAACCACAACTTCTGAAGGAAATTCATAGTTCCAAAAAGTACGACTGGTACCAAAATGGTGATCAAGATGTTCAGGAAGGAACGTCGAAAGAAAATTAACTATTAAAATTTATCATACATTTTTTATGTACTTATGTTTGATTAAAAAAAATCGTTCTTATCATTGTTTAATTAAAGATTCGTAAAATTTTGACCAGAAAAATTTCCTAGGGCACTAACAGTGTACATATTTTCTTAAAAATTATAAATGTACTTTTTTTTTTGTTGAAAAATTATGGTCACCCTAGGCATAACCTAAAATCTAGTACTTTGAAGATAGATCATAATTTGCATCACCTGCAAGTTTTAGATACTATACAGTATACCACAAAACATACAGAACATTTAATATGTATATTATTATTGGTTGAAAATATGTTTAAACTTGCCTGCTGAATATGTTTAAACTTTTACACAACAAACCTCTCAACAGGTTTGTATACAAAATGGTTCTGAAAACGATGGTGCAACGGTCAAGAGTAGTAAGCGACTACTGTGACTAAAATTGTTAGCGTTTGTTCTAGATGGCGCGTGTGTATCTATCAAACAACAACAAAATATTTAAAAGGAGCCACTGTACCTGACTGGTCACTGTTCCAGCCTCTCCCCTATACCTACAATTGGATGTATATGCAGTACATAGTATACTATTCTTGGTACCACCTAGAAGTACAGTTATACGTATTACCATATTTTTGTCATATCGCTCATATCGCTTTTCCGAAAACAGATTGACACAACTGTAAAATTTTGAAAAATGACTGGTATTGGAGGGATCAAAACTGCATTTTCTACATATTTCGTCTACATATTTTCAATCGTCATAATTGTACTTACGAATTTCGTTATGACAGAGGATTTCGAAAGTACAATTTTGATGATTTACAATTACATAATGTAGAAACTGCAGTTTTGATCCATCCAATATAATAAAAATGACATAATTTTACAACTATGTCATTATACTTCCGGGACAGCGGTATGACGTTTTAAAGTTTTTTGACCTATCAATGATGTTTTAATGAGCAATTTACATTTAAAAAAATGTTCTTAAATATTTAAGTATTTCTAATCACTGAAATTATCAAACGTCGCTTAGACGATGCAAGTTTATCACAATTTTTACAAAACATAAATAGGGAGTATCTAATAAGTGCTAAAGTACTTTTTAAATATGTACTTGTACTTATCGTACGGGGTGTGATAAGAAAGTAAATTCATTAGTAGTAAAATTTTTAAGATACTTTGACATAATAGTCCTTATATACGTTTATCTTGCTAACATATAATCCCTGGGAATTAATACGATCAGCGAATAGTTTTAGTTCTATGTTATTTTAGTTTAATAAATTTCTTTACACTATTATGGGGTTACTTTCCATGTAGTTAAACTTATCGACGAAGAGACTAGGGAAAATGAAAAAGAGATAGGTATGTATACTAGAAATCGTAAATTGTATAATACGGAAACAGGTATCTGGTCAATAGCCCAGTTTATAAAGCGAAATTTAACCAGTATTGGTTAACTAAGTTAACAGCAACACAGTTAACACCAACACAGTATTGGATGGATCGTAAACAGCAAACCAACTAGTATTATCATTTGGAAGGTAGTTCGTAGGACATAAAAACACCAAAATCAGTATACAAATTAGCTTTTCCGCTAACTCTATGTAAAAAATCGTGATTTTTTTCCATTTAGAGTAAAAAAAAATTAATATAATAGTAATTTAATTGCAATACTGTCAATGGCACTTTTATGTGTCACTTTTATGTGTCATTGACATTGATTAAAAGCGAGTCGAAACATTTTTCATAACGAAATTTCGAAAAAAACCGCTAACGATGATCATTTTTTTTTTAAATTTGAAAGTTTTGCCCTTTTATCCTGCCGTTACACGCATCTTCTATTGTAACGTAGTTGCACGCGTATGAGCGTCATCCACACCCACCGTCAATTCCACTTATAGTGTATTTTTATGTATGAGAGAGTAATAAAACAATAAATTATGTATGCAAATCCCTAAACTGTTGATACGGGTGACTCAATGAAAAACAGATATTTGTCAACAAGTTTACAGAAGTATATAGGAAAACAATTTTAAATTGAGTATGACCACCAGGTATAAAGGTTGGAGCAGAATAGAATACAATAGTTGTGAGGGTTACTAATCCCTAAATAAGGTTGCCAGTGTCGGAGTGATGGAGGTTAACAGGTACTAATGAATTTGCAAGAAATGTAAGATGTTTATTTTATTGGTTATATATAACCAATAAAAGTTTAATAAGTACCTACCTATTTGCAAAATAAAGTTTAATTCTTTAGATAAAATAAAACGTTTTATTTTATCTGAAATGAGTGCATTCCACGAAGTAAGGGTTTCAACAATCAAACATTTAATTCTTTAATTCCAGGAATCTACGACAGTAATTGACTAGATAATTACCTTCTAAACTTATTCCACAGAAAATGTGATAGTGGGTTTTTCCATTTTGTAGGAAGGTCCAAGTGGCGTATTCAAAATTCTTAACAGTTCACTAAAAGTAGGTACTTCAGTTGCAAGGTGCAGTTTATTGTGTATACTAGTGTTATGGAAAATTTGGAAGTGCCGTGTAAACGCCGAAAAATTGGTCCTTTAACAGTTAATGAAAAAACATTAATATTTAATTGTTTTAAATCATTTACAGACAAACGTTTATGTGAAAGTGTTGATGAGACCGTTGAGTTAGTTAGCAGTACACTTGGTGTTGGGAAATCTACGATTTACAGAGTTATTAAAGAAGAGAAATGTGGTAGTTTTCAAATGCCACGTAATGCTCCAGGGAAACCAAAATTTCAAATAGAATATCATTTTAAAGAAGGACTTCGACGGAAAGTGCATGAATTCTTCTTTAGACAAGAATTTCCAACATTGGATAAAGTTCTTGTCTCAGTTCGAGATGATAAGGATTACCCAGAAATGAGTCGAAGTACGTTATGGAAACTTTTAAAAGAAATAGGCTTCCGCTGGAAAAAGAATCCCAGAAAGTCTATTTTATTAGAAAGAAGCGATATTGTCATATGGAGAAGACATTTTCTAAGAACCATAAAGGAAATGAGAAACCAAAAAAGAAAAATATTTTATCTTGATGAAACATGGATCAACGAGGGTCATACACCAAATAAATTTTGGCAGGATGAAACTGTTACAAGTCAAAGGCACGCTTTTGTAAATAACTTATCTACTGGTTTAAACCCACCATCAGGAAAGGGACGCAGGCTGATAATAGTACACATTGGCAGTTCAGACGGTTTTGTTGAAGGTGGTTTATTAACTTTTGAATCAACTCGTACCGGTGACTACCATGAAGACATGAACGCTGATGTCTTTCAAGAATGGTTCGAACAAATGATAGATCTTCTTCCTAAGAACTGTGTAATAGTAATGGATAATGCAAGTTATCACTCCAGACTTATAGAAGGACTGCCCACAACCAAGTGGTTAAAAAAAGACTTGCAGAATTGGCTGAGTTCAAAAAATATTACGTACCATCCCGGATCTATAAGAAAGGAACTTTATTCGTTGTGTGCCCTTCATAAAGAAAAATTTAAAAAATACGAAATTGATGAAATTGCCAAAAATCGTGGAATGACAGTACTTAGATCCCCACCATATCATTGTGAATTAAACCCGATTGAACTGGTATGGGCACAGATAAAGAGTGAAGTTTCAAGAAAAAATACCACTTTTAAAATTCATGATGTTAAACAGTTGTTTTTGGAGGCCGTAAATAATGTAAAACCTGAAAACTGGGAAAAGGCAGTAAATCACACTATTAAAGAAGAGGAAAAAATGTGGAAGCTGGACAATATTACTGATAAAATGATCGAGCCAGTTATTATAAATCTTGGTTCTGAAAGTTCATCTTCTGAATCTGATTTGGATTTGTAACAAGTAGCTGTAAGTTTTATATTAATATTTTTATTCATCTATTTAACATACCTTAGACGGTTTTAAAAACTCTTTTTCTCTTTTGTAATTTTTAAAAATTAAAAAAAAATGTGAATTTTTTAAAACCCTTTTTAATGTAGGCCAGTCAGTTCTAATATAGTGTGTGATAAAAGAGGTCACTTTTGTTTACATACACATAACACTTTATAACACTGAAATAATTCATTTATTTTTTACAATTATTCAAAGTAATTTTTCAATTAATCTTGAGCACGCCCATGGAGTGGTCGGACGTACCAGTTAAAATTATGCTAATTACTCTCTCGGTCATAAAAATAAACTATAGTTCGAGGAAGAATGAATGTCGGCATGTATAAAATTACAATGGTTTATAATTACATAAATAATAGAAAGTTTTATAAAATAAATAATGTTTATTAATTTAACAAAACAAATTGATAAACCAAATATAATTCAGATAATAAACAAAGAAGATAATGAATATACAAATGAAAAGTTTTAAAGGTAATAAACGTAACTAAAGATGAAAACCCTGATTTCCCAACAGCAATTATAACAAAATTGTGGGTGAGTTCCTTACAAATAGGGTTTCCACAATTTAGCTATCAATACTTTGTCATGAGTTTTTCGGTTCTTCCTTTTAGCGTAAGAGTCACATTTATTAGATTTTAGATGCATTTATGGAGGCTCTCTATTTATTTCAGAGCAGCCGTCTCAAAAGTCCGAATAGCTATGATGATTGCCGACCTCCGCCGCGGAGATGGCACTTGAAGAAGAAGATAGAGGCTGTGCTTCATCTCATATGATCCAATACTTCTTGACAAGGATTCATTGTACTAAAAGATGCCAATTCAAAATAGTAATGGCAATACCGGCGTATTCTGAAAATATGGATGGATCGTAAAACAAACGCACAAGTTCTTGAACAACTAGGACAACAATGCGAAGTTTTAAATTCCATCAAAATCAGGAAGATGGGATACTTGGGGCACGTCATGAGAGATGAAAAATATGAACTAGTAATGATTATAATGTAGGGCAAAATCAGTCAGAAGAAGCGTAGAAATACGTAAAATCCTGTTGCACGCAATCTCCGTGAGTTGTTTGTGAACTACTTAATCGCGTAACCAACAAAATTATAATTGCCAAAATGATTTCCTATTTCCGATAGGAGCGTAACTTGAAGAAGAAGGCCATTAAGGTGTTGCATGAAGTTTTGTAAATTATGTTCGAAAGTGTCATTATTACTGTATTGTGAGCAAAACATAAAAGAATTTCATCTAATAAATATGGAAAACTTTCCTTAAATATCCTTAATATATACATGGAAGATTGGATATACCAAGCACAGAAATCCGATGAACAACCAGAGTACAAAATGCTGTGGACTCAGTTTACTTTTTCGTATCCGAAAAAATAATGTGTATGAGCCCAATATTGGAATTTGTCCCAATGATACCTGCTTATCTATCTATAAGTCGTGAGTACATCTATACGAGCAGTTTGGGCAGGATAGAGGTGTTCTATATTCTGTATTTTCTACTCTCAAGATTAACGTAGAATCACCTGTTTTGCAGTAGTGATGTTGGTAGTCCTTAAGAGTGGTGAAGATACAGCAGGTTTCTGTGGTTGACAGTGTCGTACGCAGCGATTAGGTCGACGAGATACTGTGGAAAAATAACAAGATACAGCAAGAACTGGTGGTACTAGGTTGACTAAATTAATTATCGAAGGAACACCCAAAGAAAATATTTTTAGAAATATGTATCCTCCAACGGAGTTTAAACGTAGTAACACGAAGATCATGGCTTTCAGTCAACGTTTATTGCTCTACCAAAGAAACGAAAATCCGTGCCTGCAATGATTTCCGGACCATCAGCTTAATTAGCCACATTTTAAAGTTATTTCTAAAAATCATACATCAAAGGATATATCGACTATAAGAAGAAAAAATCAGCCATACACAGTTTGGTTTTCGGAACGCAGGTGGTACGAAAGAGCCTCTATTTAGCATACAAGTGCTATTTCAACCATGTAGAGATGTGAATTGTGACATGCTTCATTAATTACCATAAAGGTCACCTCTGATCTAAGAATTCTTAGCAATCTTTACTGAAACCAAAGATTGTATATCTGTACAGAAGCTGGAAAATCCGATAATAACAAAATCAAGCTTGGGGTTCAACAGGGATGTATATATTATCAGCCTTGCTGTTTAATATATATACTCTGAGGAAATCTTTTAGGAAGCAGTCCTCCTCCTCCTAAGTGCCTTCTCTATTGAGGTTGGCGATCAATATGACAAATTTCTCTCTGTTCTGGGCTTGATGGATTAAGTCATTTCCTGTTGTGTGAGTCCAATCTCTGGTGTTTCGGAGCCAGGATTTCTTCTTTCTTCCTATACCCCTTTTACCCTCGATTTTGCCTTCTAATATTACCTGGAGCTGCTCAAATTCCTTATGGCGCATTATGTGTCCTAGGTATGACGTCTTTCTAATTTTGATTGTATTAACCAGATGAGGTAATGTGTTCATTATTTCCAGTACCTATTCATTTGTAGTTTTGCTGGTCCAGCTTATTCTTAGCATTCGGCGGTACATCCACATTTCGAATGAATTCAGTTTGTTGACGTCATACTATTTTAATGTCCAGGTCTCACAGCCATAAAGTAGTAGAGACCACACATAACACTTTAGTGTTCTTAACCTTATTGTGAGGAAGCAGTAGTAGATGTTAAAGCCGTAATTCAAATTAATGGAGAATGTATCAATAACATCAGATACGCAGATGACACGGTGGTATTCGCTAACAGTTATGAAGCCCTCCAGGAGTTAATGAATAGAATTACAGTGAGTCAGAGATGTGGACTTTCACTAAACATTAAGAAAATAAAATGTATTGATGATCTCTGAAAACAACAAATTGAACGAATCAGTGTGGATGATCAACCAATAGAAAGAGTAAAAACATATACCTACCTTGGTAAGAACGTCAATGAAAGATCTGCCTTTCAAAAAAGGAAAACGCGGACCAGAAAGTCGCAGAATTTCCTGGCTAAAAAATCTACGTATGTGGTTAAACACAGCAACCACAAATCTTTTCAGAGCCGCAGATTGCAAAATACAGATTGCCATGATGGTTGCCAACATCCAAAACGGATAGGCGTTACAAGAAGTAGATCCTCCACAACAAACTGAATACAAAGTTTACAGGAGAGAGATTTGGAAGCATTCAAGATAGGCTTACGTCCAGCAATGAACAAATTTATAAGCTGCATTATGATGATGATAGACATTGAAGAATGGCGGGGACAGTACACGTCCCTAAATTATTTCCTTCTGAATTTTAATGTGTCAATTATTCTTGTTATAATACTTAATTGGCAGTTTGGTTCCAATATTGATAAGAAATAATTTCAATAATAATAATATTGATTTATCTACAAAATCTACAAAAATCCATAAAACAATGGCTTTTGGTACATTTAGTACTAACTCGAACTCTCTGATTGTTGTTCTGTGAATACAAATTACAAAACAGTCTGGTCAATTGGCTATGCCAAGGCCATTAAAAAAAAAAAAAAAAAAAAAAAAAAAAAAAAAAAAAAAAAAAGGCTCTCTTGATCTCATACACTTTTTTTGGGTATTGCTACAGAGGTCGATTCCTGCCATTGTCTGGGGATTGTGGCCATTGTCTGGGGATTGTGCCTATCTCATTAATTAAATTAAAGAGTGTAACTATTCCATAGATCATTATGTTGATCAAAAACAGCATACCCTTCAACACCATCATCAGCATTATGATTTTGTGCTCTTTGTTCCAATTTTTGGTGATATGCCTGATGTCTTCAGCCCAACGTGCATGTGGTCTTCCTCTACTACGTTTGTGTGCTATTGGTCTTCAAGTAATTTTGCTCGTCCATCTGCCCAGTTCTATTTCAGTTCCGCCATGCGCTCCACAACATCAGCAATACTCGTCCTTCTTCGCAGATCTTCGTTTCTTACTCGGTCCCGCAATGCCACTTTCAACATAGTCCGTTCGATTCCGTTCTCTGTGCCACTCTCAATTTCGAAGCCTTAGTCTTAGTTAGAGTCATAGTTTCTGCCCCATAAATCATGACCAGTAATAAGCATTGGACAAATAATTTTCTTTTGAAGCTAATTGATATGTTGGGCCTAAGTGCGTCTAACAGATTTCCAAAGGCTGCCCACGCTAAAGTAATTCGTCTTTGGATTTCGCATGTTTGGTTATTCCTGCTGATTATTATTTCATGGTCTAACTACGTATATTTCTCCACCAGTTTTACACTTGGTTTTCAGTAGTTAAATAGTTATTGGGGACCGTATTTGTCATAAACTTAATTTTGGTCAAATTCATTGTGAGGCCCAGCTTCGAACATGCAAAGTCCAATTCATTTAACAAATCTGGCGCTTTTCCTAAATTATCTGTGATAAGGAAATGTTATCTGCGAAAAGAAGATCGTTAAGCTTTTCGCCGTCTATTGTTAATCTTCTGTGATCCCAATTGACCATCTTAAGCATACTCTAATGCCGTTATGAAAAATTTCGGTGACAATGTATCTCCTTGCCTTATCCTACACGTTTTATTTTTATTGGTCGGGTTTTATCGTGTATCTTAACAGTCATAGTGTTCTGGGAAAGGTCAGATGGAAGGGCGGCCTAGAAAAAGGTGGAAAGATGCAGTCAGAGAAGATCTAGAGAAGATTGGAGTGCGACAATGGGAATTACTGACACAGGACCGCTAAACATGGAAGGCAATAGTAAACGCGGCAAATACTCACGAAGAGTTGTAGCGCCATTGATGATGATGATGATGATTAACAGTCATAGTCATAGTGGTATTTTCGTAAATATTGTAAATAAGTTCACTAAACCTATGGTCGATTTTACTGTCATTCATTGCTTCTATAAGGCTGTCTATTTCGATCGAACGCTTTAAGGAGTGTCTTTACTGTATGGAGGTGATCATTGGTACCATAATTTGAACGGAATCCTGTCTGCTCTCTCGGTTGGTACCCTTCGTAACAATCTAAATTATGTAGAAGATTTAATAATTTTTTACATTATGGTTTTCGTCACTAGTTAAAAATGTGTGTAGACATCTTCTTCTTCTTCGTTCTAGCCATTTACGTCCACATCTGAACATAAGCCTCTTCAAGTCTTCCTTTCCATTGGTTTTTATTGTACGCTACTTGTAGCCAATTTTTCCCGGCAGTCCTTTTCAGATCATCTGTCCATCTCATAGGAGGTCTGCCTCTGGGTCTTTTGTGTTGGTATGGTCTCCAGGTTAAAATTGATCTGTGCCATTTGTTTAGATCGCTCCTAGCTACATGTCCAGCGTATTCCCATTTCAGCTTAATGCTTTTTTGCACCACATCGGTGACTTTGGTTTTCTGTCTTATCCATGTGTTTGTTTTCTTGTCCTTAAGTGATATACCTAGCAGTGCTCTTTCCATTTTCTATAACTTTATCGTTTATTATTGTCACGGTGTCTTCGGAGTGCATGACTTTTGTTTTGTTTAAATTCATTTTCCCTTATATTTCCAATTTAGGTTTTTAAAAACGTCCTCCAAAACTAAGGTGAACAGTTTGGGTGATAAAGTATCTCCCTGTTTGACTCCCCTGTTTAATGGTACAGGGTTCGTGTGTTCATTTTCATTTAGGTAGTATGTAGCTGTAGCTTGGTTCATAGTTTCTTTTATTAAGTTAATATATCTGCTGTCAATTCTACAATTTTGCATTGCGTTTATTACGGCCGTGTGTTCTATGGTATCGAAAGCTTTTTCGTAGTCTACAAATGCAAGGAAAACTGGAAACTTGTATTCGTTACATTTTTCTATTAATATTTTTGTGGTTAACAGGTGATCGGAAGTTGAATAGCCTTTTCTAAAACCTGCCTGTTCATATGGTTGGTATTCGTCTAATTTCCTTGTTAGTCGAGTAGTTATGACTTTGGTGAGTATTTTAAACAGGTGTGACAGTAGGCTGATGGGTCTGTAGTTTTCCAATTTTCGACTATCACCTTTCTTGTGCAATAAGATTACTTTAGAGTTGTTCCAGCTCTTAGGGACTTTGCCCTGATGTAAACAACTGTCCACAAGCTTAGTTACAATTTCAATTAGTTCCTTACCTCCTTCTAATATCATATCTGTGGTAATACTATCTTCTCCTGCAGCTTTATTTCTCTTCATGTTTTCCAATGCTGTAGTTACCTCTGAAATTGTTACTTTTGGCATTATTTCTGATCCAACATTTTTTATTAATTTCCGTGCTGGTCTCATCTCATCATCTTGTTGATGTGATCTGTAAAGTTCTGTGTAAAATTCTTCTATTCGTGTCAGTATGTTTTCTCTACTTGTGATTTCAATTTTCGTCTTTTCCTATTAATGATATCATCTGACGTCGTCCTAGTGTCGGTCTGAGACATTTCATACTCTTATTTTTTTCAATAGTTGTTGTTATTAATTTTTCGTTTTCTTTTCTTTTTTGTTGTCTGATTCCTTGTCTAATCTGCCTATTAAGTTCTCTATATTCGTCGGTTCCCCTTTTGTTTAGATTTATTTAAGATCTTCCTTCTTTCTATTTGTTGTAATATTTCTTTGTCTAACTCATTGCATGTTGTTTTCGGTTTTTTCAGTTGCAGAAGGCTTTTATTCACTGTTTCGGTAATAAGGTTATTCAAATCATCAATATCATTGGAGTTTATCTGCTGCATGCTAACTTGATTTAATGCATGCACTATCTTGTTTTTAAATTCACTATTTTTGATTTCTTCAGATGTCCATTTGTATCTTTTTTCATGTATTCTTTTTCTTTCTAGTTTTTTGTTAATTACTAGTTTTGTTCTTATTAGTCTATGATCGCTTCCTAGGTCAAACTGATTTAATACTGATACGTCTTCTACTAGGTTTCTATTCTTCGTTAAGATATAATCTATTTCATTCTTTGTCTTTTTATCGGGACTCATCCATGTCCATTTTCTGCTTGGTTTTTTATTGAAAAAGGAGTTCATGAGTACATGTTATGTTCATTCATGAAATTGAGAAGTATTTCTCCTCTATCGTTTCTTTTCCCGTAGCCATAGTTACCAATTAAATGTTCATAATCTTCCTCTTTTTTGCCCAATTTAGCATTAAAATCTCCTAATAGTATTTCGTAATTTGCTTTATTTGTTTCTATAGCTGTTCTTATTTCATCATAAAATATTTCTACTTCTTCATCGTCGTGGCTTTTGGTCGGAGCGTACACTTGGATCACTTTCAGAGTGGTTCTTTATTAATCCTGATGATGAGATATGCTACTCTGTCTGATATGGCTTGAATTCTTCGATACACTGTGTGAGGCTTTGTTTTACCAAGAATCCCACTCCAGTGTATTCGCCACCTTTATGCATAAAATGTGTGCCATTTTTTAGTATTATATACTCATCACTTTTTCAAGACATCAAAACATTTAAAATAAAAGTAGCAAATTATTTAAAAATAATTCTTAGATAATAATACATTATACTTAATTTGTCGATTAAAATCAATAAGAATACTTGATTTTGAAAATTTTCTCGTACTCTATAAATTATTCAACCAATTCATTGACAACCCGCCACTGAAAAGTTCTTCAAACTTTATTTTCTCGACTCTGTGCCATGTTTAATTAACATTTTTCAAATTAACTTTTTTATTTACAACAGATATTAATTACTCATCATTTAGGGTTCTTTAATTATCCTTATACGTGTACGCTTACGCCTCGAAGTTTGGACAGTTTCTAAGCATCATTTATTTTAGAGAAGTACATTAAAGATTAGAGATTAATAGTATACAAGATTAAATAGCTATCATAACAAAAAGAACTGGAATATATCCGTCTAACCTAGAATAATAATTATACGGTGCTATATCTTTGATATATTATATCAAATGTCTATTGCAATGAAACAGCTGAAAATTAAGTTGGAAAAAAGTTGGAGAACAAAAAAAATACTTATGAAAAACACGTTCCGATGCGTAACTGATCACTCTGAACGGAAATATTAGTAGATAATATCATCTTTGGAATAACCATTAAAAAACTATATAACACTTGCAGTCAAGTGTCCATTTTTTGCGAAATTTGGATTTAAAGCAAGATTGCGTGGATAAAATTCTCAAAATAATCCAGAAACATAGACATATAATACAAATAGACTGATTGCTGCAATACAGTGGCGTTTCCTCAGTGCAAAAGTGAAAACTGAGCAATCCCTCTATCTCTTTCTAATTTGACAAGTTTATCGACCACGGGACTGAATTACCAATGAGAAGGTCACGTAGTCAATGAACCCGGCCCATTAGAAAAATATGCAGAAACTGCATTGCTTCAGTTTTCTCTGTCGCACTGTGGGAACGGGCTGGTATCTCCGCGATCATATATCTTGTATTATATGTCTTTCCCTAGAAATATCCCAATACCATAACCAAACACTTGATGCGTAACTGATTGTTAGCAGCGGAAGTATCATCAGATAATAGCATCTAATGATGATGTTTGAATCAACCTTAAAGAGCTATAACACTTTTTGTAGTCAAGTATCCAACTTCTGCGAAAACTGGGTTGATAGAAAGACTGTGTTGACGACTTTCTCAAAATATCAAAACCAGTGCTATAACACTGTCCGGTGCGTAACTGGTCATTGTCAATTTGTTTATAAATGACAGGGCATAAGGGTAATGTTGATGACGAAATTGCTAATAGACTTGCTAAGAAGTAGCTAGTTCTCCTTGTATCGAACCAAAACTGTTCTGCGGTATTTGGAAAAGCAGCATCATGGAAGATGTCGGAAAATGGGAAAAGAAACTTAATGCAGCCTACTGCTTGCTACGCAAAAATACTCTTAGGGCTTTAGAACCGTGAACTCAGTCTAATCACAAGTGGTTTCACTAGACAATGGTCACTCAAATATCTTCCAGCAGTGGCACAACAGCTCAATTCGATCCTTATAATTTCTGCCTGCAACATTAGTGATCTCGCTCACAAGTTCTGATGTTTATCAAATTTTATGCGTCTACTGCCACTTCACCCTTCCATCTTTTCCAAGCCCTTACTTCTCCTCTTGTACTTTTCTAGGCAATAATCGGATATGAATTTTGTAAAGTGACAGAGCGGACACAGCTCTGCCATTGCAAGATTCTGTGGAAATGTCGAGGAAACAGCTGAATATAACTCTACAACTGCAGAGTAATTATTCGCTCTCACCATAAATGTCTGGAACGGGTCTTTTCAGAATCTGATCAGGTAGCAACTCTAAATCCTTTGTACTAAAACACAGATGAAGGGTATACACAAAAGATCTATCAGGTTCGTGGAAAGATCTATTGGTCCAAATGAACCTTTTATCTACTATACTTAATTTGGAAGAATAGCTTTAATTCGCTCTTAACAGGTGCTCTGTTCATCTTAACCTACCTATTTTTATGATTGATATATTACATTCCTACTATATCTATATCTTATATTTCTTATAGTCCTCCAAGAAAGTTTTTTCTTGGATATCGATTTAAAAAAGTATTACTGTTTTTTTTTTCTATCATCGGCATTCGCAAACATCTCTATGCATGTTATAAAAATCTAGTACAGAGAAAAGAGAAACAAGAATGCAATTGAAACTCGAGATTAGATCGGAATAATACAAATGAAATATAGAATATCATTCACAACATTATTCCAGAATGATGGAACCTTGGACCAGCTTGTACAGGTGTAGTGGATTGGTGACATCTATTTTTGTGAAATCTGAGGATGATCGAAATGAAAAGCAAATTTTTATTGGTGCCGATATGGTTTATATTTATATGGACTAAAATCTGGCACCCCTCTGGGCAAGTGATGTTTCAAAAAGAAAACACTTAGAATGTCAGAGTACTTTCCACTATTAATGGCGCCACTAAATTTCCAGAAAGGTTTATCCTCAAGCTAAAATATTGCTTACCAAACCATTATTGTAGTGATAAATTTGGAAATTTGAACAGTAACGATTTTTCTTAATAGAATTTTGTGCTGATTTGGAACAAGCTAAACAGAACTTTTGTCAAAACTAAAAATATCTTAACTTCTTAAAAATGTTTTTAAAAATCAATTCCTCTATACCGTTGGAGATGTCTTGTTCTCATTGCAGAATTTTTCTTTTCTTTTGTCTTTTCAGTAACATGCTAACAGTTCCTTGGCACAATTTTATTATTCTTCGTTGAATAAATCTAACTAATTTTCACAACTCTAGCCTAGGATTTTGTCTGTTTTAGAGAGTTTAAGCTGATTCACCTCTTTTTTATACCAAAAGTTTTAAGTTTGTTTACAATCAGCCGTAAGTACTTAAAATATCGATTTTAGCACAGTATAACTTACCACAATCTTTTTTTTGCATTACTTTGGTCTTAATATACAGTATTATATATTTTATCCTTAGAAGCCTTACAACATTCATATAAAACTAATTATAAACAATAATTAGAAAAACAATACAATAATTTAAGACGTTATTTTTATAGACTTATACAAATAATCCATCGTATGGTAAAAGGATTATTCAAGTGATTTTTGAACATAGTATTTGATATAATTTATCAGAAAATATACTGCCATAACATAAATCTTTCTAAAATATGGTAAAAATTTCCTTCGAGCCGGATTTGAACCAGCGACCTATGGATTACTAATTTCGATAATTCCACTACAGTCCACCGCTCTACCAACTGAGCTATCGAAGGTTATAAATTTTTTAGTTAATTAAAAATCAGAATTATCTACTTTCACCTATTCATATCAAACACAGAACCGGCTTTTATGTGAAAATGTTTTTAGATCAACACACACGTTTGAGACGATTCAGTAGTTAAAATACATATCACAGAAGCAAGAATGTATCGATAAATAAATCCAGTGATGAAAAATGATAAAATTAAAAATTATGAGTAGGGGAGACCGGGGTTTGTTGACCTTTTTGTTTCAATATTTAATTTTTACTGATTTATTTTTTGCATACTGTTAAATTCAAGTATGCCAGCTGGTTCTATACTCCTTTATACATACATTTTTAATTTATTCGAGTTCTCCATAAAAATGTTTCAATCAAATTTTCACTGCCTTGTAAAATCAGTCAATGAGCTCCGAAAGCGGGTTTAGTTGACTAGCGGCCTGGGGTTAGTTGACTTAATATTTTCTTAGTGATATTATAAGGGTAATAATAATGACACAATCCAAAAACGTTTCAGATTTAATTTTTCACGTTTATTGTGGCCATTGACATTAAGAAAGTCTAACAATTAAAAACGGAACTTACAAATCATCATCTGAATTACAATTGATGCATATGAAAAAAGTGATATTACTTTTGTTCGTGCATCTTTAGCCCATCTGCTGCAATGGGTGCATCGTACCCAGTTATACTCGGTTCGCTATTGGGACCGTGCAAGTTCGGAACAGCGACACCTGGTGTCGTAAATCAGCAAAATTTACTGCGCTTTCATGTTAGATCGAGGTTACCGGATAACTCTCAAGGACAAGGACGTAGCCCGAAAAAAGAATAAGAAGAAAAAGTAAGATTGAGGTTATGTCGGTATGTTATTAAAAGGTATAAGTTGTATTGTAGTGTAAATACAAATAAATATATTATTAAATTACAGCATTACTGTTAATATGGATGCAATAATAAAAACTGGATTTGAGAAAGTAAATCACCAAATAACTTTTCAACCAAGCACTGAGTCAAATGGAAAAGTTTTAGTAGTGGCAAATGTCAAAAAAGAATGGAAGAATTAAGAAAAATAAATTACCATAAATAATGCTAATGCATAAATGCATAAATTAGCAGGTTAAGCCCATGATATCATCATATTCGTTTGAACAATTAATTCTTTCCCTGTAAACTTTTGGACAGCGAATATATCTTAATGCATCTTCAGAAAAACTTGAACTTGATGAATTTTTGTAAACTTCAAAAAAATAAAATTTAAACAATAAACTTGATTTTTGGGTTAAAATGAACTCCAAGTGAGTGTTATTAAACTAAAATTTACACTTAAAAGTGAACTTTTATTTATTATTTATTTCAAACTGACTTTAAAATCGGGCGCAAGAATAATGCATAATTTAGGTTATGGTACTTATGCTTTTCTATGATATAAATCCACTTTTCTCTTTGTAGTAATTTGTGCTTCGAAGTTGGAAACGAATAAAACTTAAATTTACAATTTTTTGTTGTATTTTTACAATTTATAACAACACATTTTCTAAATCCCATTTTCTTCAGTGACAGAAGGTGTAAATAAACAAACGAATATGAAATATGACAATTGACAATATGAATTTATGAAATCTATGAAATTTGCAGTAAAAAATGCAAGATTTCTCCGCTACTCGCGCACGATCGTTTCTCGTATCACATCCAAGTACTTGCACGTCGCCAATTCCCAGTCCGAACTTTCTAGTGAATTTAGTAATTATTTTTTTTGCGAAGTTAGCTACTTTTCGACAGACTAAAAGTAGCTGGATATTACTATACAACCAAGCACACGTACTCATAGCCAATATTAATAGTAAACAAACTAAATAGTAAATAAAATAGAACTTTGCGAATTACCGACAATCAATATTTATTTATCTGCACCATATAATAAATAATTATGTTAAATTATAACAACTAAAATATATTTTTTAAATATATACTACCAAAAATTTAATGGGTTTAGTATACACTTCCACTATTTAGAATATTTCTTCTTTTTTCAAAGAAATAAATCTGCAATAGTAGTATACTTGAGCTATTATACTGAGAAGTAGGAATTGTTGTATTGTAAGTTTCCGACAATGAATCTGTCAAAATATGCCCGAGCTAAGCGAATTCAGTATATCACTTCTAGTGCTATTTGGATAGGGTTCTTCACATACTAATTACTCAGTTTTACCCTCAGATTCCGAGCATTTAGGGTCATGATGAGCTGCAGACATATATAGAAAAAAAATTTTTTCGAATTTTGTCGAATACCTGCTTTTGGAAACGGCCTTACTTCTGTAGAGAAAAGCAATATTGAACTTGCAGGTTCTATTTTTGTCGATGCGACTGTGTTTGCATACGAATTTTCGTTAACATCTGTAAATATTCTACAATTTTCCTTGGATTCTCCATGATTTTAGCTTGCTCCACTGATTTGTTTTTGTTGTTTTCGGTAGCGTTGCCTTCTTCGTTTGCTGGTGTAGGTCTGTCTGTCACATCTGATGATAAGAAGTCATTCTCTGTGAAGGTCTCTTCTCTGAGTGAGGACATAACCCTGTTTTACTGAACCCATCCATTATATTGGTTGGCGTTGCAGCTGGAGGCAGACTCAATTTTACAATGTCAGGATCATATATGGAAAATGTCTTACCTGGATTGTTCACATAACTGAATAGTAGTATTGTTTTAGAGGTCCGTAAGAACTCTAATCTAGAGACTACAATTTATGCGAGAAGTGCAAAGGAAAAGATATAACTATTACTCCGTTTTCCTTACAAATATAACGCCTCGACAGAAAGGTGAAAGGTGAAATTTAATGTTGTCTAGCAGCAAAAGTATAGGGTGCTCCCTAGAATCTCTTGTGTGAAACAGAAAATGCTTGACAAATTTCACAAAATGTTGTTCTTTCATCCATCCTGGTGGATTTGCATCTCCTAGGCTTCTGACATGTGCATCTGTAATAAAGTGGTTGCTGTAGTTTACCCTCGGGCAAATAAAAAAAAGGAGGAACAGTATTACCACTTGCTGAAACTGCAACAATGAGGGTTACAAGGGTTCCTCTTTCTGCGGAAGTGAGTTTGCTTATTTGCTTGTACCAAATACCCGTAATATGAAACTAAAATTCAAAGGTAATCAGTTTACTGCGAAAAACAACTCTAAATTAGGCAAATTTCCCCGGCAAAATTGAAAATAAAAATAAAACTTAAAGAGGAAAAATGATAAAAATAGAAAACTTAGTTGGAAAACATCGACGAAACTCATATTGCTCTAGCCAATAGAAGGAGCAGTGAGACATCAATAGAGGGCAGAGTAATGAAAAGAAAGAAAAAGACCATAGCTTTTACTGGACGGTGAGTGCACTTAATATGCACCAGGAATCGCTGATTGGAGGTAAAAATTAAATATGGTTTACATTATAATAAATATTTTATTCTATAAAATTCATTAAAAATACTTAAACACGTTATTCAAATAAGAGGTTTTTCTCAAAATCGTATACACTATACACCAACCTCAGTAAACCAAATTTTTTTGATACTTTATTTACACAACTACTAAATGAAACTATAAAAAGTTAAAAAAAACCATCCCATATTTTTAGTACAGGGTTCAATTCATCCCCAAACAGGAGTTTTTCGAACTTTTATAAAATCGCGTATAAACGCTTTAAAAATATAAAAAAAATTAACTTTTGTAAAGGTTTATTTTAGTTTTAAGTTTTAAGTCACACAAATCAAAGCCCGTTGCAATTAAAAAAAATTGTTGCAGAAAGTCAGAAACGTGTCTCCCAAATTAAAATGCATCTTTTGAAAACCCTCTGTAGTGCTGGAAATCTAGTCTTTCTGTGAAATTCTCATAACTTGCAGTTTGAAAAATACCTCACCAGTGTTATAGGAATATTCAGTTCTGCTTTTCATTGTTCTACCTATATGTGTATATTAGTTGACATTGTACACTTCTCGTTGACCATAACAGGAAAAACTATAAATATTAACGGTAAATATGTGATTAATTTAATTTAAACAAAAATTAACACATATCGATTTGTAATTATCATTTCTCGGATAGAGATTGTCAATACAAACTGACGATGATGGCAAATATCAGTATATCCCAACAAGGCAGCCAAAACAAGCGCTCATTATCGAGCCACCTTTGTTTGAAGAGTTATTAATATTATATTAAAGTGAGCAGAGGGAAAAATAAAAATCCGAACTGACGAACATAAATTTGCATTAAATACATATAACAAAGAATAATTAATGGCGATATATAAGTTATTAAGTCTTTTAATGC
Organism: Diabrotica balteata; assembly: GCA_918026665.1. Taxonomy (NCBI): domain Eukaryota; kingdom Metazoa; phylum Arthropoda; class Insecta; order Coleoptera; family Chrysomelidae; genus Diabrotica; species Diabrotica balteata. The sequence continues at coordinate 93,585,862 of OU898283.1, read as the reverse complement.
GTCTGCAGTGGCGCCCTTAAAGAGAGTTTATTTTGTGATTATCCATTCCACATAATGTTGAAGATTTTTGAATGCTGCTTCATTTTTTATTTATTTAGTTATTGATTTTGTGAGAAAAATGTTAAAACTAATACGAACTACATCATTAAAATATTAAACAAGAATAGATTATGGTACGTAGTTATTTACTGACAATTCCTTAGGTAAGGCACTCCATGGCGATAGTACCATATCTCTAGTTTAGCAGAAAAACGTGGAAACAAGCCATATTATGCCTTGAAATACCTTTTCTAGCAAGACGTGCTAGAATTGTTTAATATTACTAATAAGATATAAAGTAACAATTGTAGCATAGCCCTCGTTTTTGAAAGAAATGGAATCATTAAATATTTTGGTAACAAAGCACTAATTTAATGTTTAGTCTGTCTATAACCTGTATAGACCTATAATGCCGATAATTACAGATAAAGTCTCAAAAAAAAAAAGAAAAAAGATTACATTTTTTAAAAAACAAAACAATTTTTAACTTTTCGAAAAGCTGAATACATAAGGTTTGTCCCAAACCCTTTTTTCAGTGCGTCACTAATTTTGACGTCATATAGGATTTTAAGAATGTCGAGAATTATTGCATGACATTTTAGTTAAATCTGACAGTTGCAGGATCGTAATCGGCTAAACGTGAAAAGGTTATTTTTTTTAATGCATAGCAGTTTGTCATAATTCTATTCTATTCTGTTCTATTTTATACATTCCATGGAAAGTGCTTAATTAGCTAAGATTTGTTTATGGATTTATTATTATTTATTACAAACACTAGGGAATTGGAAGGTTTGTTTATTTAAAATAACGCTTCCTCCTAGAATCTTTTAAGAGTTGACTGCAAGGTAAAAAAAATTACTGACAATTGCAAGGCATCAAAGTAAACATTCCTGCGATAAAATAATATCGATTTAAATCAGTCATATTTGGATAAGGAATTTTCTGATAAGTTTGTGTGGCAGCCAATAGTTTAATTTTGTGAAGAGTTGTCATTAAATAGTGGAAATAGTTTAAATAGTGAAGCAGTTGATTTTTGAGTTATTCTACCAGATTTGGTGTGCAAATGAAAGAAGGTTATAAAGTTTAGTTAAAAAAAACAATATAAATAGTGTAAATAGTGAAGCAGTTGATTCTTGAGTTAATCTACCAGTTCCGATATCCAGATGAAATCGTGTTAATGGAGTTTAGTTAAAAAACAAGATACAGAATGTAAGTTTACCTTCTTTTTTATGAATAACAAAAATGAATATTATATTTCAAACAATCTATAATCCCATTCAGAATCTGATTCTTGAAAATCAATGATTACACTAGATATGTGGCTGGTATCAATTATATCCTACATTTCAAGAAAATGTCGTGGTTCTAAAAAGAACCGTTTTAATACATATAAATATCCATAAAGGTATTAGTTTAAGATATTTCCTCAATATCATTCCGGAATTCACAATCTGATTCGCGAGCGACAGAAACTGAAATAAAGATAACTCAGCCTCATTTTCTAATTGAAACTAATTTAATAATTTTAATATTAGTCTTTTTTCATTCTCGGTATATCTCGGAATATTTAAAATATTTTTATGACAATAAATACAGAATTTAATTTTCACTATAGTTAAAATGTCTGAAAATACTAACCTGGAATGGCAATTATCATTTTATCAGTTGTTGTGAAAGTACTGTCACTGTCATTATCAAGATCATCTGTGTCAAATTATATTTATATGCATAATTGATTGGATATCTATTTAGCATATTCTAAACTCCAACCAATTATACGTTCGTAAGTAGAATTCGCTTTAATATGCGAATACCCGTAAACGATACCTAATTTTCTAATTTCTATGTATAATAATAAGCGACTCACGTTTTTTTCTGTCACTTCCAGCTTAATGCGTTAGAGAGAATTCGAACAACTATGACGCACTGAAAAAAGGGTTTGGGACCGACCGTATACAAACTAGTAATAAGCAATCTTTTTTTATATAGAAACACTTATCTGTAAAATTTTTTAAAATCTATAAAAATACTGTGGAATCAAAGGTCACTTTTGTCATTTCATCATCATTTCGTCAAAACTCTGACAAAATGATAATATAGCTTCCTAAATTTTACCGTCTACAGTGGATCCATCCGTTGCAAATGAGTAATTTAATAAGTAGTACCAGAGGCATATTTCAGAAAACAAGAAATTAAACTACAAATAACAAAGCCTGAATGTACTTTGTAAATTTAGCTGTAACCATTGATTGCGTTCCTAGTGCGTTCGTTTTCCTAAATAGGAAACACCAGATTAAGGAAGAAATAGACTTTCGTCAGTTTCGAGAAGGAAGCTGAGACGATAGCGTTTCTAATCAATGAAAACAAAACTAAATATATACATATGAACCGTAATAACTGATACAGAAATAGCATCGGACATTGATGACTTAAACTTGGAACGCGTCAGAGAATTTAATTATTTTGGAACAACTTTGATTAAAACAATAACGGATCACAACAAATAAACAATAAACAGAACAAAGAGCGACTACGTGTTTGGGGTTCTAAGGAAAATCCTGTGATAGGCCTGTGCTTGCTGGAGCAGCAGTGCAGTATAGGATAAGAACTAACAAAGAGCTCGAAGAGCTACATCCAGACGCTAACATAATAAAAGAAATAAAAGTCCAAAAGACGCCAGTGAGCAGGATACCACAGAAGTCCTAACTGGAAGAAGATCACGTGCACGATCTCGATCCCGGTGGCGAGATTGTATAGCAGGATACCTTAAAGTTATGAGTGAGAAGAATTGTATGGTGATTGCTCAAGGCAGAGACTAATACAGGCATGTTGTCAAGTCAGCTAAAACCTGCGAAGGGTTGTAACGCTGCGAAGTAAAGTAGTATTGATTGCGTTAGACTGGAACATGTATTTCTAAAACGAAAAATAGGCCAGCAAAATGGTAAAGGGATTCATAGATATTGACACAAAAAACAAAACTAAAAAAGTCGATAGTGGATATCTTAAGTACATATCAATTCGAGGCTCCAACACGGAGATAGCTTAATTCCAATACCGTTTGAATTTAGTATTGGACCAAATAATAGAAGAAACTATAAAGACAAGGCAGGAGTTGGATAAAAATGCTCTGTTGCGCAGATGACTCAATTTTGGTCTCAGATAATGAAGATAACTTACAATGAATGCTACTTACATTCAGAACAACGGAGATAATAGGTAATATGAACATCTAAGACCAAATTTCTAGTGATGGCAAGGGATCCAGAACGATGCAAAATAGTAATTAACTATGAAATAATAAGACAAGCCTCGAGATTGCAATATCATAAAACTTTCCAGCTACTGGAGCGTAAAGAAACGGAATAAAACATGTTATGTATGATTATGTCGAAGTGATGTGGAAGATATCATGGACCGAGCATGTAACAAACAACGAAAGCATGAGAAGTGTCAACAAAAGAATGGAAATATTGGAAACCATCAAGACACGAAAGCCGCAATTCCTGGGGCATGTTATGCGTAATCAAAGATACAACAGACTTCAATTAGTATATTTAAAAACATCCTATCGGCCTACATCACAAAACGTTTTCGGACTAACAAGTCCATCATCAGTCCAGTTACCAATTATACATTACTAAAGCCACTAAATATGTGGATAAAAATTCTTTAACTGATATTAAATTTGTTGTTTTATTACATCGTTGCTAATAAATGCGTATGGAGTTAAATTTTTAACAGATTTACTGCATGACAATATAAGATTCCAATTGGGGTTGCTGACTTAGTCTCTATATGGGTCCTTCCTCTTCACGTGCCATATTAGAATTATCCGACGTTGGCGATCACCATTGAGAAGGCTTCTCTATCTTTTTCGATCGTCTACCTTATGGGTCCCGAGGCAGTAAATCTGTTTAAAACTTTAATATCAAATTTATCAGCAAATATGTTATCAGTTATCATTTAACCCACATATTTAGTGGCTTCACTGATGTATAGTTGGTAACTGCACTGATGATGGCCTTGTTAGTCCGACAACTTTCTGTGATGTAGTCCGAAAGGGTCTTTTTAAATATAAATATAAAGCTTTTATAAAGGATTTTTTAGAATAATATTACGGGAAAAACAAAGAAGACTCTGCTCAAACGATTCTTAAATAGCCAAGCGCCTGGGCTATATTACAAAATTCGCAAAGCAACTAAATGTTTTTACAGATCTGATACTCCCAAGCGGGAGTATAAGCCGCCCAACCATTGGCTCTTCTGATCGGATTTCCGTGAGAGAACCATCCCCATTTTTTTTTGTTGTCTATGCTTCTCTACCACAGATAGTTTTGTGATGATTTGGCTCTTCTGATTCAATTTCCAGTTGAAAAATTGTTATTTTCTTTGCTATTTATTCTTATGAAAACATATTGTTTTGTACTTTATCTTCCCACCGCATTTGAATTTTCCTGGAAGTTTTGAATTTCTTGTTTTTCTGAAAATATTCCATTCTAGAATTCTTAATTTTCCTTTATATGTGTTTTGTTCATTTATTTTCAGTCATATAATTTTTGCTTCCCTTTCGATGTCTTGAGTGAATTTTTAGTACCACTGCCTAATTAATTTGACAAAATTTAATACCGTATGTTATAGTTTTTTAAAGAAAAGTCTCCACCACTGGCTCGATGAATTCACGGGGGCGTTAACTTGCATCAATCAAACGGCTGTTAGCGCTCATCAAGCAGTTTGAAGAGAACGGAGCGAAGGATCATCGCTAGCCAGGCAGTATTCCTATTTCCACCACTCGCATTCGAGCTTGTAAATCGACAGTAATCAATCTCCAATATAAACGAACGATATTGGGCCTAAATTGTACTGAAAACTACCATAAATAATCTAAAGATAAGAGTAATCACCTGTACGATGAATTGATGTTCGTTGGTTCTTTTTTATAGTCGTTTTGGCGAAGGAAATTGTTTCGGACCTTCGGTTTTTGTCGATTAAATGGAATGGGTTAGAACGGGGTGAAAAATTACTCTAAGACACGGAAGGTCGCCCTTCAAATTCCATGACATTCACTTTTTTAAACTGAAGTATTCAATGCTAAAATATGTATGCATCTAATACGTCTGGTAAAACAATTTTTTGTTGAATTTCAGTATTTTGTGGTAGTCAATTTTTTATAACCAATTTAAATAAAAATTTTAGGTTTAAATGTGGTACTAGCGGACCAACTCGACATCGACTTTTTTAAATGAAATTTTTATTTTGCGAGAAAAATTAAGAGATCAATACAAAAAATATAAGCAAGAATATACATAACATTCATCAATAATAATGCAAGTAAAAAGTGTATTAAATATCACGAAATATTTCGTCGAAAACAATGTTTTTTGTTACAATGTCTCCATTTTCTGAAAACTTTTGCTTGGCACCGGGAGTTATATAAACTTTTACATTTTACTTGTTAATAAAAACGAAACCGTAAGTCGACCTCAAAACCGGAATGCAATTTTTAGTTCATCAAAGGTCGACATGGATATCATTTAGCAGTTAATTTTGCTGATCACGAATCCGGTGTCAGATTGGCTCTATCTTGACGTTTTATGCGCGTTTCGGGTCACTTCCGGTGTCGGATCGCAACCGGAAGTACATATTTAGATTCGTCTCGACGAGACCTTTCGATCCATATATACATTGTGGGGTCTAACACTTAAAGTAAATTTTAACTTCCGGTCATCTCAAAACCGGAAGTGAATTTTTGTACCAAAAGTATATCTTGACAATCTCATACGTAATACTAATAATATTCCGATTATTATGGTTTTTGAGTAAAGTGGTGGACAAGAAAAGGGCTTAGCGTTTTAGTAAATAAGATTATCTCTGCATAAGTTTAAATCTAAAAACGTTTAATGAAACAGCTGGAAAACTGTACTACCAAATAAAAGATAGTTTACAAGAGCAGGACAAAGCGGCACCAAATAAAAAATATAAAACATTATTCTAATGAATAAGATATTGATAAAATAAATATTAAAAAACTGATAAAAACATGTAAAAAATGATTTGCGAATAAGTAGGGTAGACTGGGTACGGTTGTAACAATTTTCCTTAGTGCTTCATAGCACAGCTATTATAGCTGTAAGCAACGGTCAAAGTCTTTAATGTGAAGTAATATTCGTTTGTCTTTAAATTTATGTCAAAACCAATAGTTCAAGTAAAATAGTTTGGAGGGAATATGTCATAAGTTAATAGGGAATAGTCATAACAGTCGTAACATAAACAAAATCAAAATCAAATTATTAATAAAAATTATCAAACAAAATCTGAGTTTAAACAAATTATATTTTCGTCTATTTAATCAGACTCATCACAGTTGTGGCATATATAATATCTACTCCAATCAGTACGGGCCACGTGAGACCATTGCAGCTACCTTGACACTGAATACAACTGTCTCCAGATCGACTCGCTGAATAGGTCTCTAAGCAAATAAGACAATAATATTCTTCTGATGATGATTATGATGGTGTATTAATCTTCATTTTCTTCGCTTTTCCCTTCCCTTTATTTTTGATTACCTTTCCAGTAAATGATCCGAGTACTTTTTTATTTGTTTGTGTATTTTTCAACCCTTTCTGGCGCTCTTCATACTCCTTTCTAGCAGCTTCCTTTTCTGGAGTATCGGTGTAGATAGCAGACTTTTTGGTTTTTCTACATCTGTTTCCTAGTTTTCTAGGTGAAGCTTTAGGGTAAGGCCGTAAAGTCGAGAACACAGGCTGCTTGCTTGTAGACGGTTCTGATGGCTGACATAAAACAGCATCACGAGAAGACATGTCTGATTCCAGATTCATTGTACCAGCTTGCCATTCTTAGGTTCTAGAGATGTTTGTTTAGACGGTGTTTTTGTTGCTTCGAGCTCAGCTATTTGAATTGGTGTAAGCATTTGATGGTCAATGGATGTTTCCTTTTTAGGATTGGCTGGCCGTACTATGATATTTGAATCACTGTTAGTAAATGGCTGCGATGTAGCCTCTTCAGTTGAAGCTCTGTTTTCGGGCTCAGTTGGGCTTACTGCGCTGAATGAAGGTGGATCATCATTCAGTAACTTAGGTGATAGTGATTCGTCATCAGGTGCAAGTCTAATGTTGTGTTGATTAGAAATGCCCACCTCTTCAGTAGTATTTGAGTAAGGCCTGTCTGTCGCGAACGATGGCGCAAAATCAATTTCATGAAACAAATCGCGGTTGATTGGGAAGATCTCTGTCTTTCCAAACCCGGCCTGGATCTTCACCTGCGTGAGAGTAAGTGGCACTGCGATAGTTATAATACCCGGTATGTAGTAAATAGTCATGACTTTTCCTGGATGATTTCGCATCCAAACATCACAGGCAGTATTAATGGCTTTTTTGAAAGGCCCATAAACGGATCTATCTAAGGGCTGTAGCTTGTGAGAGCAGTGGGGCGGAAATGACAGTAATACTATCCCATTATCTTTGCAAAAATCTAAGGAGTTGATATGTATATGGGACGAATGATTGTCTAGCACCAATAATATCTTATGCGACATAGATGCATTCGTGCGTATCTTATGCGGCATCCCACGTGATGTTTAAAATCTGCCCATATCAATTCAATAGGGTTCATATCAGGATGAGCATCTTCTATTGTCAAGGAGGCAGGAGCTTTATCTTTTATTCTAATAAACCAAATAAATCTGCTATGAAATGAACAGAACGGGAATCATCGATAGACTGACCATCCCTTTCCTCGTGACCCTCTTGATGACGCCTATTTGATCATCACAGCTTAATTTAGAGGACTTACGCAAGTAAAAAAAATCGTAACAGGCGTCAGGAACTGTTTAAAAACAGAAAAACATGGATAAAAGAGCAATTCAATGGATAAAATGATTTTCAGGACAAGAGGAAGGTTTTTCATCTGATTGACTAGTTTAATTCCTTATCTTTGTAGCTTTGTCAAGATTTATTTTCATATTTTTATTTGTTTTTTCAATAACAAATTATACCAGAAAAAATTCTCGGATCTATACTATATATGACTCCTTTCTGATGATCATCTGTGATCATTTGGTATTTGCATTGTACGCGAAACTCCTGCGTGACAAAGAATCCATTCAATATAAAAACAACATAAAGTGGAAAACAAAGACAAAAGTGTCCTTTACACTTTACAGTATTGATTTAAAGCTTTTATGGGTTATTTATAGCAACACCCACATGTTAACAATAAAAAGTTATATTCGTAACAAATGTTATAATAAAAATGTAATTAATTATAAGATTTGTCATAAAACACTGCGGGTTTTAATTTTATTGTTCAATCGGCGTCAATTAATGATTAAATAACACTTGGCTAATTATCGGAAAAAAGTTTTATATAAACACGAGGTACCTATTAATCAGATAATTGCTATTTGCAATGCAATCACAGCTAAATATAAAGATTCTTTGTCTTAAATGGTAGTATTAAAAAATACACAACTGTCAATTTGGTGCAGATTGTAACGATAAAAAAATTTCAAAGTATGTATATAGACAAGCTTAAATTATCAATTATAACTAAATAAGTATTTCGGGAGCTTAAATCAAAAACAACACAAGCGAAAGACAAAAAAGATTGACAATCGGCAACAAATAAGGATGGAAAAATTTTTATTTTTGCAGATGATACCAGTATTACCTATAAGAACTCTAATATTGCAACTCTCCATGCAATTATAACTTTTGATACTTAAAATACAAACCTGGTCCAACTCTAATTTACTCTCTTTAACGTGGATAAGACAGTATTATCCCGTAAAAGAGCTCTTCAACACTTGCTTCTTAATAACAGCTAGATCAGTATAATTGATTCTGTAAAATTTCTTGGTATTTTTATAGACAGCATTAAATGATCTCTTCATAACGATTTGTTAAGTGAGAAACTAGCCTCAGCCTGCTATGCAATAAGATCTGTTTCGAAGACATCTTCCAAAATCATATACTTTTCTTTGTTCGAGTCTCATCTTCAATATGGCCTTCCTTTTTGAGTTCTAGTACAGCTACCGAATCTCTTTATTTTACCTAATCTTTATTTTTAAATTAAAAAAACAGTAATACGGTATCTTTTTGGCCTCAGTAGAATAACACATTGCAAAAGCTACTTCAAAAATCACGTGATTATAACTCTTCCCTCCCTATATATTCTAGAAACTGTTTGCTTAATTTGTAAACACCTTCATGTTTTTCCAGCAAGACCTAGTCATGACTTCTTCTTCTTTGTGTGCCGTGCTTGTATTCAGGCGTTGGCTATCGTCATATTGACAAGCTAATGAAATGATTCTCGGTCGGCAGCTAGATGAAACAGTTCCTCGACCGTTCGACCTTTCCATTGTCTAATGTTACGCAGCCAGGACAGTTGTTTTCTTCCGAAAGTCCGAGTAGTCATGATTACTCCACTAGAAATTCAAGCTTTGATGTGTATTTACCGATCCCATCCACTAAGTTAATAAAGAAATCTATATTATATTCGGCAAAAAAGTTATACATCCATCTTCCTTTGCAACTTAAATCTATTGACAAAAGCTTATCTATCTGAAAGACATTATTATTCAGCGAAAACGTTTCTAAACGAATAATTAAGAAAGTACAGTACTTTTAGGTACAAACAACAAAGTATTTTTATATATATTTGGGTATCACATGCAGCAGCTTAAACTTATTCGTAAACTAGTTCGTAAGGTTTTATTATGCAATTTGAAATATATTTTTTTTATTTATTGTGAAATTTTGCAATAGATTGTATATTTTATTATGTTCTATTCTGCGATATTGATGATTTATGTAATTTTAGTAAATTTTAATTGTTATTGGTATTACATTTTTTTAACTTTTATAAGCTTTGTCCAAAAAATTGTAAAATTTTCAGTGGCAATAAAGCACATTATTTCTATTCTATATAAACATTTAAAAAACGTCACTTTGAAGGGTTTTATATGACATAAGTTTCTTACTCTTAAATTTTTTTCAATTGTTTCACTCAAATTTACTGATTTCCACCCTAATTTGTTAGTAACTAATTAAGTCAACTCGACTGAGGAAACATATAAATTCTTTTTATAGAGGTCCATACTACTTAAAACAACTATCGTTTGCCTGGCCAGTTTTACGAAAAAAAGCATTCCCTGGAAACATTTCTCTGGACTAATATCCTTCTTCTTTGAGTACCATGCCCAAGTTTTAGGCGTGTGTAGTTTCCATGACGATTGGCCGACATCGTTCTCGATCTTGCGCGGCGTGTAATAATTCATCTGCTGATAAGCCAGTCCATTGACGAAGGTTTCGGAGCCATGAGTATTTCTTCCTACCAATTCCTCTTTTTCCGTTAATCTTTCCGTTGAGTATCAACTGCATTATCCTGTATCTGCCCCATATATTCGAGTTTTCTCTTTTATATCATCTTTATTAAGTCACCTTTACCTTGACCTACTTGTTCAAGACTTCCCTATTTGAAATGTGTTGAATCCGTGATATTCTGAGCATTCTACGATATAACCACATCTCGAAGGCTTCTAATTTGTTCATCATGTTAACCTTCATAATCCAGGCTTCACATTCGTACAGTAATACAGGATACACATAACATTTTAGGAACTTAATTCTCAGCTGTAAGTTCAGCTGAGAATTGCTCAGAATAGATCTAAGTTTTATAAATGCTCCTCTTGAAATTTCTATATGAGTTTTAATTTCTCTAACTTTTGTTATCGGTTCATTATTGACAATTAGTTGTATAGCGCCAAGGTTTTGTTTACTAACCACAAGTAATTTTGTCTTTGTTGTATTTATGCTTACTCCATTATTAGAGCATTTTCTAGTGAATCGATCCATAAGGAATTGGAGATCTTCGATACTTTCAGCCATGATCGCGGTGTCATCTGCATATCTGATGTTAATAATTTCTCCCCCGATTCGAACTCTACATTGCCCTTCCAAGGCTTCGTTAAAAATTATTTCCGAGTAAACGTTAAACAAAGTTGGGTACAACACACAACCCTGCCTAACACCTCTTTGAATACAAATTTTGTCTGTTTCTTTGCCGCCTACCAGAATAGAAGCTTGTTGATTCCAACATAGATGTTGTAAAAGTCTCAGATCTTTATTATCTATTCCAATCATTTCTAGACGTCCAAACAGCCTATCATGTTGAACCCTATCAAACGCCTTATCAAAGTCTATAAAACAGACGTAAATTGATTTCTGTACTTCCCATGATCGTTGAAGTAGAGAGTATTGAGAACTGAGCTTCCCTTGTTCCTAATCCTTCTCTGAAACCGAATTTTCCCATTGTGTCTTCACATTTTTGCTTGATTCTATTAAGAATTATCCTAAAAAAATAGCTATAGAGAGAGTGACTCATGATGTATTAGGTTTTTTGGAAGTGGGATAAATGTAGACTCCAACCATATTTGTGGCAGTGTTCCAGTTGCGTATATGTGGTTATAAATGTTTGCTAGTTCTGAAACATATTCTGGGCTAGTATAAAGAAGTTCTTTGTCAGATTTTGTTTTTTGAAAACTTTCTAATTATAATATTAATTTTTACTTTGTTTTGTTTGTTTTTTAAACCCGCTTTAATGATTTCGGATTAAAACAATTCCAGTTATTGTTACCGCTTTTCTATTTAGTGTATTTCTATTTTATTATTTTTACTTTATCTGGTCTCAGTACACTATAATATATCTGATATTTGTCACTTCTTCGTTTTAGTCGGTTTTATAAAATGTTGGGGTGTGACTTGGTTTTACATAATGGAATCAGCGTGTATTATCCTCGGAAATAATAACAGCCCAAAGCTCATTATTATTTGTAATAGTATATGACCTATTATATTCCGTACTAAACTACTAAACGCGAAACAATTTACCCCGCCATCCCCGCTTGACGGTTAATATCGATATATACTCTCGATGGCTAGAGGGCTGGTGCCGAGTAACTTGTAAAGATAGATGACTTCGACGGACAGATTAGTTAAGCAAGGTTATTAATGACCGTGTTTAACCTCCACAACCCCACCTCGCCAACAATGGCCGTAGTGTTTTAACACCACATTACAAACGATTACGATCAGGGCTGCTAGTGCTGAATACTCGGATAAATGGAAAAAATTTTACATGATTGATCAGCAAAATAAGGAAAGTTTATTGAAATCTTAACACACAGTTAATTTCACGTCTTGGCGCCACCGCCGCCACCTAAAAACTATGCTACGAAATTGATACTATTCTATATTTTTTATTTTTAGCAATTTAGTCGACTTATAATATTCCGTTGGTTATTTTACTGAAATTTTATTTAAAATAAGGTAACGTAGTTTTGGTTTATTTTGTGCTTCCCAAAACATAACCGTTTAGGAAAAGTAAAAAAAAGGCCATATTTACAAAATTGACGACAATTCATTTTTTTTTTTATTTTTTGGCATTAGGAGTGGGCCCATGCTGATAAGAACACTATTACTAATGACTGAATAACACTTCTAAATATTTGTAGTGTTTCGTTAGCACATAAACAATGTCCGACACAATTGTCTACTCAGAATAAAAATGTTTTCTTTACTAATAATTATAATGATCGATTGACTGATTCTGTCAGGATAAACATCTTGACTGTTATCCTTTTCTCGTCTTTCCTACAAAAATAATCTTAATATCCAATGTCTTCCCGTTTATCTCTCACGAAATTATCGAAACTGCAGTTAAAAAACCTAGGTCTAATAATAGCTTCTCCAGTGTCATTTCTTAAAGCGGCATTCCTGGGGAGAAATTCTCACATATTCTATTTATTCTTTATTCTCTTCTAAGTTTATGTGTTTCCTTCCTCCGAAACTTTTGCGCTTCAAACCTCTCTTGTGATCTCTTTCGAAGAATGAAAACCAAATCTTCCTTTCCACCAATAAAATGGAATGTTTTGTCTGTAAAAAATCAGTACATGTCGCTTCAAATTGCACAAATCGACCAGAAAGTACTTATTCCATCCAGGCAATTCTTTCCCCTCCTTTAAGAGCTGAATCCACGTCTATTGAAAAAATACAAGAAAAAACACTGTACCTTTTAGACCAACAGATATATCACCTCAAGTCAATAATGTACCACTTACATCCTCAAATATCAACACCTCATTAGAACAACACAAGTCAATATGTGACAGATACAGAAATACACTATAAACGCACACACTTAGAACTTTCTTCTCCTAGCGACAGAACTAGCATAACGGAAGAAGTTATTCATAGTGAACAAACTAAAATCTATGCCGGGTTTTCTAAACCACGAACCAAAAAAAAAACGTAAACAATAGTCCAATAAATCCAGGGTATCTGTAATCATATTTAATCTAATTAAAATTACAGTATTGCAGTATTATTAGAATTACAGTAACAATTTTGTGGCACCCATCACACATTGGTATTCCAGGTAATAAAAAAGCCGATCTGGCAGCAAAACAAATCTGTTCTCTAAACTTAACAACAAAGATTCAAACATTATTAGATCTAAAAGAAACACCCAAACAAAAAATAATGCGCCTTTGGAATGATCATTGCAAAAAAAGCAGTAACCCAAATATTTTCTACCACCAGCTCTCACCGATGAAAAGAAAAGGACAAATCTATTATTCGGAGATTAATATAGGATACACACGCCTTACACATTAAAACCTAATGAATTCCAGCAATAAGGCTTTGTGCCAGTACTGCAACACAACAACTTCCGTAAAACACATACTTCTTGATTGTCAACAATACATATCGGCCAGAAGTAAATACAATTTTGGTAACAACCTAAAAGACATTATTATCTCAAACAGCAGCAACTATAAAAATGTATTAAACTTTTTGAGAAACACAAAGTGTATTGTAGCTCACATTGTCCCCAATGTAAAAATATTAAAAAAGTAAATATAAATGTCAACTGTACCTGTGTCAATGGCCACTAGTAATAAAGACACATATTTCAATTCCATATAATTATTGGATTATAATTATTCCATGTAAGTGTCCGTTAAAAGAAACAATCATTATTATGGTAACTAAATTTTACAGAAAAAAAGGCATGTCTTAAAAATGTGCACCATTTGCCATGTTCCATTTGGCGGCAAAGTGGACTAAGTGAGGTTAGTCCACTTTGCTGTTAGAGCAGATTTAAAATACCAAAAACCGCAAAAGTGTTGTTGCACTGCCATCTAGTATAGCGATTTGAAAGTATTTGTCCCATCCGATCCATCTTGCAGTATATGCTTTACAATAAAAAGCATCAATTTTTTTCTTGTTTCACATAATATTTTATCCATTTATTGTTTTAAATTTTCTGTATGGGCTGTACTGCACTGCTTAAACTGAACCCGGAATCATTATGTTACTGCGCATCTAATTCCTAGAGACGAACTTGGACTGCTGGATTTATTTTCTGCAGGGTTCATAGAATAATATCTATTTGCTTTTTTAACTCAGAGGTTGGTTTTATAAAAACTGGACGATTATTATAAAATCTCACTCACATGATTACAATCCTTTTCACAAGTACAATAATTAAATATAGTTTCATCTCTTCTTGTACTTACGTTTTCCTTGTTATAAATTTACTATACTAATATAAATACCGATCTAAGAATCTAAAAAATATGAATTTCACATGCATAGGCATTTCTAAAATATAATAATGTCAAACAGAATAAGAGAAATATTGCAAAAGTACATTTAGAAATATCACGACTACAATAAGTTTTTGTTTATTGCTCTGTATACTAGGAGAAATGATGGTTTATGTAAATTATCTTTCACGTAAATAATATAAATTAAAAAGTCATTAAGAAAGAAAATTTCTACTGATTACGTGGGCAATTACTATGAATATTAAATACTATGAATATACATAATATCTTTATTATCAACGTTTAATCATTTGAAATTATATTACACGATTGCCATATTTTATCCTAATATTGAGTACAAAATCTGGATTTGTTCTGTATTTTAATCTTGTAGTCTTTTTTGTTATTTCTTTGTACAGTTTTGTTATTCATTTTATTGTCGTCATGTAATATTATGTTTGATGTTTTTCAATTTGTAATATGATGTCCTACATGTTTTACACGATCGCCATGTCGAAATTGCACTAAATCCTGACAAGACACAGGCCGTTATGTACAGACACAGAATAAGGAGACCAGACAGGGAAATCACTATAGGAAACACCCCTGTAGAATGGACGAATGAGGCCAAATACCTCGGAGTCATTTTAAGACAGAAAGCTCACTTTCACGGAACACGTAAAATAAACTATCTACAAAGCAAAAGTACTAAGAAGTCAACTCTCTTCGCTAATCGGCAGAAAGAGCAAACTTCACTTTAAGACAAAAATGAGGGTAGCTAATAGTATAATACTACCCTCCCTAACATATGCATCTGCCGCATGGGGACACACATGTAAAACGAATAGGAAGAAAATCCAAACAACACAAAACTGGATAATCAGAGAAGCATTGAACTTACCTCAATACCTTCCACTGAGGTATTTATTCAGGGACTCTGGACAGAAAAGAATCCTAAGGACAATTGACGAAAGAGCAAACACCATTTTCAATGGTCTCGTAAATCATTAAAGCAGGACATTAAGAGAGTTGACAAACTACGATATAAACACTAGAACGGTACATAAACGGCCAAAGCAACAACTTATTGGATATAGAGAAGGATAAATGAAGAAAGAGATAGACACAGAGCCGACTACAGAGTATATTAGACAGTGAGCACCAAAAAAATATAGTATATAAGAACAATATACACCGGGGTGTGTGCAGGCACTATACACCCGGGAATGCACACCCCACCACACGCACAATTAGGTTAGATTAGGTTTAGATTAGAATAGGGAAAACAAAAAACACAACAAAACATATACACGGAGTGTGTGAGAGCGTTATATACTTGGGAATGCACACTCCATAGTTAAGGTATTAGCATGATAGACTTAGTTTTAAAAAACAAAATCGCTCACTGTCTAATTAATGTCATGTCATCTTCAAGATAAACAAGAACACCCGTTACATCACAAAAATTTACATAACACAAATAAGAATATTGTTCTGAAGCTATTTTCTTGTGACATTGTAAATTATTTACTATTAAGCTGGGAATAAGCCACAATTAAAGATAAAAATACGTTTATTGACGTTTCAATTTCCACTTCGGAAATCGTTCTCAAAATACGTCAATAAACGTATTTTTATCTTTAATTGTGGCTTATTCCCAGTTTAATAGTAAATAATTTACAAATAAGAATGTATAAAAGGCCCGTCAGGCACTCTATACCAGCCAGCAGGCATAGGCCCTTCAGGCAGATCAAATATTGATCAAACGCGGACTCTGAGCATCGAGGTCATGTGCGGCAAGCATGGGCTCGGTGGCCAGGACTCACTTCTCGAACACCCAGCCGGCGAGGAGAACAAAATTTTTATTTTGTCAAATCGGCGACTGAGTGAACGAGCACACACATTCTTTTCCAGACAGAGAGCTGTCGGTCTAGACCGATGGCTCTCTGTCTGGAACACACGCCTTTTTTAGGGACATGAGTCCCGAAGTAAAGCTAGAGTAACTTCTATAGAGTCAGTAAAGTTAAATAGGGAGAAAAGCCGACATGTGTGCTACCCCTACAGTTAGGTGGCCTACTCACAGTCATTAAAAACAGAAGGTGTCTCATTACCCAAGACACCTTACGTAACATTCAGATCATAAGCCTCCTCACGTCAGTTACACGCTGAGGAGGGGTGGAGGAAAAGCCTGGGGGTCAGATAGGTACCACCTCAACTAGTGAGGTGTGACCGGTTTGATTTTCGGACATGTGGATCCCACTCTTATAGTGGTATACACATGTCCCTAGGGGTGCGGTTGATCGCCTCGCGTGATTGTGTGTGTGTGTGTGGATCGCCATGTCCACCCTTTTGGCGACAGTTGGAATGGTTTTATATATCCATAGACTCTTTAGAAAACCCACTAGGAAACTAAGTTCCTATAGCTGGCTGTATACCATGTATCACAAAAAAATTATTAAAATCCTTTATAAAAGGTATATTATTAAAAAACCCAATCGGGCTATATCACAACACAACATTTTGAGCCACTAAATATTTGGGTAAAAACCCGTTAAAAGTTCAGTGGTGGCATTAACGTTGATCTTTCATCGCTTAAGCCAGTTTTGTAATTGGTCTAAATGATTTTATACTTCTTGTGATACTGTGTCTGACATTTGTGTTCCTTACCTTATGACCCTTTTTCTGGATTTCCGCGTTTATTTCGTCTATCAGAAAGGAGTGGTGTAGGGCTCGAATAACTACTCTGTATGCTCACTTCTTATTATAGATTGGTATTTATGGTGGGCGATATTTTCCTCTCGTATGTGTTGTATTAGTTTTCTGTACGATTCAGGTGTCTTTGGGAACATTTTTATTTTGTTGTTTATTAAGGGTCTAGTAAAGTCAGTCTCTACTTTTATTGCTTGAGCTAAATTGGAAGGGGAAATGGGAAGGGGGAAAAACTTGGATGGGGTGTTGAGATCGGTGGACTTTTATTCGTATCATTTATGGAGTTTTCCTGTGGAAGTGACTGAAATATATTTGAGAGTGGAGGTTCTGGATTGTATTTTAAGTTTAAGTTAGCTTTAGAGTTTGATGTAGAATTATTTGAGAAAGGTGATTTGTTCTGTAACTGTTGGCTGTGCCTGATATTGCTGTTGTTATTTATCAAACGGTATCATTTGGTTTACTGTTGGTTAATTTAAGCACAATGGTGGAGCTTGAATATTTATTTGACTTACTTGGTAATATGGATGTATTAGGTTTGTGAGCTCGTTCTGCATTACAGTTGGAAACTGCACTGGAGCATACTGAAAATCAATTAATCTAAATGTAATCTATTGTAGTATACCTTTTTCTACAGGGTTACTTTTTAAAATAAAATTTCAAATAAAATTTTTGTAATAAAACTAATAGGTAATGTATATTTTTATTTAAATTAAATAAGATGTTTATTGGTAGGCTTTAACATCAATCTTATACTAATTGCTGAGGACACCTTATTCTCATGCTGCTTATACATTTGTCTAAAGAAATGATTTACCAAAATTACGAAACATTTAAATCTTCGCGGTCATTAAATTAGTTTCTTCTAAATCTGACTTTTAGGCTGCAGGTAAAAAAAATCAATTAATAATAATACTCGTATCGGAACCCACCTGAACTTCGATTCTACAAATCCACACGTTTTGATCAATCAACCGTTTTATCTGATCAAATTCCTCGAAGCTATTAAAAGAAACTCACGTGATACAAAAGAAAGAAGGCATCTGATAGCAGCTATTACTACCGAAACAAAACAAAGAAGAATCGAGATTAAACATTTATCAAACTAACAACTAATTTCTTCTCGGCACTGTTTATTAACTACAAATGTACTTTATTATCCTCCTCCCGGGCTCAGAGATATCACAATATTAAGGGAGTGCTCATTTTTCAATACCCCTTAACCGATCTGTGATCAACACTTCTTCATCGTTCGGATATAGTCTCTAGGCCAGAAGGCCTCTTTACAAAAATGTTTGTGAAAGTGTAAAAACTACTAAATATTGTTTCTAAGTTTCGTCAATTTGATGACGCTGATTACACATCTGCAAGATTTCTTGTGATTCGGCTTTCAAATACCGGAGAAATCTAGAATCAAGGATTTGTTTTTATAACCGAACCTTACTTAACCTAACAAAATTTAATCCAATGTAATTAAACCTAATCTAACTAATCCTCACAGCAAGAAAAATTGTAGGCAAAAAAAAACAAAAAGAGAATGCTTCAATGACGAATGTAAGCAGGCGATAGAGAAAAGAAATGAAGAGCACAAGAAATATAAAGAAAGAAGAACCAGAGAAAGAAGAGCAGTCTGCAAAGATGCAAGACGGAGGCTCGATAAAATATGCCTAACAGAGAAAAGAAATTACAAAAACGGTAATAAACAGAAAATGGAAGAAAATCTCCAAAGCAACGATATAAGGAAAGCGTGTAGATATCTACGCAATTTAAGAGAAGGATACAGACTCCGAACAAAGTTATGCAGAAATCAAGAATAGGGCAAATAAACAGTGATCCAAAAGAAATAAAATTAATGTGAAAACCTATTTTTTAACTTTTTTACGGACGCAAGAAAATGAAGAGCATATGAGCATGCATCACATTGTGAAAGACATCGAAAATATAGAACCCTCGACGATGGAAGAAGTAAAACAAGCAATTAGGCAAAATAATTACAAGGCTCCATGTATTGACAGAGTCTCCACTGATCTATATAAATTAGGTGGCGAATACCTAATGAGACAAATGTATATGCTTATGAAGAAGATTTGGAATGATGAAAAGATCCCTAGCGAATGGAGATCCAGAATTATATGCCCAATCTATTTAAGCGGCAGTGAAATAAATTCTAAATAAATCGTGGGAATACGACATTGTCGACCACAACCTATTAATGAATTTCAAACAGGCCTACGACTAGTAAAAGCAACAGCAACATTCAGAGTACAAAATAAGCTCACTGAGGACTTTTCATTAGTCAAGGATTAGAAATATTGCTGTTGATACTGAAGCGTGTTAGTAATAACTGGATGCAAGCCGCACAAGACAGACAGATGGAAAGAGCTAAGGGAGACCTATGTCCAGCAGTGGACGC
The DNA here is from genome assembly GCA_918026665.1 of Diabrotica balteata. Lineage (NCBI taxonomy): Eukaryota > Metazoa > Arthropoda > Insecta > Coleoptera > Chrysomelidae > Diabrotica > Diabrotica balteata. The sequence continues at coordinate 93,566,076 of OU898283.1, read as the reverse complement.
ATAAAAGTTGATGGTGATGTCTCCTTCGTATCGCATAACATTTTTATGTAACTTTGTTGTTTTCTTCATCTGAAATTCGATATTTTTTCTTCTTTTTAAAGAATGTGATCCTAGTGCCTCTCCTGTATTTTCAATCTCTGTAAGTACACTTTTATTTATTCCTTTAAGTTTAGATTGGGATTTTCTGTTTACTCTTAATGTTTTGATCGTTTCTTCAGAATTGTTTTAATTAGTTTTGGGGTCTACTGCTTCTATGTTTTGTAAATTTTTGTTTATCCAGTAGTTTGTTTTCTATACTTACATCATTACTTTATTTCTTGTTTTTCGTAATACTTTCTGTTCTTCATTCAGTACAGTTTTTTTTTACTTTAATTGAATGACATGCCTTGTCATTCCATTCTTTGTTTTTTAGTTTGACCCCACTAAATGATCCTGCATTTCCTTTCATTCTCTTCATTTCACGGTCTCCCTTTTTACCAATTTACTTCCATTAGTTTTAACATTTGGAACCTTTTGTATATATATTTTACTTATTATATAAACGGAGAAGCAGAAGGAAAGATTCTGGATATTTCGTTAACATTGTTGCAAGTTTTAGTGTGTTAAAAATTAAGTTACGTTTTAATTTGTGCTGCTTTCATTGGTCGTAATGAAACTCTCCAACCTCACGGAGCATTTTTAATTTGGAAAATGTCATCGATACATGTGATAGATGATCGGTGTAGGTCGTGTAAAATCTCGAATATACACATTAACGAAGGAGAGGAGGGGGAGGAATTAATTGTTTTTCGAGGAGTGTTACACTTCCACGTCGTCTTCGATACTCGTTCCTGATTAATTTCTATCTTGTTTTAATCGATTTGTTATAAACGTAGGTGTTCGATATTAATGGTATGACTTATTGGATGCGAGCGTTGCAAGCTCGTATCAGAATTATGAGTTATTGGATATGAGGACTATCACTATAGAAAAATTAAAGGTGTTGGTGGTGTGGCAACGTGTGTGCTCGTACAAAAGAGTAGTTTATAACAACTTCCTTGAGGCATTGTTGCAAGATTCAAAGGGCGATATATGATTCGATTTGCCTTTTAGCAAACAGTGGTGTCCGCTATTTATAATTACTGTTCGTATCTATAAGACAAAAAAAATGTAACTGTTTTTGCAATAATATTCTTATAATATTAATAATACTATTATAGTTTAAGAGCGTAGGCGCAAAATTTCAGGCCAATGCATTTTAAAAGCATTCATTTTTTTTTCGAATCCTGAGAAAACTAATAAATATTTTTGAAAAATTTAAACGCCGAATGAAAGAATACATTATTACCGAGGACCAAAAGTCCCTGAAAACTTCTATAATGTTTATGTTAATAAGTTACAGGGATGAAAAAAAAAACTAAATTTAGTGTGATTTTTAATTTCAAATATCTCATTCAAAAAAACTTTTTGTTTCTTGTCTCGAGGGACTTTCGGCCCTCGGTAATAATGTAATCTTTCATTCTGCGTTTAAATCTTTCAAAAATATTTGTTAGTTTTCTCAGGATTCGAAAAAAATGAATGCATTTAAAAAGCATTGACCCGAAATTTTGCGCCTACGCTCTCAATTCAGTATCAATCAAATGTTAATTCTTTTCTTTAGCTTTTTCACAACTTATTGATACAACGAATTATCACTAAACGATACTTTTTTTGTTTTTCTTAATGGCTTAACTCTATAGCTATCTTATTGGTAGAACTAATTAGTAATACTTAATTTATCGTTACGCTATATTGTTATTCCAGCAAATCGTCTCAACATCTTTAAGTTTACAATAGGTAAAATATATAGCAGATGAGCTTTGAGACTAGCGAGATAGTGGCAAGATGGATATTTTTTGGGGTACCAGCCATTTTTTTTATACATACCATCCATCCATTCAACCATCCTTCCAGTTATATCCATTCAACCATCCATCTGTCCAACCGTCCACCCACCAATCCATCTCTTCAAGCTGGAGAATTTTTTGGGGTACCATCAACTTTTTGAAACATGCAACTCATCCGTTCAACTATCCACCCACTCTATCCGTCAATCGTTCACCTATTCATCCATGCATTCAATTATTCATCCACTTGAGGTAGCAAGTCGGATGGTTTCTAAAGTACCATCCATATTCTGGATGACCGGATAGTTTTAATCTCATTTTAACTGAATTTGTTTTATGCCAGATCAGACAAGTCTACACACATTTTATTGGAAAGTTAAAGAGAACTTTTTTTCTCGGAAAATCACTAATGTCCAGTTTGGGCGTCAGAGTGCGAAGACAACTTAAAGCAAGAATACTACGTATTGTTGTAACTCATAATTTAACTAATACATATCCATTTAGCTTTAAACGAAAATCCAATATTTTGTTGTAACTTGCTATAAAATTCATTCACCAAATGAAAAGATCTTTCTCCAATTACAACAAAATGTGGAACTTGTTAACTCTGTCCAAAGAACTAAAAAAACATACCAATAGATTGTTTATTTACATGGGTATAGACACATCTACATTTTTGTGCATTCTATTAAAAATATCAAGAGTTTCTAAGAAAAAATTGCAATATTTGACAACCGAGTATTTTCATAACCTCAAGAGCTCATCATCTGCCTGAAACTTGTCGCTGTTATGCGCTGAACCAATTTATATTTTTGGCTAGCCTTGTCGATAACTTCTTTTTTAGACCAGAACGAAACATTCAGCACTACACTCCATCCATTCATTATCCAGCCTTCTACGTCCAATGTAGATAGTATAGACCTCCCCTAATTTCCTTCAATTCTGGGACTTGAGTTTCCTGCAGCCAATTCCCAGCGATTCTTTTAACGTCGTCTGTCCATCGAGTAGGTGGTTTACCTCTACTTTTTCTGTCAGCTAGTGGTCTCCACACTGTAACTTTTGGGTTCACCGCCCGTCATTTAAGTCTGGCCACATAGCCCGCCCAGTTCTACTTCAGCCATGCTATAGGTACGTTCTATCACATGTGTGACATCTACTTCTCATTTCTTCGTTTCTAACCCGTCTTAGTGTCAGTCCAAGTTAGCGTCTTCTTTTTCAATTACTTTGGCATGTTGCTCTTGAAGATGTCTGATTAGAGGTTCGTATGTGGCCCATGCTAAAGTGATTCTTCTTTGCAGTCCAGCAGTTTGGTTGTCCCTGACAATATGAATTTCATGACCCAAGTATTCATATTTATTCAGCAACATAAATCCAAATAACATGGCGTAAAATTATGGCCCTACTAGCAGTTTTATGTATTTAATGATAGGACTTAATTACAAAAAAATCGTTTGTAGTTTAAAGAAGAAAGGAATCTTCTTTATGACATATGAACCCATTAATCGATCAATTTTACTAGGACATCTTGGAATCTATAAACTAATTTGATTATCGGATCCCATTTTGTCAAGGTAGGTCTTGAGGATCACTGTTGATTTAGTTCTCATTAGAGTAGTTTTGTAATTTCAACCAACACAATGTTTTGGGGAAGTCACAATCTTTGTTATGCTTTGGAGATATCATGCTGGTTTTGTAATTTTCTCCTTGGTAGTACTTGTGGTGCTACCCTGTGTGTACACTTAAACAATAACTGATGATAAGTTCTTCCTCTAAAATTAAATAGAACTTTCTGTGGTATGATAATCTTAATAATATCAACATCTAATTTTTTTCACGGAAACTGATTGTTATAATTGGTCGTTTTTCAGCCGATTAGCTTCTTATACCTCTTTCATTTATGGCTCAGGTTTTAGTGTTAACGACTAATTACGTAACCGGGACCAATGACTTTACTTGCTTTCCAAAGCAAAGTGGCGGATAAGTTAAAGTAGAATTTAAAAAATTTCCAGGTCGTCCCACTTGGTAAGCCAATACCATAACCATAACCACTGAGCTACGGTCACCACAACATGAGACACTCATGTTACTGACCCCCTTCTGAGCTAAGTAACCATTGTAGAGATTCCTTAAGTTTCTCTGTGTTTCTGTAAGAGTACGAAAATGGTCCTTTAGTGTTAGTAGATATGTCCTGATATGTTGTGAGACTTTTTGGAAGTAGTTTTATTAGTTTTTGTATCCTTATTTAAGTATCTCGTTTATTTATTTTATTGATTTAGTCCATTGGGTTCTATAAATATGAGAGTAATAACAGTCCGTACTTTCAGGCATTATACCTACATTGGAGAGCCTTAATGTCGGTATAATGCCTAACCTGCTGCTTTAATATACGAAAACTACTTTATTTTAATACATTACACCACATTCAAGTTGATATCAGCTTGGTCGGGTAATTCTCGAAGCTATTATTAAACCCTCGTATATTATATAATATAAATAATTCTATCAACACCAAAATTAAAGATCCCAGATCAAGATATACATATATCTCTGTAAAGCATCGCTGGAGGTACGCCCATGTGGTAGCTTTTGGAAGGTGTCGATTAGAGTTATTCGATTGTTCGAATCCAATTTAAGGTAATTTGCATCAACTCGATATAAATCACGACCGTCTTGATTACCATCACCAGATTAAAATCGTTATAAGCAAAGACGAAAGATTGTGCTGCTATAAAAAATATTAAAATACACATATTTCATCTGTTTTATTGCTGTTAGTACAGTGTGGATCGATCAAATTAAAGAAGATTTTAGTATTGTTGATCTATTGTATTTTAGATAACCCTTTATATCTATCCAAGGACAAAATATTGGCGTATAAAACCTTTTATGTATTTTCAATTTGTTATCTTTTTTTATATCATTGTGTATCTTTTTAACTTAAACTTGCTCTTTCTTTTATATCTATTCAAACGAATACGAACTTAGTTCGGATCACTTTCTGGCACTTTTCGGTTTTTTTTGTGAATTTTCGAGACTTTTTTGCAAGGATCGATCTATATAAGAGATATTATATAACATTGTATTTTGATACATCATATTACTCTTTTAGCTACACACGTGCAGATAGTCTTGTTTAGACCGTCCTAACATGCATGCGCGGCTTCCTTCTGCTGTCGTTCCCTTTCTAGGTTCTCTTCTTTTTTATTATTCTAATTATTGCCCCCAGGATTTCTTTGTATTTCGTTTCTTCTCTTCCCGCCACTTCCGTTATGTTATTCGCCCTAATTTTTCCCATCCTTTCCTATAGCTCCTCCTTCTCGTTCGTGAACCTTTTGCACAGTGTTCCGCGGTTACTGCAGTCAACGTGGTTGCTATTACAGTCAACGTGGTTGCTCTCCTTTTATTACTAGGCAGACTCTGAAAGAGTCGTGTCCCATAAGGAACTGTCTAAAGTAGCAGTTAGTCTCCCTATGGCCGTATCCTACCCAGTCTCTCATGTCCAATATAAGTGTTCTTGTTCACTCAGCCCTATCTTCGTTTTCTCACTTCTCTTGACCTTTCGCATTGGTCACACCTCTCTCAGTAGGGCCTTCCTCTGAGATTTTACCAGAACTCTTCTGTATTTTTGTTTATGTATTACCTGTTGCCATACTGGTGCTGCGGGTAGTATGGTGGCGTGGATGACTTCCATAAGAATTCTTCTTCTATTTGTCCCCGAACTTCTTATGTTTGGCTTGATCTTTGTTAGTGCCGCTGTGCTTTGATCGGTTTTTTTTCGCAGCATAAATTATGTGTTTAACGAAGCTCTGTTTGGTGTCCAGTATTACGCCCAGATATTTGACTTTTTTGACAGGTAGGATATTTTCTCCTGCCAGCGTGAGGGAGATATGCTCTCTCGCTTTTGGACTCTTAAAGATAATGGCCTCAGTCTTCTGTGTGGGTAGTGTCAGTTCTATCTCCTCTAGCCACATCCTAACTAACATATATCCATTTTATTCCAAATTTCATCATTTTTGACAAGGTCTTATAATGAAACTTGCCAAAACCTATAAAACCTTGTTTAAATCTTATTAATTTTTCTTTTCTTCTCTTCTAATAATTAATAATGTCCGCATTTCTGCTCCGAATGTTACAGTGTTTTCTACTAACGGTCTGAACAACTTTTTTTTCGTTTGGTTTGACAAACTTTGATTATTTCATAGTAGGGAATGTGACTTTTTGTTATACCTTTATCTATTACTATTTTTTTTGTATATCTGCATTATCCTTTTCATTTATTTAACTGACGTCCCAAGTATCTGTAACACTTTGTTAGTATAAGTTTTGTGTATTTTTCCTCCTGTGGTCCCTCTGGTGTTTCCACTAGTTCGTTCGGTATTCTCATTTTGAATAACTATCTTGTAGATTTATTTTGAAAACTATCCAAATTGTATTTAGGGTTTTCTGGATATTCACAATGTGTTTTGGTTTGCAGTTCGTACTTTATTTTTGGTGCATGGCTGTATATCATTTTTATATCACACTTAACTAAATAATGGTCTCTTATGTCTACTGCTTCTGGTTTTATTTTAACACTTAAAGGTCTTATCATACTCGGTTGTTTATTCGCAACATAGACAATTATTGATTTAAGGCTCAGCGTAGGTTGCGTCCATGTATGTTTGTGTATGTCTCTGAGCTAGAATTGGCCGTTAACATGTTTAGAGAATATTGTTGGAATAATTCTATTAGTCGATCTCCACTATAATTTTTTGTTTCATTTCCAAACGGTCATACAATAGTGCTTTTAGGGCTTCTAACCACACATCTATTAAAATCTATCTCCATCTACCACAAATGTAATTTGATTGAAGTACGTTAGTTCTCAAGTAATTATTTGTTGTTGACTTCTGTCCATGTATTTTGTTTATTTTTTATATATTGCAATAGCTACTCCTACTTTTGCTCGTCTAGTTATATCTACTCCGCTATAAAATAGAATATAGTCCCTTTTTTTGGTTTGGTTTCGTACTGTGATCGTCGCCTTCTAGTTCATGTCACATTCCGAGGCTTTGCTATCGAGTCTTCAGCAATTTTTAAAAAAATTGTGGATGCTGAGGAACAAGCCTGGTACTCCCTTTTATCACGTCAAACATAACATATACCCTTAATGTACCATAATTTTACATAAGTCCTTAACATATTTCAACGCTTTCAAACATATTGCATTAAATTATATATCAAATTGTCATGCTGTTATAACCGAGCAACTAATTAGGTTATTTGTTCTTCTTCCTTATGTTCCTCTTCTGTTGAAGATTTAATATCATCCAGGCTATTTTTTCATTTGCATTCTAAACAGTTACTTATGGTGCAGACAAATCACTCTCTTAAGTTTTTCATCCAGAACATTCTTCTACAGCTGGAATATTTCCTTTTATTATATTTTGCAGAATTTTCTATATTTTGTTTTCCTCATGAAATGAACCAACTATTTTCGTTCGTGGTCATTGACTGCTGTCTCCATGTTAAGACAAAGACACACAAAATTTCTCAATTTCAAAGGGCAGATAGAAAAGTACAACATACTCCCATCATATAATAAGGTATATCTACTTATTTTTAAAATAATATTAAAAAAAAATTGATCTAGCAGCTCTTTATATTATATCAATAATACCGAATCATATATTTTTGGTTTCATCGGGTCACACTGTTTCTATAAATTGATGCTTTATTATGTACCAAAAAATCAATTAATTTTAGAAGAGGATTTTTTCATGGCGCTATTAGATTTAGAAATTAATTTGGGCGGCAATTTTCTAGTTTTTAATTAACTGAAGCGTTACTTCTCATGTAAATACTCATACTTAAATGAATTAATAGATTAAAGATGGTGTTTAGATTTTAAATGTTGGTTGAATGAATTTTTATATAACTGTAAATTAATTCGTCTTTAATGAACTAGCCACCTAAAAAATACTTTTTTTATATGCTGTGTGACATTGAAACTGAAACACCAATTAAGCTTTAAAATATTTTTATATACCATACTTTCCAAAATTTTTTCTAAGGAATTACTAATATACTGAATAAGAAAAGTTGTTTTTTTCTTATCTTATTTTGCAACTTCCTGTAGAATTTAGTAGAAACAAATGCTACATCTTATTATAAAAAAATCATCTTGGTATCTCTATTATCGAAGATTATACACGCCTTGAAATGTAACAAGCACTTATATTGTTCTGAAGTTGCTTTCTTGTGGCATTTTAAAGTAATTACTATTTTAATGGGAATAAGCCACAATTGAAGGTTTAATTTAATTAAGTTTATTGGCGTTTCAATTTGTACTTCGGCAGAAAATTTAACATGTTAATTTCCCCAAAAAGGACAAAATACATGGTTACAACAGCAAATTTACCAAGATGTAAATTGGAGCTGGAAGGTCAGATAATAGAATAAGTGATGGAGTTTAAATATCTAGACATCACATTATCTAGCTACGGAAAGCTCGAAACCGAAGTGGAAGATCAAGTGAATAGAGTAAACAGAGCCGCAGGCTGCCTGAATGAAACAATATGGAGAATTAAAAATATCGGGAAAGAAACGAAAGGCAGAATTTACAAAACAGTCATCAGACCAATAATGACATACGCGGCAGAAACAAGATCTGACACAGAGAGGACAAAAGGATGTTAGAAACAGCAGAGATGAAAACACTTAGAAAAATTGATGGTAAGACATTATGGGACAGAGCCAGAAGTACAGATATACGACATAGGTGGAGAATGCGACATAGGTGGAGAATGCGACATAGGTGGAGAATGTACAGATATAATACGACCTATATGCAATATATGTGTCAGAAAAAAATCATAGCCTATAATTCCTCTTGAAAAAGACAACCACATGCCATATTGACATTCTCCTGTTAGTGATTTTATAACCAGTAAATTATGAGGAAAAAACAGGAAAAAAAACCTCATAATACTATCCCGACATGGTAAGTATTTGGTCTTATATTATTTAGTCCACTCCATAGACAACAAATTCTGATCTGTTTGTTATTATGATATGTCACTGATTCACCAATACTGTTATTTTCCTTTTACTAACTCCCTCTTGTAATGTGGGTAACAAGATCCTACTGCATTTTGCCGAGGAATTTGCGACACAACTGATATCATTCAGCATAATTAGAGCTGCTTCTTTGATTTTTCTCTTTTAACCATCCTTTTCTTTTAGAACTATACTTGATTCATTCCATCGAACCATATGTTCAATATCCCATGCGTGTTTATATATTTGAGATCTATCAAATTCTCTACTTTTAATATAAGATTGATGTTCACTTATTCTAACATTTAATGGCCTTGATGTTTCACCTAAATTAAACTGATCGCAGAAGAAGTATCGGACAACCGCGCAAAATATGGAGTGACAACCTTCCATAGAGGTATTAATCCGCAAAAGAAGAAGAAGGAAAAACTGATCGCATTTACAAGATATTTTATAAATAGAACACTTTCTTGTTCATTGTTAGATTTAGTTTTAGACAAAATAGATCTCAATGTATTTGTTGTTTTGAATGTTGTTGAAATGTTGAATTTACTTCCTATTCAAATACTACTTACATAAACAAATGATATTTAAAGCACGTAACGCCTAAGAAATCAACCTAAATAATCTTGGTATGAGTAAAACGTTGACATTTCTCAGAAATAGGTATATTGGTACAGTAATTGCTTGAAAATAGACCTATAATATGAAATAAAAATCATCGAAATCCAATCACCGGTTCAGAAAAACTGAGTACAAACATATGCTATATTTAATATTATATAAATATTCGAAGTTTAAAACAATATATTTACTATTTTCCCGAAAATTCAATAAGACGAACTTCCTTCTTAATTTAATACATTCCCAAACTCGCACAGCCCTTCTTCATATAAAATAAGAGTAAATGTTGAAAACAAGTTGACTTTTTTCTCTCTATCATGTCTCATACATTTACAGTGTGTGAAAGATTAGGAGACCTAGATGACTAGTATGAAAAGGTAATTGGAAAGTTACGAAGGAACCGGGTAGTTACTTTTGCTATATGAGGTCTGGCGAGATCTTGTTTTGAAATTGGATTTTCTAGGCGCTGGTGATATGGTGTAACTACTGGATTTATAATATGGTAGAACAACTGATTTTATAATAGTATGGATAAATCATGAGTATTGATCAGTATTCTCATCTATGATCAGGTTTCCTGTTGGGTTCCTAATGCACACATATTGTGTTTTTGACCAGTTCACGTATAGACCCAATTCTTCATATTCTTCGCTAAAGGCTAAATATTCGTTCTAGGTCAACTTTGTCCTGGGCTCTAACCACTTGATCCTCAGCGAAGTCAAGGGTATATAAAGTATACTTCTAATTCAATTGTACGTCCATTCCATAGATGGATCTTCCACACCTTCTCAGACCTTCGTTTAGATATATTTTAAACTTCTTAGCCTTTTCTCGTCCATTTTTGGACATAATCCTCTCCCAACTCCTTTCATCGATCTCTCTCCTGAGCAACATACTTCCAATTTGTCAATTTGCTATTGTTTTGATTTTGATGTCGTCCACCCATCTCATATGTGGTCTTCCTCTTGCTCGTCTACCATTGTAAAGTCTCCAATGTTGTATTGTGGCATTCCAACGTTGGTATTTTTGTCTGGTAGTGTGACATGCGAAGCTCCATTTAAATTTGGCAATTTTTGTTGTGATATTCTCAACTTTTGTTTTTAATCTTACCTAGTCGTTCCTCTTTTTATATGACAGTCGTATACCTAACATTACTCTTTCCATTACCCTTTACGTTGTGACTACTTTATTCATATTTGCCTTGGTTAGGATCTAGGTTTGACCATATGTCATGATAGGAAGGATGTATTGGTTGAACACTTTGCTCCTCAAGTATTGAGGTATTTTGCGGTTCCTCAGTATTCAACTGAGTTTTCCAAATCCTTCCCATGCCAGTCTTGGTCTTCTAGTGATTTCCGCACTTTGGGTTTCTTTGTCAAGTTTAAGAATTTGGCCTCAGAATATTTTGCATAGGACCGGAGAAAGACCACATTCCTGCCGCAATCCTTTACTTGCAAGGAATTTTCTGATAAGGTATTTCTTACTTTAATTTTGGATTTGACTTGTTTGTACAGTTGCTTTACTGCTGCAATAATCGTCATATTTATTGGAGAATTTTGTAGGATTTGTCATAGTTTTTTACTGGTACTGTGTACGAAAATGATAAGAGATGTAGAATGTAAGAATTTTTGGTGATCTACCACTTAAATCTTGAGAACTTCGTTATTTTTCTTACTTGAGACAATTTCCATGTTTCGTGAACAGTGGTAGAGTGAAACACCCTGCATATTTAGAAGTTTAAATCAACACAAATGTATGTCAATATTGTACTTCAGTTTGTTAAGAAACACTCTACATTTCCCTTGCTAGATATTTTTAATAAAAGTTCAATTATACTCTTATAATAAGTTTTACAATACCAGCTGAAGATCCAAATATTTTTTTGACTTGAACATAAACGGTTCATTTTTATAATTTTATCAAGTAATTTTTCACAAGAAACGTAAAAATATTCAAAGAACTTATTACAATTTTAAAACTAAAGGGGACTTTATAACTCATATAAATATAGAGCAATTTATATATAAATATGAGCAACTATCGTTTTCCTTTTATGTCATCTGTACCTAAGACAATGGGAAAGCGCATCAAGCAATCCAACAGATGAATCTAAGGTCAGACCGCGGTAAATATTTTACTTTGGACAACTAAATATTATTTTTTTTGTCATTCTTGCGAATTTACGATATATGGCGAAAGCAGAGGCATATTACTTGCATGGTACATTTTAATACGCTCTAAAAATTTTCTTGCAATAATTTACCATGCATAGCTTATGAAATGGACATTACTCAATTAATTCGTTGCTCGGAAGAAGTTGGTGTCGTTTTACCAAACTTGGTTTGGTAACCACTTACAAGAGGGGAGAATCCAACGGCGAGTGGCTGCACCACTTATTTGCCTGGCCATTTTTGGACCCAGAACAAGTTGGCGATTGTTTTCTCAACGATTTCATGCGATCATCCCTAGCTTGTCTTCATTTATGAAAATGACAGTATATGTAGGGAACTACGTAAGTAATGAGTCTATTTTCCCTCTAACTGTTTGGGCATCCCAGTCTAGCCATAAACATTTCACCAGAAATTCATGCAAATACTTTCATTCCAATTTTTCCAACTATTTTTACCATTCTTATCCCAATATCCTCACTTTTGTATTTACGCTTCTACAGTATTAAACAATGGTGTACATAAAACCGTAGAGTTTAAATGTACCTTCCTCTTTTCACAGGACAATGTCTCTTTAAGTAGGCTTTAGCCGTTTATAAAAGCCAGGAGATTGTACTAAAGCATTTTGATTCATTCTGTCATAATAAATAGATTTCTAATTAGTTAATAAGTTGAGGACTATTTCCGGTATATACGGAAACAGCACATGCTCATAAATATTTTCATTATAAAGTCACTATCGGAAACCTATGCAACTGAATTTGCAGATCTCAAAACCGCTTAGATTGGCAGATACGTCGAATAGGCTACACCGTAAAAAATTAGATATTATTATCTATTTTAAAGCAATTTACTTTAATAAATTTCCAAAAAAAATAATTTCCGAATTTAATAAATTACCACATAAACAAAAAGTGTAACAGGTAACTGGCAATCTTCCCCATTAGAAACCAGTAATTTGTGGCAAAAATACTGGTGATGAGTTTACCTATCTGCGGTGATGAGTTTACCTATCTCCAAAGGATGCCGGTGATCAGTTTACTATATCTCGGATGGTCTAATAATTTTATGGTTGGCAATAAAGTGATGAGTTCGTACACATCCCAGAAAACATATTAGTTTATAATATATTTACATTAAATTTGTTTAGTTTGTTCAATTCTTACCAAAGTATTCTTACCAATTCCTTAGTACTTCCTCATTAGTTTTTTTACTGTTTTATTATCCTTTAATATTTATTTTATCTATTTTGTCCTAATTCTGCTGGATGCATTACTCTGTAATACTGATCCTAGGATTTCTAGGTAGTTAAAACTTACTTTTTGTAGTCATGTTAAACCAAAAATTATTATCTACTACACTAACAATCTTATGACTTTATCTCACCAAATTTTTTAAAAGCAGTAGATAGTCCAAATTTCACTGATTGTGGCCAACTTTCAAGACTTAAAAATGGAATTTTGAATATTTATAACATCCATATCTGACTTCTATACGAATTTTTATATTATTAATTTTTATTTGCAGTTATACGAAATTAACGACGACCCAAAAAGAAAGGAATTCCTAGATGAGCTTTTCTCCTTTATGCAGAAAAGGGGTAAGTTTTTAATTTATTTATTGATCGATCAAAATACCGCCAAAAATATTGTGTTGGTCCAAATTTTTCACTTAAATGTAAAAAATACAAAAACAGATATTTCGGTTCTACTAAAAAAAAGTGCACATTTATTTGTAAACTACATATTGTTCCAAAGTATTCAAATGTGAGTTTCTATTTCTAATATATGTTGTGTTACTGCGTAAAAAATGTTATGTTAAGAATATTTACAGCTTTGTAAGAGGCTGCTATTAAATTTCTTAAGAATAAAAATTTTGTTTATAAGACACTAAAAGTTCGATCTGAAATTCTCTATATCCAAATTGACCTATTTTTATTCACGTCATTGATATATCAAGGAAAAGTACTTAGGATGATCAATTAACATCCTCAGTAAATATTTATATCGTAAAATATAATTTATCTCATGCACAATTTACGTATTAACAAATTTAATAAGATTGCTGCTATAAACTACGTACAAATATTCATTTTTATTACGAAATAAAAGTCAGGCCGTCATAATAAGTCGATTACACCGAACATTTTATCAGATTTTTATCTGATTCTTAAGATTTTTCATCAAATTTGATTTTCATGAAGGAAGTATGTTAAGGAGCTTGAAGTGTACCTAGATGACTGTCAAACCTTTGATCTTATCTTTCTTTCATAGATCGTTTCGAAAATAAAACCTAATAAAGAGTTAATTAGGAAAAAACCATAAAGTTTATACAGAGAACTACGAACAGTTCTCTGGTTTATATAAAGAACATAGAGGGTATACAAAATAGCCTAATAAAACCGAAAGTTACAAATTATAAATTAAACACGGACAAAATAGGAAGTTCAATTATTAATGATTGCTTTAAAAATTTTAATATGTAAAAAAAGTTTCAGGAAATTACAACGAAACAATAATGAAGACGAAAAACGTTAGATTGGGTAATTTATATATAGATCAGTTTAAAACGTTCTTCTACGTCTGTCGATACCCAGTTGCCACTCTAGATTTATCCATAAGTCTTCTTCTATGTCTTTGTCTTTCATTTCTCTATTGATGCCTTCTCTTCAACTAAGATGGGATCTTCCCCTTTTTTCTACTATGAGGGGTCCACATTAAGACTAGTTTTGGAAGACGTTCTTCAGACATTCTCTGTTCATGACCGTACCATCTGAGTTGTTGGCTACCAATATCGTCTACTATTGTATGTTTTACTTTCATAATTTCTCTTATTGTGTTGTTCGTTACTCTTTCTAGTCTAGATTTTCTAGCTGAACGTCTCCAGAAATCCATTTCCGTTGCCTTAAGTTTTCTCTTGTATCTTTCCTTTATTTGCCATACTTCACTACTGTAGGTAATTATACTTTTAATGATTGTATTATATATCTTGTGCTTGTTATTATTAGATATTGACTGATTCCAAAGGATACTATTGAGAAAGGAAATTGCTTTTCTTGCTTGGTTAAGATTGGGTAATCTGCTCTGGTTTATTCTCTGTTCGCGTGCGTACTAGATAAGTTGTTTCCTTTTGATGTCAGTAATGATTGTGTCATAAAATCCTATTGGTTTTCTGATATTTTCATTTCTAATTCTCTCCCTTCGTGATATTTTAATCGATCTTCTATATTCATCCATTACGGTCGCTTGTATTATTCTTTTATTTATTTTTTTAAGAATCTCCCAAGATTCCGAATCGTATAAGAGACTACTTTTAATTAGAGTTATCTCTCTTCAATCCTGACCCCCCAGGGGGAGTGTAGTGGTCGACGTGATGTCGTGTATTGTCCGTCTCCAGAGATCTCTGTCTCTGGTCATTTCTTTTAATTCATGCATAGGTCCTTGGCATATTCCTGTAATTTGATCTATCCATCTTGTTGGGGATCTTCCTTGTGATCTTCGGCCTTCTACCTTTCCTTGTATTATGAGTCTTTCCATGTTTTCTGTATTTGCTCTCATAACATGCCCAAAATATTTTAATTGTTGGAGATGGACTTTACTAGAGAGTCGTTGGCCAACTTTTAGCTCTCTTAAAATTGAATTATTTGTTCTGCGGTCGGTCCAAGGAATTCGTAACATTTGTCTCCAACAGAATATTTCAGTGGCGTCTATCTTTCTTCTCTCCGATTGTCTCAGAGTCCAAGATTCACATCCGTAGGTCAGTATTGGGAATATTAAGCAGTTGATCAACCTCATCTTTATCGCTCTTGAAATTTGACAGTCCTTCCATATTTTGGTCATTTTTGCTGTGGCAACTTTTGCTAGATCAGATCTACGTTTAATCTCTTTTTGTAATGACCCTGTGTTTGTGATTAATGATCCCAGATATAAGTATGAGCTCACAACCTCGAACCGGTCAATTGTGGTTATGTGTGGATGATTGTTGTGTAGTCTATCCACTATCATGATCTTTGTCTTTGATATGTTTATATCATACTCTCCTCGATCATATATGTATATTGTAGAGATGTATATTGTATTTCCTACGCTTCGTTATATTGTTGCTTCAGAGGATTCTATTTATTACTGTCGTTCTTATTGGTCTTATTTCTTTGTCATCTGGAACACGTTTTGTCCATTGTAACCCTTATCTATTTATACTCTTCACATGCTTCTATTTTTCTAGGTTTTACAAATAAAGGTTACAACTTCCCATCATATGCATAGATATTTGGACTTTTCTATATTTATAAACCCTCCAAAATCTTGGTATGGTTCTTTTAGGTTCTGTGCTTTATTTTCCAGGTCTCCTTTATCGCCTGTCGGTACTGCCTGGTGATCTGCAAACTGTAGTTTAAATACTATTCTATCTGTTAAAGGTATTCACATTCCTGAACATTTACGTTTCCATTTTAGTTAATGGTTTTTTAACATAGATTTGGGTAGTTTATCTATTTAGATCCCTAGGCAATTTATTTTCCATTTTTATTTTTGTTTTTTTAAAAACGTCTATGACAGCATTTAAATTTATGAGTCTTATTCATGGATGTGTTTTGTAATATCTCCCATAGCTCCATAGTTGGTATATTATCATAGGCTTTTGAGAAATCAATGAATATGTACGAATGTAACAAATATGAAAGTTTACATGTGTCATATATTTACTTTAAAGCTGCTGGTGTTGTTTAATGACGAAATAAGTTATAAGCAAATTTATCAATTATTTGAATATTATATGTGTACAATTTATAATGAACGCTTCTTTTCTTTCTCCATTGCGCTGGGCTCTAGAATCTCGTAGTTTGACCGCTTTAAATCACACTGGGGTTGGATGGTTACACAAAACCGAAGTGTCACTCTTACGTTGGTTGCACGAATACTGAATGTCTCATGTCTGTACAGACCGAATTGACTTTATATCTCTTAAAAATATTAATGCGGCCTCTACACGACATAGGACGTGATACGTACCGTGGTTATAAATAAAAATTTGTAATTTATATGCTATGATAAGAAGTATGCACTAGTTGAACACCCTGCTTCTCCATTATTGAGGTATTTTGTGGCTCTAAAGTATCCAAATGAGTTTTCCAAATCCTGCTTGTGACAGTCTTGATCTTCTCTTCATTTTGGTTCTCTTTGACTAGTTTTAAAATTTGGCCAAGGTATATCTATTGCTGGACTTATCTATCTCACTGGCATTTATGTTTATACATCTGAAGTCATCTGTATTTGTCTTTGTTTTTGTCATTTTGTTTGTTCATTTTTAGGCCGAAGTATTGGGGCCGTCTGCGATTTCTTCCATCATAATTTGTAATTCCTTGAATGTGGTCGCTATAATCACAATGTCGCCATATACAATCTGCTAATTCTGCTTGTGACTGATATATCCTTATAATTCTGACTTTTTTGTTGCCTTTTTTAGATGGACGATATAGATGCCACTTTCCATTATTTAGAAATTTCTTCAGCTTACAGGCATTTGTTAAAGGTTTGTGTTAATACATACTTGTGGTAATAATTCTGGGTACACTACCTCTGGTGCTCATGATTTTATCCATTTTTTAGTTTTCTAATAGCTATTTTTACTATTTCTACACCTATTTGCACATGTTTTCCTTCAATATTAGGCGATGTTTCTTCCTGAACATGTTGTGATCTTGTTTCTGTTAATAGGTGTTTGTAGCGCTGTCACCACTGTTCTTTTGATATGTTTTAAAATGATACTTTTCCAGTACCCATTGATATAACTCTGTTACTGAGTCACCATGCTTCTGTGCACCTTTTTCTCCAATATATCGTTCTATTGCCTGAAATTTTCTGAAAGGCCTGTCCAACTATGGCATTAAATGGTTAGTTTTTACAACAAAAAGAAGATTCAAGATATCAGGGAATCCATCTGAACCGACGATTAACTTTTTAAGTTACGAAGGCATCTTCCATGTTATCTGTCTGACAGATTTTTCGAACCTGTTAGTTGGTACTGTTCTATAGTGTGGTGTTGTGTAGTAGTTTAGTTTCTCAAACCCAACCCTATATAAGTTAAAGAAAATTGTCATTGGAGAGTTTTCCTAAATGTTTTGTTATTCGTTATATTTTATATTCATTACTCGTTACAATCTCTATGACGTTCAAAATCCTATTCTAGGGCGAGGTAAATTATTCCTCTATGTCATCTATAGCTTGGCTGTGTGTGTCTTTACTGCTGTCGTGACTCTTTTCCATTTCTTCCTCTCCCTGTACTGCACTTTTCAGTCTTTATCATGCATTATTCTTATATCATCTTCTACATTATCATCTTGTTCTAAGCCATCCTCTACATCTGGACCACTGTGGTGTCTAGTTAGTTATACTTCTTAGCATATTTGCGTGTGGTAATCTCTGTATGTATATGTCCTATCCATTCTTAGCGATAAGATTTTAAGTATGCATCTAACTTAATGTTTTCCCTTTAATTCTTCTTCAATTCCGGCATTTGTTTTCATTCTTCTTTCTCCCTTTTTTGTTACATTGGAGCCCAGTATCGTTCTTATTATTTTTTATTCAAATTTCAGACGGCTATCTTCCGCTCTCTTGTTAATCGTTGTTGTTTCCATACCATATGTAACAACACGTCTCATTACGGTTTTATATAGGTTCAACTTTGTTCTCTTACTTGCATTTCAGCAGATTTCTTTTCATTCCATATGTTTTTTGCCTTTCAGAATTCTCTTCCTTTTCTCAAAGATATCAAAAGGTATTACAGACTAAATTAATTCAACATTTTGATTTTCCTTAATGATTACTATCTACTTATGTTCACTTTTTTATCATACGCAAACTATATTTATTATTTACTACTACAGTTATTACTGTTTTAGTTTTTTATATGTTAAATATGTTTACTGTTGAATTTGTTACTATTGTTCTAATAGTTTCAAATACAAATACCTCAAAGATCATTTTTATTCTAATTCCTTTCAAGATTTTTTTTATTTGCATCGGGTGTAAAACACATAATTTCTAATAAAATAATAAAAGGAAAAATTCCAGTGTTTTTCTGTATACCAACTATACTACATTATAATTTCTAATATTCAAATTCTTTTTAAAAATATGGACTTTACAACACTATGAACACCCAAAACTTTATTTAAATTGATTAATGTTTCCCTACAAGTGATGTCATACTGTGCAGCAGGTACTTGTTAAGTACCCATCCGATTTTCTATTATTCGAATAGTGAAATCGGATTTCTGGGAAGGGCGGCTGATAGATACCGGTTTCAATACAAATTATTTTATGGTTGTGATTTCCAAAAAAGCATTTATTTGAAATAAAGACGGATCAGGCAGACGTCTGATGCACTTTTTTGTCAGTGAGTAAATACCGTCATAAATTTTAACATTGAAAAGTAATACCAAGATGTGACAATAGTTGAGGATTATAAATGATAACTAGGATTGTGTATTTAAAATTATATTTCTAAACATTATTGTACTTATTTGATTATTCCTTAATCGGCCTGGGGGCGTCTTACAAACTTTTTATACATTTTCAAATAACTCGTTAAGTCACAGAGGGGAAAAAAGAAATTTTGGTATGGCCTGAAATTTGCGCTTTACAATAGGCCGGTTTTGGATACATTTATTGAAATCTTGAGGATAGATTTTGTTACTTGTGCCTAAGATAAAACAGCAGAATTATATTTTCATTCACTAATTCTGTTCAGATCACTAAACCCATGTGGATGAATACCCTGTTTAAATTTTCTATATCTGTACTAAATATTTTTTCATGAAAATATAATTATAATAATAAATATAATAAAGATATTATATAAGAGAAACATTCTACAAACATTTTTAACTATGTAGTACAAAATTTTGGGCTATAGAAGTACTGGCAGCTATAAACTACACACATCCCATTGAAGACGATATCATCTGACATCTAACTCTAAGTTAACCATACATCCCGCCCAAATCCTAACCCGACATATCGTCTGGTCTTGGATACCTTGGGTAATGGGCGATGAATTCGTTTAATTTTAGAGGGAGTGTTAAGCCTTTGTCATTTTTGTCCTTGCTATCTTGATCTGCCTCTTCTTTGAATATGTCAGCTAGTCAGCTTAGTCAGCTATCTAATGACCGTGATCGTTGGTTTTCTGTCCAGGGTTATTTGTGGTGGCCGATCGGTTGCCGATTTAGCAACATAAATTTTGATTTTCTCACAAGCTGATCCCGTCTGGTCACCGAGCTCGCTTCTGTCAGTACGCGACTTCGATGCTTAGGAATCGAGATCCTCTGTTGTCCTGGTATGAAAAGGAAACTAATGGGGTGAGCCGTGCATTTCCAAGTTTATAGAGCTGTCACTTGTCTGGTCTTTATTTTTTTTTGGTTTTTTATTGGTCTTTGACTTTTTTATTGTGAACTTCATTAATTTACTAGTTTTATTTGAAACTACTACTATGTGAATATGTCGGCTATCTGTTGTTTTTTTTCTGCCCTTATTTAGCAGTTTGTAATTTGCTGAACATTTCGTATGCCTGTTCATTCATTTGTTTCAAATTGATTTCTTGTTTTGTGTCCCTGAGAATAAATCTTCTTGACACTTAGTTAGGAATGTTAACTGTTGGCCATTCTTAGTTGTTTAACCTACGTTTGCTCTTTCTTATTATGAGAGATCTTAGTTCGCTTATTAATTGCTTCGATAATGTTAATTAGGTTTTTCTACCAGAATTCTCGCTCCTATTGCTATATTGCCTTTATAAAAATTGAGCATGGTTTGCGGTGAAGTTAGGGTGTTCGCAGTATAGATCGTCTACATGAAAGGTAACTAGAGCTTCCTTTGTGATACTCTGGCCTCCATTGTTCCGAGCTCCGATAGGACTAGTTCTGTCTGCATCCTGAACTCTCTCAAAAAAGTCTCATTTTGGGTTGAGCTCTTCGTGCCACACTCTGTGGAAAGCTTTATGGTTATCCTTAAATGCAGTCGAGCTAAGGACTGTGGCTACAGAAAACGGTCGAAGAAAACATCACCCTCGTTTTAGTTCTTATACAAAGAAAAACGTAAAAATAGACTAATGATAAATTAAGAGCATAAAATACAATATAATTTATACATATAACATTTTAAAGAAAGATCTAAGTTGAAACCTTTTTGCATGACAGCACGTATAGATCTACACGCAGCCCTAGAATTTATATTTAGTTTGAATGCTATTAATTGCAAACGAGCACCCTCATTTTCTTCTTCAGGTATTCTTTGAGAAGTTTAATTCAGCAGTACATTCAATTAACCAAGAACTGTTGAGATGCCTTTGCAACTTCACTCGCTTATTATTTTATATATAGACACTCTCTTTTTGGTGATCTTTTATTTTAATTAATTAAAGACAATTAAGCCAATGAAATTAACACTCACAAATGCAGTGGACAAACTGTGCTGGCAATATTTTTGTAAGGTATATAAAATGTTTGATTCTAATTTTATTTTTGTACCTTGAATTTTCTTACGGATATTAAACCGATTTTATTAAAATGAATATCAAAATCCTATGATTACAGACCTGTGGTCTTTTAGACGCGGGGTCTGCATTGCGTTATTGCGACTCGTGGTAATCTCTCCAAGAATTGAAAACAACTGCTAGCAATTTAATAAATTTAATAACAGCACGATTTCTCTCTGGTCACGATATAATTAGGACAATTTTCAAGCTTTGCAAATTTCGTATGAGTAGGTAATTACGGAATTTTGAGAACGAAATCGTATAAAATACTTCTTGCTTCATCACGTGATAATATTTTTTGTAAATGAAGGATCAAAAAACATTTTAAATTTCGATATAACCTAGAAATAAGGTGGTACAACAACCGGACATTGGCTAAATAAAACCATGTTTACTTTCATAGTTCATTAAGTTTTGTAATGGTACCTGCACACTTTTGGCAGAACAACTCTCAATGATAGCAGGAACAATCAAGTGGTCTTATATAATAGTTTTATGATAATAACTTAGCGATTAGCAATTATAAAAAATAGAAATTCAGCTCCCCTTATTTGATCTATTTTAAACAAGTATATTGATTTGATACCCTTGTCTTTCACTGGTGTCAGTTAGTCCTGTTGTTATCCATCTTATCTCAAGTTTTTCTCTTCCTCTCTTGTCTTCTTATGGTTACTAATGTATTACCAGCTTATTCCATTGTGCATCTTTTTTCAATGGTATGGCGGTAAACTTCCATTAGAATCTTACCACGTTTATACATTTTTTTTACTAGCAGTTCTGGTGTTGTCCTTTCTTATAAGGTGACTTGTCCAGCGCAATATTTGTTATTTTTGCATAACTTGCTGTAGAGGGTTCTTTGTAATATTGATATAATTCGTAGTTGAACTATATTCTCCACATATCATTCTCGTAAATGTTTTTTTCAAAAGTGCTAATATGGTTTATTGTCTTTCAGTCACGATCTATGTTTCTGCGCTATTGGTCGTATGACGGTTTTTATATATTTTGAACTTTACTATCCTATGGATGTCTTTGGTTCCAGGCACATGCGACAAAAAAAAAATATGCTTTGTTAGCTTGATCATTAGCATTAACTTCATAGCAATACCCTTCTTCGTATTTTCTCCTCTTCACTACCTTCCTTTGTTATCTGCGCTCCCAGGTATATGATCTGTTTTACAACTTCAATATTTGCATCGTCTATTGTCAAAGTTTTATTGTTTCCTTGTTGGTATTAAGGTATTATTTAGTTTTATGTAAGTTCATGGCCAGATCCGCTACTGCATAGACTGTGTTTATTTGTATTTACGCTATGAGCAGACCCTTAAAATAGTTTCTCTACACTGCTTTTGTGTTTGCATTTCTTGTTGTTTCCCCATTACTGAGGATCGTGATTTCTTCCAATGTTCCTAACAATTTTTCTCCATTGGTCTCTATCTTCAGCTACTCTGAGAGCTTTACAGAATGAGTTTTCAGCTGAATTCTTAATTTGGTCGAACCATCTAGCTGATGATCGTCCTCTTGATCTTCTCCCCGGAACGTTTCCAGACACAGTTAATCTCTCCAAACTATCGTCACCTGTGTGAACCTGGTGACTGAAAAATTGGAGAATATTGTTGTATCGTCACTGATAATTTGTGTCTCAGTTTGTCTTTTAGTATTTGGTTGTTTTCGTATCTCCCATTCCTTCTTCTGTATATTTTATCTGTCTTCTATTGTCCTCTTTTCAAATTTTTCGCTCTTTTCTCGTGTATACCTTTTGTGTATATCGCACGTATACGTATACTTTAATTTGTTTTCTCTATTGCTTCTTTACATTCTTCATCAAACTAAAACTATTTTCTTTGTTGGTTTTTTAATTCTTCGCTTTTTTAATCATCCTTTTACCCGTTTCCCATGTTAACCTATTAATGTTATTCCATTATTCTTCTACTGTTTCCTCTCCCTGTTCTAGTAGTTCATTATTTAATTATTTCCTCAGTCGCTTTTCAATTTCTGGATTTTCCAAGTTTTCTAAGAGCATACTGCTCCACTGTTAGCTCTCCCATGTATTACGTTTGTTGCTGCTCTTCTGTCTATTAACATAATATTATGGTCTATGTGGTTGGCTGTTTGACCATATTTTCTGAGAGTCATGTGGCCTTATGGATGTCTTGTCTAAGGAAGAGTGTTGAGCTTGTAATCATTCCCTTTCCCATTCCCAGCAGCAAAATCTATTAGTAGGCTTTCATTTCAGAAAATAAGAGAACAAGTGATGAAGTTTAAATATCTAGGCATCACATTATCTAGCTACGGAAAGCTCGAAACCGAAGTGGAAGATCAAGTGAATAGAGCAAACTTAGCCGCAGGCTCCCTATATGAAACAATATGGGAAATAAAAATATCGGGAAAGAAACAAAAGGAAGAATTTACAATACAGTCATCAGACCAATAATGACATACGCGGCAGAAACAAGACCTAATACAGAGAGGACAAAAAGGATGTTAGAAACAGCAGAGATGAAAACACTTAGAAAAATTGATGGTAAGACACTATGGGACAGAGCTAGAACTACAGATATAGGACATATATGCAAGGTGGAAAACATCAAAAACTGAGTAAGAAATAGAAGAGTAGAATGGAACGATCATATAAGCCGAATGACAACAAATAGAGTAGTAAAGACGGCAAGAGACGATTCTCCAATAGGAAGACGATCAGTAGGAAGACCACGAAAACGATGGAATGACAACTTACTGGAGGCACATTGAAAAACAGACAGAGTCATGTCTATATAAAAAGAAGAAGAAGAAGACATTATTTTATAAATTTTCAAAAGCCATTGTTTTTTATAAATAACGTTGTTTTTTAATAAATAAAAATATTTATTAAATAAACATTTCTTTATAATAAACCAGTGACATATGACGTATAATATATATTATTAACATTAGTAGTAGTTTTGTGGATACGTGGCGTTGGGGTTTTCCTTACGGAAAGACAAGACACAATTAACAAATTATAATTTTGATGTGGCATTAAACAAAGCTTTAAAACTAGAAAAGGATGACACTTTTTAAAATTAAATACACACTTGGACATAGATATATTAGACAAAAATGTCGTTCTATAACTTTCTGAGAACGTAATCACATAATGAAACCTAGGAGATAACACAAAAAATACGGTGGGTCTTTCATAAAGTCATTGTTTCGGTAGCTACCGAAAGTCCTTCCTTCGAAACCCATTGACTGTATCGCGGCATCAATCTTTAAATCAAATTAGGATCCAATAAAAATACCGCTGAATCACTATGTTTACTACCGGTCACACACTGAGGATGATTCGTCGAATTTCGAGCGAATTAAACGGTAGCAGTAGACCCTCCTAATTCCATAATGATTTAATGATAGACCCCGTGTGTATTTGATACGAACCATTTACTAAAAAATTGCAGTAATTTGGCTGGTAATTTTGAGGTTACCTGTTGATGCGGTGTGTTATTTTATCGTCGATCTTAGTTTGGCGCCTTGATTTATTGCATTTTAAAGAGGATCGACTGCATTTTCAAAAATAATGTCACTGTTATTAGCCAAAACGACAATGGGTTTAGTTTATTTTCTCAGAAACAGGGGGATATAATAAAGGGATTTCGACCAAAAAGAATATGGATTTTTATAATGGATGTAAAAAAATCTCGATCCCACACTTTGAAATTATATTAATTTAATAGAAAGAAAAGGTCTATTTAAATTATAAATAGTAATAGGTATTTGTAATAATATATCCATGGAGAAAATAGGAACAAAAACATACATAAGTAAATCTAGAATCACTAGTATAACCAGAAGATAGTAAGAAACAAATGCAGTGATACTTATAAGAAGAATAACAGAAAACACAAAACCCAAATATTAATGAACAGAAACACATGCAGAATATACAATATAAATAAGTGGATGTAATGGAAAGCAGATGAAATTGCTTCATTGATAGAATGTTAGGAAATATAATATTAGGAATGACTCAAAACAAGACACTAAATGGAAGATGAAGCATAGAAAAAAGAAAATAAAAGTAATAGGAAGTGTAAATCGTACTCACCATTATACACAAGGAACGAAAATGTATACCTAGGAAATAGGATTAGGATCCAAGATGAAATTATAAAGGTGGTTAAAGAAAGTTCGAGGTGTTTAAAGAATTTAGATATCTAGGAGTGACAATCACCAATGACAAAAAAGTAGAACAAGAAGTTCAAACGAGAATACTGGCGGGAAACAGATCCTTCTTTGCAATGCAATTGTAATGAACTCAAAACTTCTCTCACGAGGTGCGAAAATCCAGATATACAAAACTGTAATACGTATGAAAGCAAAACATGGACGCTAACACAAAAATAAATTGCTGACTTGGTCGAGTAATGTATTACCCTTGCAGAGATAACGTGACAAACGAATGGAGCCGCAAACACAACAACGCAGGCAATGACAATCGTTGTCTAAACAATGTATTTTTGGAAAGAACAAATGCGGTAAGATCTATAGACCGTCTAGGAAAAGGTAGAAAAATGCTGTCAGAGAGGATTCAGAGAAAATAGGAGTCATACAATGGGAAATAGTGGCATAGGACCGACAAACATGGAATGCAAAGTAAATTCGGGAAAGACTCAGATTTGTAACACCATTGATAGTAATGATGATGAATTTAAAAAAAAATGATGAAATACCAGATCAACCTGGAGGAACAATAAGTCTAATTAAGACTGAAAACACAGTATACTTTAGATCAAACGTGAATGCAAAGCCATTTTTAATATTGCTCCAAAATGTTTATAAACTTTAGCATTTCATAGTGGTTAACATGATGCATGAATTTATAAACTGATTTTTTTCAAAATTCCTCCACGTCATTCTGTCTTCTGACGTTCTAGCACTTTCTGACAATGGAGCGCTAATAGTAGCAACAATATGTTTCGTGTATCTACCTTGACTTCTTTTGCCTTCTTTCTGCCTTTCTCTAGATGGTAAGTCTTTCAAGTCTTTCTTTGTCTTCTCTAGAATTATCTGTAAAAGTTTATTACTACAGTACACAATTAGAGCAATTGTGCCATAGTTGCTACAATAATCCTTCGCCTTTTTTATGTATGGAGGTAGACAGTGATTTTGTTTAATCTTTAAGCCATTTTCCTGTCTACCACACTCTTTGACAAATTTAATGTTTTATATCCACTCAAACGTTATCTAGGACAAATCATTTCCACAGGTATGTTATCTGGACCAGCAGCTTTATGACATTTTTGCCTCAAAATTGCTACTTTAACTTCACTTTTGAGTACATACATAGGTTTCGTCACAAAACTGGCATCTTCTTGTTGTGATGCGGCGTCTGTGCACAGTATTTTTTACACCTGTGTAAAATATCTTGTTTAGAAGTGAGTAGAGTTCCGTTCTTATCTTTTATAGCAAAGTGGTTTTGGTATGAAGGAACGTATTATCTGCTTTATATTTTTAAACATATCTCTGGTCTCTGTTTTGGTTTTCTGCCCTTCTGTTTCCATGTAATTTTTCTACTTCTCTATAATTTTCATTTTTCAGTTCTGTGGCTTTTAAACACTTGTTCTACTTTATTTTGGTCCATGTGGAATCTGTTATACATTGTTTCCCTTTTTCTTCTCTATCACTCTTAGTGTTTTTGCAGCATTTTGAAATATGGATTTTGTTTTTGTCCATATGCTGTTTGAGGACTCTTCTGGATTTAATGGTTGTTTGAGTCACATAGCTTCTGCATTGCAACTTTTTTGTATGGATCGATTTTCTTAGATGCCATTTAGTTAACGTATCTCCTGTTTTTGGACTGTTTTTTAGCTTCATGCGGAATTCAGCTAATAAAAATTGATGGCCACTATTACAGTCTTTTTCTGGATAAGTCTCAACATCTTTAACAACACTTCCAGCAGGTATTTAGGAGGATAAAATTTATCTGATTTCTGTATCTATTTCTATCTTGGAAGATGTTGAAAGCCTGTATTAGTAACAAACAGGTTGTTGTCTATACAGAAGTCTAGAAACCGTTCTCTTCTATCATTGCTTTGGCTAAATCCATATAATCCAACGGTCTCTTGCATTTAGAGTGGAAATCACCTTAGCGTTGAAACTTTAGCACACTGTTGAATGTAAAAAAATACTTGTCTTATGAAAAAATGCTCAGTGACCATTCACCACATGTTTATAACGCTGACGACAGCATTACTTATGATTTGAAATCAGTTTTGGTGAAATTTCGTGTGGAGGTATTACGTTTGATTAATTGCTTTCTGTCTGGTGTTCTCCATCAACTTCTGGACCAAAGGGTTAAATATTTCTTGAGTTTGTGAGCATATTTTTGGTTGCGTCATTACTTTTTTCTTCTATTTGATAACATCGGAGATTTTCAGAGCTAGAAATTAAGAGCTAAAATTAACTAATCTTCTTAAAAGTTTGAATCGTGTTTTTTAACCAACAGCCTTACTAGGTTTCTAAAGCAGCTATATACAAAAACAGTGAAATGTTGAAACAACCAATGTTGGGGTCGTTTAAAAAAGACCAAATCCGGAAGACCAATAGTTAATTATCATGTTGGCTATTTTATTTATAGATATTTGTTGCTGTATATTTCTTAATTACGTCTACTTTTTACTTCACTATTATTTAAAATGACATACTGTTCATTTCTGGAAATATTAACTGCTAATACGATTCTAAGGATCATAGTGTTCTTCTTTAGCACTGATTTGGTGACCTCTTAGGTAGTCACCAAAGATGTTCTTCAGTTTCATGATTTTTGCGAGTCGATCCGTAGATATATCAACTTGATCTTTCCTATCCCTTGGTCTTATTTTTTTCCACCTGATTGTATTCTGTTATTTTTTATTTTGCTGAGTTGTGGTTTCTGTTCATTCAATGTGCATTCAATTAAATATGGAATAGCTCATCAAACATATACAAAAGGAAAATCCCATCGGCAGAGACCCATAGGCAGACCTAGACAGAGATAAAGGAATAACATTCTAAAAAATCCAAAGTAGGTGAAGACAAGTCCTACATGCAGCGAAGACCCACGAAGGGAAAGAGGGAAAGAGAGAGATTATTGGCGTACTTTTTGCTTTTTTGGAGGAGAAATTGATTACTTCCAAAATTAGTGGATACGGTCAAACTTAATTTCCTGATCCATTTCTTTCATTTGACGGGTAACTTAAATGTGCGTCAATAGGAGAATACGGTGAAATACATCATCCGATTGGAGATCGTACCATTTGACAGTTACCTTGACTTTGCGTTACGGCTATGTTTGTAATACAGAATAACTTTGTTGATAGCTGTAAAATGGACCTTAATACATTTATTCTTAACTAGACTTAACTTCTAGAAGTATAATTTATTTTAGTTTTTTCTAATGATTGATTATAGGCTTTCCCTACGATTCAACCGGTTTTTTTGAAGATTATAACAAAATGTATTTAATGTATAGAATAGCTTTGTTTTCGTCACACCGCGGGAAGTTCACAGCCTCCGCTCTAGGCTACTAACACGATGTGCAACTACCTTTTTCCAAATACAATGTAAATGAAATCAAGAATTTAAAGTAATTTCCCACACAAGATCGAATTCATAAATAATGAAAATACACAAATCGGTTTCAGTTACATATTTCCTTCGAGCAAAATAATTGCAAGCCTATTATTTCTACCATTATCATCATTATTACCATTATGAATCACATCAGATTTTTGCTTAAATAGGCCAGTCACTGGAGTTATATCCAAACCAAAACTTGTCAGCAAATAAATATTGTTCGGAAGTTATCTTAATTTTTGAAAACACCTTCTGGGAAAAATCAGATGGGCTGTATTAAAAACTAGTAACAAAAAATAATAATGTTTAATTCTTCTTCAAGTGTTACCTCCGCTACGATCGTTGGCTATCATCATGGCAACTCTGACTCTGCAGGCTGCTACTCGGAATAGTTGAATAAAACTGCAAGCTAATAATTATAATAAATAAGTGGCGGTGAGTACGTGGAGTTGTCTACCAACTACAATAGAGCTAAAACAATCATCATCAATCAGCCAATCGCGTCCACTGCTGGACATAGGCCTCCCTCAGTTCTTTCCAGTGTTCTCTACACTGGGCCGCTTGTAGCCAGTTTCCCGCTATACGTTTTATATCATCGGTCCATCTAGTCGGTGGTCGTTCCCGTCTTCTTTTATAGTTTCTGGGCCTCCATTCCATAATACGTCTTGCCCACCGTCCATCTTGTTCTCTGGCTAAGTGCCCTGCCCAGTTCCACTTAAGCGACGTGGTTCTTTCGATGGCGTCTTGAACTCCTGATCTTTGCCTAATTTGTTGGTTTGTTATGTGGTCTCGAAGGCTCACGTTCAGCATTGCACGTTCCATGGCTCGTTGTGTAACTCTGAGTTTATTCGCAGATTTTTGCGTGAGTGTTAAAGTCTCTGCTCCATAAGTTTGTACAGGTAAAACACATTGGTTATAAACCTTTCGCTTGAGACACATGGGAATTGAACTTTTTAGAATATGGCCTAACGGAAGTTAGGCCTATTCGCCTCTGTATTTCATGTGTTTGATTGTCTCTGCTTATTTTGATTTCGTGACAAAAAACAATGCATATGCATACATTTTAAAAATCTATACAATGTCAAACATCATATTTCATCGTTTTTGTTCATTTTGTAATTTTATAATCTACTCATCGCATACTATGAATTCATTTTTCGTACGTCGGAAAATGTGAAGACTTTTTGCGTTCTTTTAGCTTTAATGTAGTTCGTAGACAACCACGTTCACCACGCACCACCACTCATCATTAACAGGGCGAATTACCTGAGGTTATTCAATGGATGCTTTTCTGATTCCCAATCCGTTTCTAAAGCAAAATTGTATGTGTTCGATGTAGGTTTCTAATTTTTTTATTTATAGACCTTCCCGTTTGGCTTTTTGGTATGGTTATTATTGTTAATAGACATTTCGATAGTATACTAGATTTTTTATTAGTTTAATTATTTCTAAGGTTGATTTTTCTGGGTCTGTAACTTTCCCAGTCCCCATTTCTTTAATCGTATGTTCTACATCATTTCTTGTTATTTCTGATCCTGTCTTACTGTTTATGTATTTTTTATCTACATTATCGCGTTGATCGTTAAACAAACAGCTGTTCTACGTAATATTTCCAGACTCGCTAATTTTTCTTCTGTGTCCATAATAATGTTTCCAGTTTTACCAACTAATGTCTGTTACTTTGTCTCTTCGTCAATTCTTTAATTTCTCTATGTACATTAAATATATCATGTTTATTTTATACTGTTTTGGTTTCTTTGGGTTTTTGCCTATACCAGTTTTCCTTAGCTGTACACATTTTTGAGCGTATTTGTTACTGTATATCTTTTGATTGTCTTTGTTTTTATGTCTTCTTCGACACACCAACTTTTCCTATCTTAGTTTTGGCCTAACTGTACACATGTTTCTCCCGGAATGATTGGTCTGGAAAGGCTATTCAGTAGTGATCGTATTAGATTTCGTGTTTTTCTCAGTCTTTAATTTTTTATGAGATATTCACGTCTTTTCCATCTGATGTGTTATGGTATTTGTTATATATTATATTTCATAGTACTTGCTTTTCCAAATGCCACCTAACATTTATTTCAGGATACTTCATTCAAAGAGAAAAGGATTTTCATCTGCTTTGGAGATCGTCACTTTTTATATCTGTGTAAAAAAAGTTTCCGCTTTTTAGTTGTCGTTCTCAGTCCAAGATGGCACTGGTTTGCTATCACCCACTACTGAGCCCAGTGTGGTACTTATTTGGTATAATTATCTTCCCTTTGGTTTCTTTTGTAATCGAAGGAAACCTACATACGTGAATTTATATACTACCTTAAAGCTGAACAATTAAATTACAACTAATATCTCTGGCTCTTCTTGGGTTTGATACCATCGCTTTTATTTTTTCCTCATTTATTTACGCAGGCTTATATTTTGCCAGGAAGGAAAAACTAGCAGACATTTCTTTTAATTACGTGATGTATGGGCAGCATATTCATATCATCTGCGTATCTTACATTTGCGAAGATTTGTTACATATTTTTACCATATTTATAATTTGACGTAAACAGTCCAAGTTTAAATGTAAAGGAAGTTGTACAATCATCTGAGAATGAATACTCATATCATTTATTAGTAATGCAGCTACTAGTATATTTCTAGTGAAGATAAATTTTGTTCGTTTAACTACTATTCTATATAAGAATAACAATGTTAAAGCATACGAACAATGCAGCTGAATAAAATAATCTACACCAATTTTTATTTTGTAGTTTTATGAAATAGTGTATATTTGAATGAAAGATATGAACCCGGTCTTCTACACACAAGGTTATCTCATGCTCCTTTATTATCCATTGGACGACAGGACTAATGATTGTCATTTACCATCCATTTTTGGATGGCATGTAGTATTACAATATTTAGTTTTCCGTTCTTTCACGTGTTTCCAAATAAGTGTAGTAACTGGTCTAATAGTATAATATTTTAAAATGTAATTAAATTGTTAAAAGTGGCAGTGCTTTCGTGAGTGACTTTTACAATTCGATTTTCAAGCTTGCGTGTTTACAAGGATTCGTAGCTTTTAACAGTAAAACCCTTGGGCGCACTGAACTTATCTCTCTGTTATATACAACCGGCGAAACGAAGAAACGAACGAAGGAAATACAACCAGAAATTTATTTTTATCTACTTGGCAAACAGTGTAATTTGCAATTGTAATATTAACCGAGAATTCTGTTGTTTTTGTTCAAATATGTTTAGAACACTTTTGGCGAGTTTGCTCATGTATGTAGCTCCATACCTTTTAAAAATATCTGGCTTTCTGGGTGAGAAGAAATATTTTTTTTATAGATTGTTGGTATAAATGTTTATTTGTGAAAAATTTACGAACAAGAGAAAAAATATTAAGCCTATTTTAACAAAAGCAATTTTTGCATATGGAACTTACATATAGAACGAAAAAGAATGCTTATCTCAAAAAGATAGAGCAAGGGGGGAGGAAATCACATGAGATGAAGTGGCAGTCGGAAAATCGGAAACTACACGAATAGCAACAGTAATTGTTAGATGAAGATGAGACTATGTCAAGTCAGTCAAATAGATGAAATCAAGCT
This sequence comes from Diabrotica balteata, assembly GCA_918026665.1. Taxonomy (NCBI): domain Eukaryota; kingdom Metazoa; phylum Arthropoda; class Insecta; order Coleoptera; family Chrysomelidae; genus Diabrotica; species Diabrotica balteata. The sequence goes on along the minus strand of OU898283.1, from coordinate 93,533,661 downwards.
CAATACATTACTACGTCAAGATCACCAAATTAATTATCAAGTTTAGTGAGATAAATTGAGCTAACACGAAATCTTTACCTTTTTGTGCACATTTTTGTAGATATAATGTAATAGAAAGAAGATTCTCATTGATCCAGTTACTCATGTACTTGAACTTGGGAAAATTTGGTTATTTTGGTTCCATGTACGTGTCTTCTTCTTCTTCAGTGCCTTATCCGGTCCGGATGTTGGCGATCATCAAGGCTATCATGGTTTTGTTGACTGCTCTGCGAAACAGCTCCGCTGAGGTCATTCCAAAACCATTGTCAGGAGATTTTTCAACCACGAGATACGACGGCGTCCCGGTCCTCTTCTGCCAAATACTTTAACCTGCATAACGAGTTGAAGAATTCGATATTTTTCATCGTTCCGCATCACGTGGCCGAAGTACTCAAGCTTACGTTGTTTAATTAAATTAAGCACTTCTTTTTCTTTTGTCAGGCGCTGTAGGGCCGCAACGTTGGTGACATGGTCCACATAAGATATTTTTAATATCCTTCTGTATATCCACATCTCGAAGGCTTCGATTCGTTTTTCAGTGGCTTGCGTCAGTGTCCAGGCTTCAACTCCATATAGTAACACTGGAAGAACGTAGCACCTCACTATCCGCATCTTAGTTCCCGAACTGAGATCACTGCAGCACAGCAAGGATCTCAACTTAATAAATTTAGACCGTGCCATTTCAATTCTGGATCTAATCTCTTGAGCGTGGTACCATTGTACGTTGAGGGTAGTTCCGGAGTAAGTGAATCTGACGACTCTCTGGATCTCTTTGCTACCTGCCAGTAGTGCCCTGGGATCTAAATTTGTACGGCTGACAATCATGAATTTAGTTTTCTTAATATTGAGGTTTAGTCTGTATGTTACGCTCACAGTTAGCACTCGGTCTAGTAAGGCCTGCAGATCGTTTAGGCTGGTTGCTAGTAACACAGTGTCATCGGTGTAGTGGATATTATTGATGTATTCACCGTTCACTCGGATTCCCATGTCTAGGTTTGTGCGGGCTTCATTAAAAATCTCCTCACAGTATATATTGAAAAGAGTCGGCGATAACACACATCCTTGCCTTACTCCTCGCATGATCTTCACTTGGTCGGTCAGCTGGTCTTCGACCTTGACTTGAGCACGCTGGTTCCAGTATAAGTTAATGATGATCCGAATGTCCTTCTCATCCAATCCTGCTCTTTGTAGTACGTACGTGTACTGGTTGGTTTTTACTTCGAACCAATATCTTTGTTTTTTCAATGTTCATTTTTAAGCCAATGGATCTCACTCAGCTCTTATTTTGTTAAAGTTGCAATCCCTAGAATACTTTCTCAGAGTATATGGTAAAAAGCATGGGACTCAGTACACAATCTTGTCGGACTCCACGTTTAATTGGTACAGCTTGTGTTTGGCTATATTTGAGCTGTTCTATAGCTATTTACCTAGTGTTCATAGAGATGCTTAATAATTTTCAGATCTATTGTGTCCAAACATTCTCTTTCCAAAATATTCAACATCTCACTATGTATTGACACAGTCAAATTTCCAATACATGACTCATAAAACTGAGGAATCGAAACTCCTTACATATTTTTGTGCTTGGTTTCTTTGGAACAGGTGTAAATGTATATTTTAGCCAATCTTGAAGAATATATCCACTATCATAGATGATGTTGGTTTGTTATGTGGTCTCGAAGGCTCACGTTCAGCATTGATCGTTCTATGGCTCGTTCTGTAACTCTGAGTTTATTCGCAGATTTTTGCGTGAGTGTTAAAGTCTCTGCTCCATAAATTTGTACAGGTAAAACACATTGGTTATAAACCTTTCGCTTGAGACACATGGGAATTGAACTTTTTAGAATATGGCTTAATTTGCCAAATGCTGCCCAAGTTAGCCTCTGTATTTCATATGTTTGATTGTCTCTGCTTATTTTAATTTCGTGTCCCAGATATTTGTAAGTGTCTGTTTGTTGTATGGTATTATTGTCAATAGTTATATTTCCACTCATTGCAACATTTGTTATAAGTTAAATTTTCTCAAAGTTTATCTTTAATCTCTTTCAGACAGACTTTTAAGCGAATGCATCATAGAAACTGTATCTTGTAAATTATCTGCGATTAATACAACATCATCTGCAAATCTTAGGTGGTTTAATCTTTCTTCATCTATATTGATGCCCATATCTTGCCATTGAGTGCTCTTAAATATTGACTCTAGAGCTGCCGTGAACAATTTTGGTGAAATATTGTCTCCTTGTCTAACTCCTCGACCTAAGCTGAATTTTTCTGTGTCTTCGTGTAGTCGTGTACTTGATGTAGCGTTCTCGTAGATGTTTTTCATTAGTGTCGTGTACCTGTAATCTATTCGGCTTTGATTTAGGGCTTCCAGTATTGTTTCAAACTCTACAGAATCAAAAGCCTTCTCCTAATCGACAAATGCAAGAACCAGTGGTATGTTGTACTACATAACAAACCAACAAATCAGGCAAAGATCAGGAGTTCAAGACGTCATCGAAAGAACCACGACGCTTAAGTGGAACTGGGCAGGGCACTTAGCCAGAGCACAAGATGGACGGTGGACAAGATGTATTATGGAATGGAGGCCCAAAAACTATAAAAGAAGCCGAGGACGACCACCGACTAGATGGACCGATGATATAAAACGTGTAGCGGGAAACTGGCTACAAGCGGCGCAGTGTAGAGAACACTGGAAAGAACTGAGGGAGGTCTATGTCCAGCAGTGGACGCGATTGGCTGATTCATGATGAAGATGATGATATATGATGTTAAATAGATTAGCTAGGATTGTTAGAACGTTAACTCCGTTTGTAAGATTCAAGAAATCTGAAGAAATATTGTCTGGTGTACCTGCTTTCCTGTTTTTAATCCATTTAGAGCTTGTTTGCTTTTTTATTTGTTCACATGTCTGTCTGATTTTGGCTACGAAAATGAGTATCTTTGTCGTTAAAAAGATCTAAAACACAATTAATAAAAGTAATAATTTATCGTTACAAACAAAAACATCGTATTAGTGCTGCAGTAGAATGAACAACCATACCTACTAAGGTATTTAAAGGAAAGCGGACTTAAGCATATAGGTGAGCCATAAAAAAACAGATTGCTAATTTGAAAACTTATTTTCAGAAGCAAGCTGAAACATCTACCAACATGACATGACACAACACCGCGTAAATTGTACTAACCAAAAATGCGCATAAATCACCTTCCTTTCCCCACCTTCCCTGGATGGAAAACCACTGCATACGTGACATTCCAATTAAGTCAGCAAAGACTATGTCGACAATATAGCGTCGAACTATTGGTTGACATCAGGAAAGATATTACCTGAAACAGAAGATTCCCTAGTCACCATTCAGGATTAGGTTATACCAAAAAAATTATTTGTGAAATATTTTCAAAGATCCTCAGGTGCAAACTACAAATGCTGATTTAAATCTAAAGCACAAGCAACCATAAAAAATTTACCGGGAGCTGCCAAGCATTTGCTGCAATTGAATATAAGGAGCGGCATGACTTAGTAGGAAATATTCTTTATTTAGAGATAGCTAGATAGATAGATAGATTCTTTATTTAGAGAAGAATGGAAAAGGATTGGGGAGGCCTATGTCCAAAGATGGACCGAAGAAGGCTAATTAGATAGATAGATAGCTAAGAAACTGGGACTTCTTCAAACCAACCATCTTATTAAATTGTCAATACATCCTTGACAACTTGCTTGGGAATGACAACTACAAGCTATCCTGTGACAATAGACCTCACTACTTAAAGTTATACTACTTTAACTAGACAAACAATACTGTAGTGATCTAACAACAATAATGTGTGTGTTAAATATAAGGAAAAACTCAAAGTATGGAGATCTGGAAATACGGAGACAATGGAGAATGGAAAGTACCCAAATAATACCTATTATTTTCTCTATTACTGGAATCATTTCGAAAAACCTCCTAGAAAACTTAAGGGTCTGAGTAAATCTTATGCAGGAAGCTATTACACTCAACGGCCAGATGTGTACGAACATTTTTATGGGATACTTCAGCATACTAAGTCACCTAGGGTCGATAACACGGAAAGAGGTCCACCAGAGCTAAGAAGAGGAAGTGAGAGCCATATGGCTAAATGTAGGATAGAAATAATCTTTCTGTAATTTTTATCAGTTATACTATCAGGCGCGGTATTTGTAAATGGGGGATGCTATCTGGGTATTTGTAGCGCCGATATCCAGAGGGTAGCAGGAACACCTGACCTGGAACAAAAGATGGTATTGGAAAGGCGGGTCCCTGTCATACAAAGACCTACAGCCCTTCAACAACAAACACAAGTGAGTCAAACATTATTAAGAGCTCTACTCGCTGAAGGTGCTGTGCTGGAACATGTCTTTGCTCACCCAACCATAAGTGGTACGACCGAGGCAGCGCATGAAATGTACTGTGTCCATGAATGAAAATATTTGGCGCTGCTGTTTGACAAATCTCGGTCAAGAAACGATTGGCTACCGACAACATCTGTATGTCAAATTTTACAGGAAGAACCCAGAGATTCAAATACCTGAACTGAAAACATACGAGAAATTCAACCTAATATTATGCAACAGGTCAACAATGAGTTATACGATAGTCTGTATTTAGAAAATAAAGCTGTACCCAATAATTTATTTGTATACTGAGACAGACCAGAGAAAAGTTATTGAAGAAAAGAAACTAGATCTATTTCTGTTTTAATGACCTTAGCAAATAAAACCTAGAACAGTACGGTAATAGCAAATTTAGATATAAAATCAGTAGAAATGAGTATAAGTGAGCGACAACTTGGGATGAGCAAGTTCGACAAAAGGCAATCATAATTTTATTTTAGAATTTTTGAAAACGTAAAAACGAATGTAAAATGTAATTCTCATTAAAATCAATTGATGTTTAATCTTATGTCATTTAATATTAAACTTAAATACCTATGCCACAAAAAAATAGGTATCAAAACCTTTCTAACCAACATATATATTTTTGTATAATTATACTTCTTAAGCTAGTAAGTAATATTCTTTTAATTGTTTATTTAGACTTATTTCAGTAAGCAGACAATTTTTCAATGATCTATTAAACAAATATTGATGTTGTTTGCAGATGAAACATTTGTGTGTGTAAATGAAACTGATTTCCACCGTATTTTTATTACATATACTTTTAATGTTTTTTTGCAAATCCTCCAGATTATCTTATTTTTCCATAATAATCATCTGTCTCATTAAGATAAGCTCCTGTTAAACGTATATAATGCCGCCACACCAACATTCCGTGTAAAAAATCTATCCCCGTCAAGACATAAATATATCTTTAAAAAATCTCAACAAGCCGCATGTCATGTCGATCATAGGTAACTGGATGATTGCAGTTGACAGGTGAACGAGCACGCGCCTTTGGTGCATTAAGATAGGGCTTTAGAAAACTCGATTCGAGAAGGGCGAAGTAGCAAAAGGGCGATGTCTTTACATACTTTACAAGATAGCACGTGACTGAAGCGGCACTATTTCAATTTTGTGGTGAAATGTTTGGAAAAAGGGATAGGAGTTAGCATTTTGGATGCCAGGTGGGTGTTTGAGGGTAAATAAGTCATAATAACCCTTGAGATTTGGGTATTTGTGACGGTTTATAAAAAACTGTGATATCTAGAAATATGTGCATCCGTTTTACCTAACAGTTTAGAAAAAAGTATGAACATGTATCTTTTATTAAAGTTTTCTCTTTTAAAACAGTATTTATTCTATTTCATGTAGTTTTATGCGATCTACCAGAAAGATTTTAAATCTATATATGATTCCATTATTCAAGTAATTTAATTTTTAAATTATACCACAAATTATATTGACAAATTCTTCAGTCAGTTGTTCTATATATAAAATAATTTGTTTATTGCAATGACATTTTCATAAAAATAAAATGAGAGCCAGAGAAGTGACAACAAATATATACTCATATTCCGCCGTTTGTAAATTTAAAGAATGGTCACGTTCTTGTGTTCCTAGCAGAGCTTTGAATAGGTTTTCCAAACAGATTTGATTTCTATTGGCTGATCTTTTTTTGGTTTCTACAGAACCTGGCTCGGGGTTTATATTCTTCTTTTAGATTTCAAAGATATATGCTTCTCTTATATTCTTACTGTGAAGAGTAGTACGTTTATTAGTTTTATGATATTTCTATTTCGAGTATTTCTCTTGCACTGTTATGTTGTTTGTTCGTACTTAACTTTATTTTTCGAGATCCCGCATCTCTGTGCGAATAAGTCATCTGTTTTACTAGATGGCTTCTCTTTAGCTTTTTTACATTTAGAATATTTGATACTTTTTGTCGTATATGTGCGATATTACGAGTAATACGTAATCTGTAAATTGGTGCTTGTTACCTTGTTGCTTTGTGTCTTTGATGGTGTGAGTGCTTGTCGATTGTTCGTGAGAATCGTTTATTTGCTTATTTGTGCATATCAGTTTAATCTTGATGTCATTTGTTGGAGAATTGTCATAATGTTGTCATTTTAACTGCTTATATAATTCCTGCGTATATTATTACTATATCATGTTCTTCCCTTCTTGCTTTGGGAATTAATACTTGAGAGGTTAACAAATTGTTTTTATGATATTTCTTTGCCTGAGTCGTGGATGATAAGACTGTCCTGTCCGAGGCTTGTATATATGTGTCATATGTGTCTTTTTACCTAAATAGGTGACTGGCCCATTGCCCAACCCTTGCTCTTTACCCAGGCTTGTGATCGACAGTGACCACCCACGAGTGCCACACCTGAAGTTATAAAGTTACTTCTGTAGCTCTATGTTATATGGCTAGCTGTTTAGTTTGATGTCTTGTTAAAGTTAATATTCTTGGCTCTTTATTATATATTTGTTTGTTACCGGCATTTATTTTAATTTTCAGTTCTTGTGCTCTTCCTATTTAGTTTTGTGTTCCAATATTTATCCCTAAACGCGAATTTTTTTGGGGAATCAGTATTTAGTACTCTATCGGCAAAAAGTTCGCGTAGCTTTCTCGATTCACCCTTCATATTATATGGTTTAGAGGCTGTTATGAATTTTGTACAATATAACGGGGACACGGCATTCTTGTTTCACACTACGGATCAAATAATTTCTTAGAATTAAATCAGGGAAATTAAAAGCATATATCACACACAAAGTTCAGATATTAAGTAATACCTCTATTAACACTAACACAAATCTAGGAATTTATTTAATAATTTCTCTGATGATGCCACTCATTACTGTTATAGTCTTATGAAGCTTTTATTTATGGTGATTGTTTTTTGTAGATATTTGTCCCTGGCGCTTGAACGACAAACTTTTTAGATTCACTCAAAAAAGTTATTTTTGATTATTTTTGGAAGCAAAAATACTCCAAACTACTTCTTTTACGCAATCGCAATCGCCATATCAAAAATCTAATCCCCCGCCCCCTTTGATTCTCATTACATGTTGGAATACGTGATTTTAATACACCAACCGCTTTGGTTACGGCGCAATTCGACTCTCTTTCACTCTCTCCCGTATGACCGTCCATTTCTTTCGCCGTTTCTTCTCGACTATGGCTGCCTCGCTCAATTGAACAATTGAAAGCACCGTAATGGCCAACTCGTAATAGCGTTTAGTGTGAAATCTGCTACAAAGAAATTCAGTGTATTTTATTCATGATTGTACACAATATTGTGGAATGTTTTAGGTGTACAGGACCGGGATAAGCCTGGACTGTCAAATTAGTTAATGAAATTTTTTTTTGCATCTCAAAGAAGTAGTAGGTACTTCAATTTACCAAACTGTATTTAATGGTTATATCAAATAGCGATGCTATTACCAACACCCTGTTCAAATTCTCGGCTGTGGGAATTTACATATTTTATAACTTATAATTATCGTGGTGCTGTTTGCCTTTATCACTATGCGAGGACTGGACCTCTTTGACTATATTGTGTAACAAAATATGTGGGCTGTGGGGATGTTTAACGTCAATGTAGCAAAAAATGTGTATGTAACAAAATGTAATATAGCGCCAATATGACAAAAAAAAAAACAAATTAATTAACGCTGGCTAGCAGAATATGCCGGAGAGTGACTGCTTGATACTCAAAAGATGATTCGGCCAATTTGCATGCCCTACAGAGACCGTAAAATGAGAAAATGAATGACAAGGTAATGAAAAAAAAAATAGAACTAATGTAAATGAAAGTGGTAAATTATAATATACAATAAAGGGGAAACAGGTATTAATTAAAATATTTAGTTTTCACCACAAATTTAAATCCCTATCCAAATATATACAGTCTAATTTGTTATATGCTACCCATCACCATTGTATGTACAGTTAACCTAGTTACTAAATTACTTATATACTAAAATATTCCTGGTTCTACAAAAGTGATCCTGGATGATCTGGATTTACAAATAATAAATATAAGAAAAATTTAATGACTATACCTAAAAAGGTAATTTACTTGCCTACTAGAGATGTAACTCTGTACTTCGGCTTTCAATTAAATGTCTTAACAAGTTATAAGGTCACTATCCTGACGGGATAGATGTCCAAAGGTTTAAATATATAATTAATAAAGGTTTAAATAATAATAATAAAATATCAATAAATTACTCTCTGATTAAATGTGTACACATAAAACCGTACAACAGGGTTGAAAAGGGTGGATTTAAAACATCAAACTACTTAAGGTGGATTTATAGTTTAACGGACTGTAGACGTAGACGCACTGGAGACGTAACAAACGGACTGTAAATATTATTTCAATTTATAAATCGACGGAGTGGAATTTTTGAGCATGGGTAGAAACAGTGGCTAGACTGATGACCATTATACTATAATATCCTTTTATTTATTATTAATATTTTGTAAATTCTCAACGTCCATTGTAACAAATAATCAACAAAACCAAAATTCGAATATGTTGATAAGCAACTTTACAAAATGGTGGGCGGGCCACTTTGTTTGACAGCACGAAATTCCTTCCTTTTGATTGCCAAGATGCAAGTAACGCACTGTAAAAGGTGAAACTTGACCAACTCTTGCATGCGTGCGTTTCACTTACGTCTCGTCATGCGTTTACGTTCATTTATAAATAAGAGTACACAAAAGTCTACTATGTTGATCTTTTTCCAGTGCGTCTGCGTCTACAGTTCGTCAAACTAAAAATCCAGCTTTAGTCCCTAAATATGATTAGGTATTGTTAGAAAAACATGACGTTTTTTATTATTATGTAAAAATAATATGATTTTAAGTAAAAAAAAAAATATTATAAAAAAATTATTGAATAAACTTAATACAGATTTACTAAACGTATCTCCCTCATTCTAAACTCTGAATGAGGGAGGTACTTCCAGCTGGTTTCTTAAAGTTGTCCGGGAATAATAAGATCAGATCTGGACCTCCGGAGAAACAGCTACGACAGAAAAATCAACCCTAGAACCAGGACTAACTCCGACTGATACTTAAACCTTCTTTAAAAAGTTCCCCCCCCAAAAAAAAACAAAAAAAAAACAAAAATAAACGATTTCTTCCCCTTGACTTCTGCTTGACTCCTAAAGTAGGCGGCTCAGAGTGGCTATAAACCAAACAGGACACTCAAAAAAAACCAAACCAAAACTTTCTGCTACTTCTTCTTCCCAAAAAAACTTTAATATTCTAAAAAAACTTCTAAGCCATCTCTGGCAACTACTTTTAACCCAAGTGTCTTTAACCAACGTCAGAGCAGAAGTGTACGATGGCCGCCCGTTTTGATTCAGCTAAACTATGGTTGCCAAAGTGGACGCTTGGTATCGCTGTTTAATACCAACTTAGAATTTAAAAATTAAGAAAATTATTGAGAGGGTATGGATTTAAAATTTTTATTTAAAGTGAGTAAAGAATTATTGAAGTGACGGACTCGTTACACTTGGCCAAAGTTCTCTCAACTGGTTTAGTTCTTCCTTCCTTTAGTTTTTTCTCGCCAAAGTTATCTCAACTGGTTTAGTTCTTCCTTCCTTTAGTTTTTTCTCCTACAGCTTCCAAGAATTGTTAACTCAGCGTCTCTTTACAGTGGATAATTGGCCATCGTACCCTTCGTTCCTACCACCAAGACTTTAGTCTTATCTCGGTGTTTTCTTGGAAACACCGAGAAACTCATTCACTATTTTTTAACTCCACTAATCCATCTAAACATTCTCATTTCTGTAATATATAATCATCGGATTCTTTCTTTTTACCTACCCAATAATAGTTTCGTACACCGTAGCTGTTCTTACGGCAGTTTTATAAAAATTTCCCCTTAAGTTTCGATGGAATATTTTTATCACAAACACACCACTCATCTCCCTCGATTTCATGTATCTATTGCTTTACTAAAGAGATCTTCGTCTTTTCCTCGTCTTCGTCTTCCTCTGTAATACCGATCAAAGATACTTTAAAGATTACTATTTATAATCACTTCGCCGTTCAAAATTACCATCTTATTTGTAGTGTAGCTCGATCTTGAACAAAATATCATACTCTTCTTTGTCTTATCCAGATTTAAACCTATTTATAAGAGCTTTTCTCCACTATTCCAGGCTTTGTTCCAATTTCCTTTTAGTACTTTCTGCTAACACATCATCAACACACATTAAACGACAACGATATACTAAGCGGTACATAAATTAAACAACACTTTGAATGTCACATTTTCCTGTTTTCTGATACCAATAAGGACTAATCATCTAGAATTTTTCCCACTTCGATAATGCCATTAAATAAACATTTTATTGAACAAACATTGCCCAATAGTCCTAACGTTCTCCATCCTTCCAAAATCTCTAATGATATCACCTGGTTCATCTGCTTTACCTCTATTTATTTTTTTATAATACTTGAACAACTTTCTCGTTTGCTATTTTGGTCTTCATTTGTTGGTTTATTCGTTTCTTATAAAACATTTTATTTAAGAAATTGTCTAAAGTAATTTTTTCATCACTTTTTGATGTTGCTACTTTCTCCATGTTTGGCTATTTTATATGTGTCCCATTATCGCTCTGGTATCAAGTTTATCATAAATTTGTATAAGATTTGGTTATTATATGTACCGATGTTACATGTAACATGATTTGCAACTGTTTTGCAATCCTAACACTTAATTTTTTGTAATAAATTAACGTCCATGTAACATTAGCAGGAATTACAATTTAAATGGCATATAATATAAATTACAAATCATTTAGTCTAAAAACATTTATATTTTGTTTACTACCTATCTCGATACATTTGGTCGCCTTGTTGATTTGCTCTGTGTTTTTTAGGATAGGTCTAATACCGAGTATCTTGGAATAAAATGTATATTCGATAAGTGTATGTCTGATGCGAAGAGTCGTAATGCATTGCTGATATTGTAGTTGTGGGGATGATGTAATCAGATAATCATATGTTAGAGTATGTACTAAACACGATGTACGTATGATTGCTATATTCTTCCAAATGACGGGTAGATAGGTGCATTGAGGGTTTAATTTAATGCAGCGCTGAAGTAACTTTATTCCAGTAAATTGCCAGGTAAATAATTAGACTTCTTCAGTTTAGCAGATGTAATGGGGTAGTAATAACAAGGCTTTAACGTCCGAGTGTTTGCCGGGATAGCCAATCCACCATTTACTGGCCAACTTATTTGGGCGGATGAGCTGATGCTAGGTGAGCCAGGATGAGCTGGTGCTACATTGTGCTAGGAAGTTGGTCTCGAAAGCGGAAGAACTAAGAAAGTGGTCAACTGCATCAGAATTCAGAAATGCAGAAGGCAACTAGAAACCACTGCATTCAAGGTTCCTGATGACATCTCCAACTTCGGACCACACTTTAAGGTAAAGTGCATGGGAAAAGAGGTCCAGGACGAAGAACAATATCCTGACAGCGAAAATGGTTTAACTTAGCCACTACCGGACTTTTCAGGGCAGTAGTCAACTAAGTCAGAATAGCCATGTTCGTGTCCAACAACCGTAACGGATAGGCACCATAAGAAGATGACATCTCTGGTACAAATTATAATGGCTAGCACTAGTTAGTCACATCGGAGACCAAAATTCGGCAGGGGAGGTCAACCATCAGAACGCAAGGCCTCCTCGGTCATCAACATGCGAAACCCTTGCAAACAAAAGCTTAAAAATATTCGACTCACTCGATAAAAGTAGCTCTCTGGAATGTTAAGTATGTATGAACCTGGAACACCACATAACTTTAGAAGTAATGGAAAGAGTCGGTAAAGAAACAGAACTAATCCGTACACCGCACTGTTGGGGTTGTGGTGTGAGGTGTCGTCGCTTATAGTTCAAGGTCACTTCTTATCTTCGTTAGATGGAACATTACAGCTCAGCGATAAGTAGAGGAAATTCTAGTGCCTCACCTCATATCTTACACTTAGACGCTCCAACATCCAATTTTTCAGCCGGATAATGCAAAGCTACATATTGCAAAGGTCACCATGCACTTCTTGGAACCGGCCGGGGTCAATCTTTTGCCCTGGTTCCCGAGATCTACAGATTTATCCCAAATTGAACATGATGGGTCGGAGACTTCTTAATTTACAGCACCTTCCTTAAACTTTGGGAGCAGTTCGGAAGGAGTTAATTAGGATACGGAACGAGATATGGAAGGATCATATTGACCACGTAATAAATAGCGAGCACAGATGCATCCATGAGTGTGTTAGCCACTAAGGTGCATCGACACATTATTAATTGATTTACCTCTGTAATTTGTTTCAATCATATTATTTTGTTATCCTGTATAATTTTACATATTTTCAAATTATATTATCATAATCGATAATCGTTTATTATAAAGATATGCTTTTATTTAAGCTTTATAGTATTTTATATTTAACAACGGTAAATGTTAATTTTAAACACACTAAAATACTTAAATTTAATAATTTACCTGATGAATAATAAACTTTTTGCTGACAATAAAACACAGGCTGTCTCAAATACAAAAATTAGTAATGCAGATGCTGCGTACATACACAATACCATTCCCATAATTATTTCTTAACATTAAGTTTAATGAAAGATGTCTTTTAATATTACCTTTATACGTTTCCATTTTCTTAGTATAATAAAGAAAATAATGACATCTATCTTACCACGAATACATTATCAAACGTACGGACGCTAGTTTTATACACTCGTGTAATTTGCAATAGCTTTGGGGTTATGTTTCCTGATCAACAGTGTGCAAGCTTCTTTCTTTTTCATGCCTTTATTAGTAACAAAAAAATTTAAAAAAACGGAACCCACCAAGTTGTTCTTGCTATGTATATCCTCTCTAAGATGGCTATTACTTTAATGTACACATCACTATTAATTACTATTTGCAACAGTATTGTTGACGTTTACTTGACGTGGCTTTGCTTTTATTGTTTTAAAAAATATGTTATTTACATGCGAAATGGGTGTTATGTACACTAAAAAACGTCATATTAATGTTGCTGTTATATTAACTTATACAGTATAGGTAAAAGTTTATGGTCGGTATGGACCTTACGTGAGATGGAGTGAGAAACACCTGTTTAAAAAGAGACGTATATTAGATCCGCCCTTTATATCTCCGAACATGCATGCGTGGATATAATAAAAAAGGGGAAGTTCAACGTTGCCAAACTTATTGGTTTTATTTGACCTGTTGTCTTTTTAGCATTTGAACAATGTTCTAAGATAATCAAATTTGGGCGAAATGGATTTAAATGGCAACTTACTGCTTTTTATTGGGAATATGCCACAAGTTTACTTTACAATAAGTGTAATATAACATTTTGATTTCCACTTCGGAAATCGTTTTATATAAATAAAATTTATTAATGTTTCGTATTTTAAAACGATTTCCGAATTAAAAATCTAAACATCAAAATAAGCTTATTTTAAAGTCACGTTATGTCTTATTCCCAATATGAAATAATAAACTGCATACAATAACGCCACATTAAAAAATCTTCATACACAATTATGGCAACGTCTGTCTGGTCAAAGCACGGAATCAAAGTAGGGTAACGAGTAGTAGAGGTGGGTCGTTGTAACTCGTTAAGAGCGTAGGCGCAAAATTTCGGGCCAATGCTTGTTAAATGCATTCATTTTTTTCAAATCCTGAGAAAACTAATAAATATTTTTGAAAAATTTTGAAAGTCCCTGAAAACTTCTATAATGTTTATTTTAATAAGTAACAGAGGTGAAAAAAACAAGAGAAAATTCAGTGTGATTTTTAATTTCAAATATCTCGTTCAAAAAACTTTTTGTTTATTCTAAGGGACCTTAGGCCCTCAGTAATAATGTAATCTTTCATTCTGCATTTAAATATTTGAAAAATATTTGTTAGTTTTCTCAGGATTACAAAAAAAGAATGCATTTCAAAAGCATTGGCCTGAAATTTTCCGCCTACGCTCTTAACGCAACTAAACTGATTTTATTAAACAAGTAACTATGATTGTTTAAAAATAGTTTCAAGTAAGAGAGTACCTACATAAACAAACATAATGGCTATTATCGTTTATGTGTATATTTATTGAAGTGAAAGAAACTAATGATATATTCATTATAACTTGAAAAATAAACTAAACAATACAAATAGTAAATCGTACTTACATTATTACTTACGTTATTATTAAATCGCGAATCGTCTAAATTGACATTTGAAAACATAAGTTTTTCTACTTTACTTCTTGTTAACCGTGTTCTTTTTTTATTTAAAATTAAACCAGATTTTAAACGTGTGTTCACATTTACAATACTTTATGAATATAGTGGTTAAGTTAGGATATACATGGCGATGGTTTTTCCACCGTTGTAATGGACTCTCGATATAGGTGTACGTTTAGATGAGTCATCTCCAATTAATTGGTCAAAAATACACCATGGACTTAAGTCATCTTTATCGGTTTCTTTTTCTTGTACTGGTTGATTTTCAAGATTTACTAAACTTATGCAAAGACTCGTTTCATCCGTTTTCCATAGTTGAAGAACGAGCTTTTAAAAAGTTTTGTGTAGGTTTCCAGCTATGAATCTCTCAAAATATGCCCAAACTTAACGGACCTTATCTGAAGTCCGTATGATGCACTAATTTCGAGAAAAATCAGGTTGTACTTTTCATGTATCATGTCGTTTCCGTCGAGTAACAAATGCATATTTATGGCTGTATGTATTTTTGATATACAGTAATTATAATTTTATTGTCATGAAAAATTGAATCGCCGAGAAGATAAAGTTGTGGTTAATTAAGAGTTGGTAATCGTCTTCTATAAATATTTATTCAGAGCGGTTGCCTTCATCTGTTCACTACAAAACGTCGTCTTTTCCTTTTGATATAAAAAGCGATTCTAATGTAATTAGAGGAAACACGTGTTTTCTTTTAACATGTCTTTTTTCTCTCGGATTAAATTTATGGGTAAGATATTGCCAGTTAAAAGACATCTATTATTTAAAAAAAATCAAAGCAGTGTCAAAATTTATTGCTGTTAATTAATTTACTAATTATTGTATATATATATATATACCTATATATATATATATATATATATATATATATTGGAATAATAATTAGATATACAAGAAATTACCATAGTAATATTATGATGTTTAAATAATAAACTTACTTAATTAGTGGTTAAAGAAATAATTTATAAGTCATATACTAGCAAATATTATTAAAAAATAATTATATGAGGGTATTTTTAAGAATTTAGCATAAGAATTAAGTTTAAGAAGTTTTTTTTAATTTTATTTAATAGTAGATATGTTTAAGTCAGCCATGTGTATATGCAACCAAATATACACTGTTTATTTTTGACAGATGAAAAATGGGGTTAAATATTAGTTTGGAATTTTAATTTAAATATTAATACAGATGTAAAATAGTGATAATATATTAATGTAAGATGTTTAGTGTATATATAATAGTGTATTCCGATCTCAAGAGCCTAAATGTCCGTTAAATTATCTATAGAAAGCAAGGAATTTTCTGGAAAACGTCAATACACAAGACAGTTTATCCTATTTGCATAGGAGTGCATTCCAGAACTTTCATCTACAGATGAGATGAAAAGTTTAGAACATGATTTCTTTCCCCAGAGTTCTGGAGCCCTAAAAAGATATATAAACAATGTAATTTAGAGCAAGGGGGGATTATTAAGTAAGTTACAGTTAATTCATGAAGTTAGTAAAGTTAGAAGAAGGCATTAAGTTACAGGAAGTCATTAAGTTTCAGTCAATTATTCAGTTACAGTCAATTATTAAGTGAGTTATTTAGAAGAAGTCAGAAATTAAGTTACAATTGATTAAGTGAGAAGAATTTATGAAGTGATTAAGTTAAATTAAGTTAGAAAAAAAGGATTAAGTAAGAAGAAGTCAGTCAGTCAGGTACAATTAAGTCATTAAATTAGGTTTATCAAGAAAGTTAGTTCAATACAGTTATAATTAAATAAGAAGAAAGGATTATCTTGGAAGAATTCATTAAGTCAGATACAACTGGAGAGTAAATTAATTCAGCTATATAGACATTTCAATACAGGAGTATAATATATTATATGGAGATTACAAGGATAACCGAGGCTGATTAAGAAGATATTTAGTGGTGAGTATAAATTTGATTTTGGAAAACTTTAGGCTTTCACTGACAGAAAGGTACCAAATTTTGTTAATATAATTTAATAATTGTAAGAATTTCAATTTTAGATAGGTTGTTTTAAATTTAAATTATTTATATTAGATAAATAAAAGTAAAAAGTAATGGCATGTCTCGCAAAACAGGAAACCAAAAATGGTATATCGATGGAAGGCCAACCGTATATACGTATTTCTGATTATTGGTCGTCTTCAGTACGGTGCAGCCAAGTTAGAAAAGGAGCATATTAACTTGGGAAAGGATCGTTACAGGGGCAATGCAACCAATTTGTGGAATTAGAGTTAAAAGACCCTGATAGTTTCCAGGGTTGCAGGTCCAACTGTTTACTCCTATAAACCCCGATAAAAATCTACCTATGTTATGAATTACAAATATTTTTAATCGATTTGTAAATACTCATTACAATAAGAAATAAATACGATAATTGTGTGTAATATGCAAATCTTCAGCTTCTTTTAAGAAGAATAACAAAGCCAGCGTAGATTTACAAATTGATGGTTATATCTTCATAAACCTGTATATAGTCTAATGAACCAATAAATGCGGGTTGTTAAACGTGGCGATATGAAAATGAAATGTTTGCCTATAATAAGTAATAATGTTGATATAATGGTTGAAACGACAATAAAAACTGTTAATATCGAAATAAAAGTTGAACGTGAGCACCGGTTCTCACCTGACCACGGCCACCTGTGCCGTCCGAAGCCACCTATGACGTTGGTACTTATAAAGTTGCCTATAACCCAAGCAGAATGTAAGCACGAAGAGCGAGTAATAAAATCGGCACTACCTTAAAAGAAACAAATCACAGAATTATGAATATTTTAACCTTTATGTATAAAACATATAAAGTTAAAAGAACAGATTAAAAAAAATAGTAACACATATTAAAATGGGATGGTAGAGATAAAAATAAAATTAAATGTATTGAGATTAAAATACCAAAAAGTTATTATAAAATTAGTTGATATAACTAAGGTCCAACGATGCTTTGAAATACAATTTCAAAAGATAACTTTTAAGTACCCCAAATATAATGGGGAATATTGATTTTAACTGTCCTATTCTGCCTCTTTCTCTTTCTCTCCCTGTAGCTTCACAAACATTAGTGGGTCTTCGTTGTCTGTACAATATGCTTCCATCATATCTTCTCTCCATTCTTATCTTCTCCCCAATCTTTTCCTCTCTTCATCTGAAGCTGGGTCATCCTAAGGGTCTCTTGCCGATTAGGTTTTCCTCACATATCCATTTGATGAACCATTCGTTTTGGGCTCTCTACACATGTACTTCCCACCTGAGCTTTGGGGCTTTTATCTCATTGATTATACTTGGATGGCCGTATATAACATCGTATAGTAACGGAATGTTATACTTTTTCGGCAACAACGACCCGTTGGACCGTTAGGGTGTGGATGTTATCATAGACAAGTCAGTCGAAAACTTTGGGGTCAACTTTCAGCCCCTGTCAGATCGGATACTGGTCCTGAAACTCAAAGCAAAGACAGTTTGTCTTAACATTATTCATATGCAAATTAAGAATTTTTATAGGGGACATTAAGACATTATAAGAACTACAAAAACCCAGAAAATTAACCTCATCGTGGGTGATTACAAATTTGGTGAATATCGATTTGGAATTGAGAAACGAACCACTGGTAGAATTCTGTCAAAGCAGTTATCACAAACACCTTTTTTAAACTACCAAAACGTAGGCTGTGGACGTGGAAGTATCCAGCAGATAACAAGGATAAAGTGGTTTGAAACTAAATAGGTATTATTCTAATTAGTGGCAGATATGAGAATCCGTTAAGTCTGTAAAAACGTAGCCAAGAGTTAATGTTAACTCTGACCATAACCCGGTGGTGTCCAATATTAAATTCTCCCAACAAAACAACCTAAAAGGCAAAACAGGAAACACATGAGATATGAGAACTAAAAATTCGGATATTCGGCAAAAAGCTCAGCAGAAAATAAATGTGAACGTTTAGCTCCTGCTAAGCTGTCAAGATCAGTTCAAAATAAAGTAGCAGAAGAAAATTTATCGGCAGATCGACAAAAGTTCAAAAGTTGTATAAATTGTGCTAAGAAAGACTGGATTCCCTGGAAATGTGAGGAGATTGAAGAATACGAACAGAAGTATGACATTTTCAACCTTCAGAAATAGATGGTTGTATAAAGAGCTTACAGACAAACAAGTGTAATTAAAGGCAGGTATGGTTTACGGATTTCAAACACAACAGCTAATTGGCTGGTCAGAATACATAAAAGACCTCTTCCATGATAATCGACCAGTGATGACTACTGACCATTCTGTGAAAGCGGGCTCACTGCTTTTGCGCGAGGAAGTTATACATGCGATCAAGCAAGAAAAAGAAGGTGGTATATGTTTTCGAATTCTTCATTTGTTCTAAAATGATACTGCCAAGTTGTGATATCAACTAAAGGACCAAATATTTTGTTTTGTTCGTTTTGTTTCGTAATGTTTTGGATCTTCTAGATAAACTGAAATCATTTTTAATTATTATTGATATATATGATATATTTTTGATACTTATTCTATTCGCTCCTGTATTTCTCTGCTCAAATTATCATATATACTTATAAGGTGATCGGCATCCAAATACCGGAGTTTTTTTACACATTCAAAATTATATACTTATGTCTATAGATATATTTCCCATATTCTGTCTCTGTCTACCCTAGTCTAGTGTGCATATATTTCGTCTTCCACAACCAAATTTGACTTGGATCTTCTCGAAATATTTTATTTGCTGATTTCTAATGCATATCAGATATCAGATTCTAATGCAAGTCGAGAATATGGGCTGGATCTCAGTGCGAACAAAATAAAGTACGTAGTAGTTAGTAAGCGCGAGATATTAAATACACATATTTTGGCAAAGCAACAGCCAATTGACAGGGTAAATAGCTAGACATATCTTGGTACTAACATAAACAGTCAATGGAACCACTCTACTGAAATAAAACAACGCATTGGAAAAGCAAGATCAACGTTCGTAAACATGAAGTCTCTTTTCAGAAGTCACGATTTACCGCTTAGTACCAAAATCTCTATCATCAGGTGCTATGTATTTTCTACATTATTATACGGAGTAGAGACATGGACTCTATCTGAAGCTTCTTTAGAAAAGCTCGAGACCTTGTGGTGTTACAGGCGCATCTTTTCGAGTTTCATGGGTGGATCGTGTGACTAATATTAAAGTCCTACGTAGAATGGGCAAGGTATGCGAGAACACAATCAAAGAGCGCAAATTGGAATATCTTGGCCATATTATGAGAAATGAACACAGGTATTGCTTATTATAAACTCATTCTTGATAATCGGGTTTATGATAAACAAAAATAAAACGATTGCTTTTGATTTCACTGCAACGTTGCAACCTGAACGACGTGGATAGTAGGTGTGTATCAGTATAATAGTGATCGATAGAGGAGAAAGAATTGCAAAAAAATATGTTCACCAAAAAATTAAAAATTTTCCGGTGAACATATTCCACCAGAGTAATCAGAAAAAGTCGAAAGTTTTATATTCTTCTGAACATCAAAAACGGCATACCCTCGATGCTTTTATAAGCACAGTATTTTTCCATTAAAGTGTTGCGCAAAACTCTAATGATTTAAGCATTACCTGTGATGAAATTCTCGCAACGCTAATTTAGTTTTCAACTAAAAAAATATATTTAGATTTTGATAATAAATCATTTTGAATAATCCGTACGATTCTATTTCACATAAAAAAGTTATTTCCGTCTATCTTTATGTTGACACCACAAATAAAAATTGGTGAGAAACACAAATTGAGGATTTCTGATTACTCACATCTCACAACCCAGTAATGTAATGAGCATGAGAGTTAAGCGTTCTGATTCATGTTGAATAAACATGGCAATAAAATGCCTTTTTATATCAAGGCGTGTTTTGTAAATACCATTTGATTACTGAGATTATTGAGTTTTATTTATAAACGATTTTCGAAAGATAGTAAAATGTTTTATAAAGTAATTATCTTTTAATACACTTGAGAACATAAATTTAGATATGGAACGTTTAAATAAGCCGATTAAAAATTAAAACTAGATATTTAAGATAGCAAAGTTTCAGGAGGTGCATATGCATTTTATAATATTTATAAGTAGAAGAAAAAAAAAACGACATAAACAACAAATCGATTGAACGACATAACCAACAAGGACCAAATAAAACTTAAGATTGGTTGAAATACATGCAAATGGACCAGAAGCACTGAATACATTTATAATGGGCATCAACAGTATATCCATAACAGAATCCATCAAATTCATCATGGAAAAAGAAAGCAACAACTTACTACCTTTTCTGGATATGTTAACCACCAAACAAGATACAGTTGTTAACCTCCCAAGTTTAGGAAATACCAACCCACCAAAAAATGATTACCCAATGTTGTTTATAAACAAATTTCGCATGATTAATTAAAGGAAACAACATAATACCAAAAGCAATCAAGAAATGCCTACAATAAGGGATTTGAAGTTGACAACAATACCATAAAAATGTAAAGTTAATCAGAAAAATTAAAAACGATGGGAAATAAAGTCAACGTCACGACAACATTCAAAACAACCAACACACAGATCTATTCTGTCTAAAACCAAGCCAAACAATATACAGGAACGAATGAACGAACGAACGAACTGCAGCTATACCATATAAAACAATTTCTATGTGGGTAAAACTTCAAGACTACTAAGTGTTAGGATAAACAAGCATGAATAATCGTAAATCATTAGAGTACTACGCAAAGATGCATCAATAGTAATGAAAGAAACAGACAACACATAGAGCAAAATCAAAGAAGAAGCCCTCATCTTACTTAATGAAAAACAAATGTGTAGCAAACCCATCAACAGAACATAGCTTACTAATTACTAAAATAAAAAATCAGCAAAAAGGAAAAACTAACATTAATGAATTAATAGCAGGTCAAGGACACTAATAATCTATAATTGATTATTAATCCAAGTGCTATACTGATGCTATATTGATTATTAATCCGAATCAAAAACATAGCTATTTGCTTACAAGATCGAGGCCAAATAAGTTACCTACCAAATACTACAGTTGTGCGATTTGATACTTACATTACATTGGCATATTTTATTGGCTTTTTTGAAATTGGCTTACGCTTCTTCTTCTTATGGTGCCCTATGCAATTAGTGGATGTTAGCGACAATTCTGGCATACTTGTTTGGCTCTAAAGAGTGCATGGGCATCGAGGTTTGTCCAATCCCTTATGTTGTTAAGCCATGAGTATTTCTTTCTTCCGATGCCCCGTTTTCCTTCTATCTTTCCTTCCATAATAAGCTTTAAGAACTGGTACTTGGAATTTCAAAATATATGACCCAGAAATGCAGTTTTTCTTCTTTATTATTTACAGCAATTCTGGTTCTCTGCCCATTCGATTTAATACTTCAACATTTGTTGTGTGATTTGTCCAGGGAATTTTAAGTAGTCTTCTAAATACCCAAATTTCAAAGGCCTCCAATCGCTTCATCACATTGGCCTTTATGGTCCAGGTTTCTACACAATATAGCAGTATGGAGTAAATGTAACATTTTACAAAGCGATATCGAAGCTTTAAGTTATGGCTGCTGTTGCTTAGCAAAGTTCTCATATTAGTACATGCTGTTCTGACTTGTTCAATCCTGCTACGGATCTCTATGTCTGGATCTAGATCTTCAGCTATCCAACTATCGGGATATCTGAACTTGGGGACCTTTTGGATGTTCTTATTGTTTACTCGTATATTTAATTGCATATTTCGTGTTCTACTAACCACCATTACCTTCGTCTTGTCTATATTAATCTTCAAGCCCAGTCGTTCTCCTTCACTGTTTATTCTATTTATTAGTCATTGTAGCGCTTCTTGGCTATCAGCTATTTTGACTTTATCATCAGCATGGCGAATATTACTAACAGTCTGTCCGTTGATTTTGATTTCATCTTCAGTGTCACTTAAGGCTCTATCTAAAATCGTTTCAGAGTGAAGATTAAAAAGGAGGGGTGACAGAACATAACCCTGTCGTATACCTTTTTCGATAAACCAAGAACCAACTGTATGTCGCCTTCTGATTTTACTTTGTTATTTTGTTTATTTGTTTTCGTTGATTCAATTTGTAAATTGAAACAGCTATGCAGTAGCATTGCAATATTAAACAATTTAAGTTTGAGAATAATATCTTATATCCAAAACCGCCAAATATTGTACTACCCACTTAAAACAATAACTGAAATTGTCGTTTACAAATATTGGTTAATCTTTAAACCGTGGTTATATAATCGTTAGGGACATACATAGAATTGATATTAATTATTTTCGAAAATTTCTAATGACTGCATTTTAAACGATTTTGTAATTCAGTCTCATTAGAAAGAAAAAAAATGTACGAACACGCGCATTAGAAACTACTTTATAGCATTTAGATGATTGAGTGTATTACGAGTAAACACATAAGATTGACTCCAGAATTAAAAGGGATATTTTACAAAGTGTTACTCCAAGCCTTTGCTACGCCCCTGATCAATCATACTACACGTTCGATCGACGATTTGATCCGCATCTGTTCTAACATCTCCGAGAGAATTCCACTGCTTTCTGGAATCGAAGAGTTAGGTTTAGGTTAGGTTATACACTCAGAGACAAAAATATTGAGTATTTTAGAATTTTCCAATTTTTTTTGTAGTTACTATTATTTCAAAATAATTTTAGATTACCAATGTTACTCATTATAATAGGATGATTCACTCAATTGGTTGGAAATATTTTGATATTTATTATGACATTTATTTAGCGTTCAGTGTCATTTGTGCATTTTATCATAAAAAAAATCTTCACGTAAAGGAAAAACCATACCAATTCGGTTATTTTTAGTTTAATTTATTAAGTTTAATTAAATATTGTTTTGATTTGACTAAGTTTAAAACAAGTATGCCGTATTCGACATTGTGATAAAACACAAGCGGCACAGATTGTCATTTTTTTCGAGGAAGGATATACACAAAAAGATATCGCAGGACATCTCAGAAGAACTTAATTTATAAATTCGAATACTTTAAAAAGGTACCACGAGGCAGGAAATTTTGTGCACAAGTTAATGTGAATTCAAACAGAGTAAGACGAAGATTAAAAGAAGCACACTTAGTGCATAGACGCCCTGCCAAAATTTCACGTCGTCTCCAAAATCATAAAGATCGTCGTTTATAATTTGCTAGAACACATTCAGTGGAATATCGACAACGGGAAAAAATTTCGTTGCACTGATGAAACCAAAATCCTATTATGGAAGCCAGATGGTCAAAACCACGTCTACAGAAGAGTTGCAGAACGATTCACCTGTAATCTCGCCCACACCGTTAGTTTTTGGAGGTGGTGGCGTAATGCTTTGGGGAGGTATTAGTTGGAAGGGACGCACGGCACAAGTAATTGAACGGATGATTGGTGACTCTTATGTCCAAAGCATCCTGCAAGATCATGTTTTGCCATATGTTGGTTTAGGACACCACCATATATCACCATCTGTATGGACCACCATATATGGACCACCATTTAACCGGATTTAAATCCAATAGAGCAAATGTGTCATCAGTTAAAACGATGCATACAACAAAGAACTCCGTTTCAAATACGAAAGAGCAGCTTCGGCTTGCTCCAATTGCTTGATGCAATTCCCCAAGAATGTGTTCAAAATTTATTTGCAAACATGCCGAGAAGGATGCAAGGAGTAACACGAGCTAGACGGGGGAATACTATTTACTGGTCATGCACTTATTTCAGTTAGAAATACTTGTTTAAGCAATTTAAATTAGTATTTAAGTTTAGAGTAAAATATATGGATAAAAATCCTTTAAATGTAGTTGTATTAATTTTAAATTGTTTAAGTTATAAACCGAATTAGTTACATGGTAACGTAGGACTAGACTTGTCCTAAGACCAAGTCTGTGAGGACTTGTTAATAGCAACTCAGTTGCTATCTATCTAAAATCTCTGAATAACAGAATGTAGTAAACATTTTCAAGAAATGTATCGACTTTTGGGGGAGATTAATACATGAGAATTACAATTTTACATTTTTTATGTTTTGTACATTATGGTTTTCTAAGTACTTATTTGTTAAAAAGATTAAACATTCACAAACTTTGTTATAAATATTATCGTATTAATAGCAAGAATTGTTCTGGTAAATTCTCGTAAGATATTTCTTTTCTACCTCAATTATCAGATGGTACATTCTAATACACTAATTTGTGTTTTGATTTATTTCTCAGGATATCTCATTTATATTTCAATCTTCATGAGTACCGTCCCTGGTGATCATTATAAATGTTAATTGGGTGAAGAAAGAAATGAGATTGCAATAATCTCCGAGGAGAGACCGAGACGCGAAGCAGAACATCAAGTTATCGAAGAAACATACACGGGCACTTGGGCTCTTGTACCGTACATCAATTTTTATTAGGACGCACCTCATACCTGTAACATCTTTCTTGCTCTGCAGTAATCGGTTCGACAATGCTCTGTGCAAAAAGATCAATGTTAAAACAAATAGTAAATCTTATACTTGGGGAAAAAGCCGATTACTATTCTTATTATCAGGTCATATTTGTTACTCATGATAAATGTTTATCCTTATTATTAGCTTTGTAAAAGTGTTAAAATGAGTATTAGTGACTATAAGCTTTTTCTTTTAATTTTACACGTTTGTCTACAGTCTACCAATTTTTGTATCACTTATTCGATAGGTGTGAAGCTCAGTGTTATCCGTTTTTTTTTATTCTTTGAAGGTGATTTGCTATGTGTCTGCGTATGTATTAAAATCGCTTGTATCATTTAAACGAGCTTCAAAATGTTATCAAATATATTAACTTTATATTAACATTTTCAATAGGATTCATATTTTATTCTAAATGTTGTTGGCCTGACTCTCTCCATACACGAATTCGTCCATTTGCGTGGAAAAGGTAACACACTACTCTTCAGTAATTAGGCAATTTCGCAATTCCTAGAAAACATTGTAACTGTTCTCTTGCCACTTTCGTTTTTAAACTTTATGTTGCATTGTTAACCTCGAATATTCGGCCGGTCTTCTACTACTCAAATTAAATTGATTGATGCGCCTCCTAATCGTAGAAAGTGAAACAATTAGTTTAGTTTTTAACAAGTTGTAACTGTTCTTCTGACATCGTTTTGTTTTTAGATATTATGTAATTTCCATTTGACTGCTCTGACTTCTTTCGATTTTGCGCTTTCTCTCTTCTTTGACTAGCTGTTGTATATCTTCTGTCTTCCATTCATTCTTACTTTTTTGTTTCTAATTTTTATCCAGTGCTTCTTCCGCTGCTTTATGAATGCTTTTGACTATATTACTATACATTTCCTGGAATTATTGATTTTGATCCTCTATAAGCTTTTCATCTAGTCTCTTCTGGTAAAGAAAGCGCACACTTTCTTACTTAAGTTTATCTAAATTATACTTTGGCTCTTCAACTTTTTTTCATATTCTTTCAAAAATATTCGTCTATTCTTTCATATTTTTCAGAAAATATAAATTTCTCTAAAAGTATTTAAGGCCATGATTGAATTTAAATAGGAAAGAAATTGTTTTTTCACTAAACCTCCTCCCAAGTCTAAAAACTGAAGACTAAAATTTCTATTTATTTTGAGTTTCTCCCTCTTAAATTGTTTCAGACGCTTAATTTGCACCATCATTCAAGAAACAATTCAATTAGAAGTTTTGAATGTTTTTTTGTCACATATTTCTAAAAAATTAGACCAGGAGTGGGAGGTCGATTATGCTACTCATAATTTATTTCCTATTAATTTACAATTTGTCTATGCATCGATATTTCATCTAGAATGCATTTACGAACAAATGCATTTTTCATGCAAATGTCTAATCGCTAATTAGAATTTACGTTTAGCATCTTTCATAATCTTTTGCCTTTGATGTATGTACAAACTGTGGTTTGTATGAATAATATAAACCGTAGTTTTGAATTACAATCAAATTTTCTTAATAACGCAATAGCCCTTTCGCCATGTCCTTTACGACCAAATTTATAGTGTGCAACATAGTGTGAGTAAAATTGCAACAAAACAAACAATCTTTATAACTCAGAAACGAAATCTAAATGTTATTTCACAACACCCAATTAGGCCATATCAAAGGGAGGTATTTTTGTAAGATTACGATTAAAGTAGAAATTTTTACTAAAAACACATTTTTATTTAGTAAAGGTTCTTTTTATTTATCACCTTCACGGTTAGATTTAAAGGTATATCATCGGGTGGTGTCGCCGTAATGTCGGGTGGCGGTTTATTAGTAGGACGTAAACCAAAACAATTTTTGCATACCAGACTTGCATCGCAATAAATCAAAAATAATTGTCGAAAACGTTTTAAAACTTTCTGTTATTCTAAATCTATTCATCAAATAATTCCGATAATAATAAAAGTGCAGTTTTTGCGGGATGTCCCGCGGAAATCGATTCTCGTCACGCAGAAAAATTGCTGTCCCGTCCCGCGAACATTCTTATGTCTAGGGCTCTTGTATTAACGCTAAATTGAATCTAGATCACAGAATATCATATAAGCCGTTTTTTCTTTATTCCTGTATTTTTACATCATCATCATCATTGGCTCCACAACCCATGGTTGGTCTTGGCCTGCTCAAGGATCAGTCTCCATTCTCTCCTAGTCTTCGCCTTTACTTTCCAGTTTCGTACTCCCAACATTTTTAAGTCTTCCTCCACCTGATCCTTAAATCGTGCTCTCGGTCTGCCTCTCCTTCTCACTCCATCTATTTTTTGATTATAAATATGTTTTGGTGGCTCCATCTCATTCATTCTCTCTATGTGATCTAACCTCCGCAGCCGGTTTATTTTGATGGACCTAATAATATCAGGTTTGTCATACAGGCGGAAAAGTTCAAAATTATACCATCTGCGCCATAATCCGCCCTCCTGTACTCCTCCATAGATATGCAAGAGGATTTTACGCTCAAAGCATCTTAAACATTCTCCATCGCTCCTTGCCATCGTCCATGTTTCCGACGCGTATATGAGGATGGGCTTGATAAGAGTTTTGTATATCACTAGTTTCGTTCTTTTCTAACTAGGCTTGTTGTTAACACGTTCCCTGCCTGCAGATAATTTAGCATTTTTACCCCGTAGGCCATTTATGGTACTACATAGATTATTACTACAGTACTGCAAGGACTCTCCAAATAAGCCTCCGTTATGTTTACCTTGTTTCAATCATATTCATATCAATACTGAGTAAAATAATTGACTAGTTTTGCAATTGCTGAGTTCTTTTACTTGAAAAAATACACAAATAAATAATATTGTGTATTTTTTTATATTGGGTATTTTGAGACCGGGACCACAAATCGCTATATTTATAAATCACTCACACTGTTATGAAAGAACTAATGTACGAAGCCTTGCTGGTCCCTTCAGTGTGAAAAATACACACTTATTTAAACCAGCGGCCTGATACGATTAAATATTTGTGCTGGGTCCCATCGCACCAACGCTGCCCATTGAAATAAAGTGGTGCTGGTCCGTTAGGACCAGCGCGGCAGGGAACGTGTTAAAATTTTTTTAATCCATAATAGGCTCTATTGTAAGCTGCGATTAATAATAGTCCTCTGGTTGTTATTCCAGATTCTCTTATCGCTTTCCCTAGTGCAATATTAAATAGAAGGCATGATAGGATGTCTCCTTGTCTAAGTCCTATCTGAGACTGAAACTTTCTGGAAACTCCGTTCTGCACTCAAGTATTTGAGTATCTGCAAGTATTTTTACATCAGCTGCCTTATAATGAAAATTGCATCTTTTGTTGATCTGCCTTGCATAAAGCCAAACTGATTATTGTATATTTCGGTTTCTCCACGTATTCGTCTATCACTAACTCGCCCATATTTTTATGATTTGACTAAGTATTTTTATTGCCTGCAGTTTGTACATTCCATAAATTTTGTAAATATACTGCTTCTTCATTCGTCTGACCTCTGTCAAACTCTTAGCCAACTTGTTGCTGTCTCTCCTAATGTTCTACACACTTTTCCAGGAATATCATCCAGTTAACTGCTTTTTCTTTCTTTATGTTTTGTAATGCTTGAATCAGTTCTTTGTTTGTTATTTTGATTACCATTGCTGTCACTGTCTCCGTTAACTCAACTGGTTTTCTGTAAAATTCTTCATTTATTAAACTGTCAAAACACATTTTGACGTCCTTTTCCTGAATTAGTATTTTAAAGAAGTAAATATTCCATAGTTGGTGGTAAATGGTTTATTTTGGTTATTTCTTTATATTAAATTGACATTACAAATCAAATATCGTATACAGTTTTGCCTTATTAATAGAATGTTAAGTTGTATTGTGAAATTTAATTCAAACTGTTTTTCATAGCCTGTATCTACACTAGTAACTTTAATATCAAAGCAAACACTGCTACAGTGCAAGTCAAGTTATAAAATTTTATGGATTCAACTTTTAATCTTTTTACAATTATAATTTCTCGAAAAAATCCCTTGGCAGTTAGCAATGAAGAGGAGTAATAGTGGATTAAGCAATGACATATTTCATGACATAAATTCACTACCATAAAACTGATAGGATTGTTCTTCTCTTTCCGCCGATGTTCTTGATCTAATTGATTTGACATCTCAAACAAACAGACAAATATCACTACCTGTTTTATGGATGGGTCGTCATCGCCTTTATATAATCTATTTGCATTATGTATTAATTAATATGCAAATATTAAATCAACTGCAAGTCATTTGGCTAAAAAACTTTAAAATCTTCCTTTATATTTACAGAGTCAATATTATATCGACGGATATTCTCTCCCACAAGTTCAATTTTATTTTTATATTTTATTACAAGCTGCTCTTTCAATGCCGCATCATAAAAATAAGACAAATAAAGTCTTAAACAATCCTTAATTGACAATAAAATAAATAATACTTAAAATTAATAATTATCTTGTATTTGTTCCGTTTCAATGCAAACATTATAACATTATTTTCCAATTTATGTTCAATTGTGTAAATATTCCAACGAGTATAAAAGGTGGAAACGTTGAAAAATGATGAAACCACGTCTTTTGCGGTGATTGCTAAAATATTAACATTTGTAGAGAAAGCAAATAGAAATGTCTCATAGGAATTTAAAGATTCAATATGTAAATATGGCGGTGTTTAAATAGACACGAATTTTCCGATCCACAATTCTTTAGGCTATTCCGGTCTCGTTTTTCTCTTCTAATTCGTAGGATTTAGCAGTTATATCTATATGTAATATATTATACAGAGTGCAACACAAGCGGTAATGTGACAATCAGAATAGTTGAATAAATTTAATAATATTGTTGTTGTTTGTTTGTGTTTATATGACTGCGGACATTAAATCCATTCGCCAAAATAAAGTACAGCTTTGCATGTGAACACGGTAACACTGAGCTATATAGACAATTTTTAATAATGTTAAAGATGTACCTAAACTAGGACCTGTAGAGGAATTATTAAATATTCAATTCATCATTATTTAGAGTTCTTCTGTTGAGGATGCCAAGAAATATTTAATAGTGTTATATCCGTATTTGCACTTGGTTTAAGTACTCAGTTCCACAGTTCATTAAATGTGGCTTATAATTATTATTATTAAAGACGTAGTGTCTGTCATACAAAGAAAATTTACTCCAATGTGTGAGATTGTACAGTAAAACCTCCGTTAACCGAAATAATTGGGGGGAAGCCGTTCCGGATAACAAGAATTTCGGTTAAAAATAACATTGTTTTTTATAGTATTCTTGGTCAAAGTATTGATATTAAACAATACTATGAGGTAATTTCGTAATGTTTTCTAATAAGTAAATACAGAATAAAGTAATAAAAGTAAGGAAAATGAACAAGTTCAACATGCTTATTTAAAGAAACTTTCTATTTTCTTTTGCGTTATCGTTTGGCAACGATGTTTTGCAAGTATATGAAGGGTACAGGGCCAAAAGGGGGCAAGTCGCAATTTTTCATAAATAGATCTAGTGGTGCCATCTTGTAGCAATTTTAACGTAGAAGTGGTCAGCGACTGGTTACACGTCCTAAAAGCGCTTAGTTCCCGTGAAATACTAATTCTAATTTACGCATACACCACCAATAGGGGGCAAGTCCTTATCAGGCAGGTCCTAAAAGGGTAAAGTCCATATAAACAGCTAATAGACGTTAATCTAATACGCACAGTTTAGAGTTAGGTTCGTCGGTTTAGTTTGTTTTCATTGTTTTTTAAGTGATTTAAAAGTAAATAACAATGAATACAGAAAACAATAGTAGTGGAAATGAGACTGAAGTAGTGCCTAAACAGAATGAATAAAAAAAAAAGGAAAAAGCACGGCAAAATGAGAGATGTCATGAAAAAAATTAGACTGCAGAGTCACGAGGTAGGTGCAACCTGTAATTGTCGTAAACAATGTTTTCAAAATGTGCCCGAAGAAGCAAGAAAAATTGTACTCAAAAATTTTAACACAATGACATCTATTAATGAGCAGAACTCATACTTATGTGGATTGATTACAGTACTGCCTATTCGCCGAAGAAGGCCTAGGAAAGATGAAAACGAAGCAAATTTGAGAAGTGCTGCATATTCTTACAGGGTACGCTTTAGCACTGATAATAGCTTAAAAGAAATAAATATTTGTAGACAAGCTTTTATGTCTATTCATGGAATAAAGAAAAAAAATAGAGATATTACAAAATTCACTAAAAATGACTGGAGTCGCCTCTAAAGATAAAAGGGGAGAAAATAAAAACCATCCTAGAAAATTGGAATCCAACGTTCTTGTAGCAATATACGAACATATAAAGTCATTTAAAGGCAGAAAAAGCCACTATAGTGTGAATGATAGTAAACAATTATACTTACCTAAAGAGTTAAACATAAAAAAGATGTTCAAAATGTTTTACACAGTCTTACAGAATCTTAGTCTTACAGAACAGTCTTTAATACAAAATTTAACATAGCCTTTGGATATCTCAGAACTGATACATGTAGTTCCTGTGATGAGTTTCTTATAAAAATAAAATCTCTTCAGTCTGATATTTTAAACAGTAGTTTCGATCTTGCTGAAAATGAACGCTTGCAAAAGGAAATACGTCAGCTTACGATACAAAATGATGTACACAAAAGAAAGGCTGAGGTATTTTACAGTAGAAAAAGAGCTGCGAAGAAAAAAACTCGAACCTCTGTGACTCACGAAGTTATTTGTCTCGATTTTGGAAAAATCTCAGTGTCCTAAACATAACAACAAACGATGTTTACTATAAGAGCCAGCTGAACGTCTATGCCTTTTATGCGTTTTACATTTACCCGGAAACAATTGGCAAAAAGGGAAGCGACGATGTATGCTCAATTCTGAATGACTTTCTTTGGAATTTTCTCGATATACAAGTAAGATCGCTTGAAATATTCTGCGACTCGTGTGGGGGGACAAAACAAAAATTTCACCATGTTTCGTTTTTTGCATTATATTGTCCACAATACTCGTAGACTGGATTATGTTAAAGTTACTTTCCCTATTCGTGGCCATTCCTATATGGAACCGGATAAAAATATGGGCTTAATAAACTCCAAACAACGAGCTGAGATTCCTTTAGATCGGGTTGAAATTTTTAGAAGTGCTCGTGCAAAACCATCGCCCTTTGACGAAAACAGATTATTTGAAGAAATGTCCTTTCAGTTCCCGTCCAATTCGAGAATTAGAAATACATCAAGATCATCGTAGATTGATATATTACCGGGAGTCCTATAATGGAGCATGGGAGTCAGCAATAGTGAAGGAAAAAGATAGTAAGCGAAAGGGACCAGTGCTACTACAAAATGAATTAGAACTTCCTCCGTATTCTTATTCAGGTATAAAAAATTATTAATATCTTGGAATACTATTATTAAACAACATTATTTTTAGGTCTTTTACCAATCTCGGCTAAAAAATTTAATTGCCTACAAGATTTGAAACGATTCTGTGGTGACGAAGCAAAACAATTTTTTGATAACCTGCCTAAGAATTAGAATTATTTCATATTAATAACTTTTGTCTACTTGTCATTTGAACTTGTTTTTTTTGGACTTGGCCCCTTTAGGACAATAATGTTTGGTGGTTTGACCAATTAAAGCTTCTGTTCTATTTTTTATAATATCAATATAAATTTAATTTCTTCTGTGTGTTTCAATAATTACTTAAGTAACTGATCTAATCAATAGAGGTCATGATAACCATCAATAATTTATCAATAACTGGTTTTAAAATTTAAACTTCGTTTTGTACGAAATAAACATTTGGTGACTTAGCTCTTTATGGACCTGTACCCTTCATATGTGAATAGAAGTTACAAAATAGTCTAGTAGTTAGGCTATACCAAGGTCATAAAAAAACTGGAATTTTGGTTTGGTTGGTAAAACTGCAGGTTGAATGACGATGAATATTTTCTAATTTTCATCAATATCATTACAACAAAAAATTCATAAACAGTACCTATTACTTATGTACTTAAAATTTTCCTTCCCTTTGCTATTGTTAACTTTGCATCTTTTTTTTTGTAAAATTTCCATTCTTGTACAACTCTTTTAGTTCGTTCGTAAGCTTCATTTTATGATATCAGTTCCGTTATACACTTTCTTACTGTTTATCGTTTAAAATTCTAGTTCTCTGACAGTTAATTAACAGCCAAAGGAATGACTTATAAAAACATCGTGTAACAAAAAGAATTTGCCTATACGATTAATTAGGAGTGGCGAAGAAAATTGCAGGAAATCGGCACTGCAGCTTTTTGTTTTATGTACAACTGATACAAAATGGTGTTTAGCGACAAGAGACGTAAACATGCGTGAGAAGTTTTATTAAGCGTCAGGTAGTCGATAAATTAAAATATTTATTCTAAAATCCTGGAAGTGTTCACACCATGTTATTTTCTATCAACTACTTTTACACAAGACTCATCTACCTACGTCAGATTTTTTATTATTTATACAAAAATATTTTTTGCTCTATAATTTGTCTCTCAGTTCTTTTTGTGTCGTTGTTCTTTTGATTTTATATCAGTTTACAACTTGCCCCAGCTGTTATTACTCTATTTTGTTTGTCATTTAATTTGTGTTTTAATTCTATCATTTTTTTAACTTTGAATATTGTTTTCTCCATTTCTTGATGAAAGTGCCCTATATAGAGTGGCCGGACGAAAACTAAACCGGCATTATTAGCAACTGCGACAGAATTTTTGAAAAACCAACGTCGATTTTTGATTAAAAAGGGACAGATTTTTCCGGTATTTTTAATTATTTTACTTTGATCCCTAAGCTAGTGTAAGAATTACCCAATGTTTTATGGCAAAGCACTTTCAATTCACTATTCGCTTCGTGCGTGTCGCGACACCTACCGCCTTCATCTGGCAGTTTTTGGACCTCTTAATTTGAGGTTAAACATATTTTCAATACATACGAAATTCACAATTATTAATAATTAGTTTTTTAATTATATTTCGCAGTTTATGTACAAAATAAATGTAGTAATAAAATTGGGTTTTTAAAAATTCATTATAATTGATCTTTTCAACCCCAAACGGAAAAAAAGAGAAAAATCTAATACTGGCAAGTTTTTTATGTGGAAGAGCATGTAATTAAAAACAATAATAGTAAAAGTTATGAAATAAAATCTTAAGTCTTCAGTTGCAGTTAGCTTCAAGCCTTATGAAATATCATTTAACTTAGCTAACCGGTTTCGACGACTACAATTTTCTGGCCATCTTTAGGTCTCCAGACAAGTAAAATTCAAAATACATATTGTAACTCAAAACAAAAATTTTTCATCGGGTATGGTGCAAAAAGTGACAATATTACTAATGTTTATTTATAGGGGAAAATTTTAATAAAAAGTAAAACGTAAGTAGTACTTACATTTTGAGATAAGAGTTGTTGTTAGGAAGGCGTATATAGAACGCTCATTTATGCTATAGTGTTGTTTATGGATATTCAGTCGATTTTATATTCTAATACTGTGGAGAACAATTATTATGGAGACATAGTGTCGACTTGTCTTACTCCGCTCCTGATGTCTATTTTATCGCTGGTCTCGTGGATATTTGCGGTATCTGTTGAATTTTCATGAACCAAGGGTCTCTTATAAACTCGATGATTTTAACAGGCTAATGAGTCGATGTTTCTCAAGGTCAGTTGAGTCTCCCTTTTGGTGAATGATAATCGTTATGGAGTTATTCCATTTTTCATGAATTTCTTCTTTACGTCTTCTTCTTTGAGTGCCTCTCCTATCAGAGATTGGATATCATTATGGCGATTCTAATTTTATTTACTGCTGTTTCAAATAACTCGTTAGTGGTACAGCCAAACCACTCTCTTAAATTTCTCATTCAGGACATTCTTCCACGGCCTGGATTTCTGCGACTTTGGATTTTTCCTTGCATTATATTTTGTAGGAATGTGTACTTTTGTCCTCTCACCAGGTGGCCTAAGTATTCAAGTTTTCTCCTTTTTATATTCAGGATAACTTCTGGATCGTTATTTATTCTGCGTATTACCTTTTCATTTGTAATTTTATCCACCCAACTTATTCTTAGTATACGGCGGTAGCACCACATCTTAAAGCTTTCAAGATTTTTAACATTCCTAAGAGTCCATGTCTGAACACCGT
The DNA here is from genome assembly GCA_918026665.1 of Diabrotica balteata. Taxonomy (NCBI): domain Eukaryota; kingdom Metazoa; phylum Arthropoda; class Insecta; order Coleoptera; family Chrysomelidae; genus Diabrotica; species Diabrotica balteata. The sequence continues at coordinate 93,498,191 of OU898283.1, read as the reverse complement.
AAAGCAAAGTACTAAATACATAGCATTTTAACATTCTAGTTCGTAGATGAAGACTAATATCACGATTACAAAATAATTTTTTCATTTTTATAAAGGTAGACCTGGCAATTTAAATACGTCTTTTTATCTCGTGATTTTGGTCACCTGTTTCATTGATGAGGGTTCCCAAGTATTTGTATTCGCTGACGTTTTCGAGTTGGGTACCGTTTATTGTGATACTAGTGTCATGTATTGAATTCTTACTGAAGGTCTTATATTTGGTTTTTTTGACGTTCATCCTTATGCCGTAGTTATTACATATCTCATTCATACTTTTAACTCTAGATGTTGTAGATCTTTGGCTATTCTTGCCATTATCACAGTACCGTCAGCATATCGAATGTTATTGATAACTTCTCCATTGACTATTATTCATTCGTTTGCATGTGAGAGAGACATTCCTTCTTTATGTAGACATAGTTAAATAGCTTCTGTATTTTATTTATTAGTTATTTGCCTTCGTTCTTTATTGCTCCTTTTGTAATGTAATGTGTATTAGTTGTAATGTTTAAAGAAAATTTACGTAAATATTACTTCAAATAAATCAAGACGCTTAAAAGATGATCCCGGCACTGCTATAAACAAACCTTGTAAAACTGACAAAACATCTGTAAAGAACAGTCGCAGAAAAAGAAGGTCCCTGCCTCGGTACCACCAAATGCAATTATGAAAATGTGACTTAATGTAACCGAGATTTATGCAACAACTTTAAATATATTAATTTATGAGGCAATCGTGGCTCCAAGCAACGCGAATACGGACTCGAATTATTTTTTACTTTTTGCGGTACTCTCTTAATTCATTCGCTCGTACTGTATTGAGTACGCTCGGACAACCTAATCGACTCTGCTTGATTTATAGAAATCTTAAGGGGGGAGCTTGTATTGAATGGGGTATTTTCGAACAGTATTAATGTCTTTAACTTAGGTTTTACGGTATATTTTTCTTTATTTTCACTGGTATTTTTAGACATACATTTTCTTAATATATTATATTTTCATTATTAAGTATTTAGTTTCTTCGTGTATGATTGCATCAATAGATAAAAGTATGGTGACGGTCATTTTGCTCATTTCTTCTGTCCATTCCCTAAATTCCAATATTTTTTTTTTCAATTTATTTTTATACAGTAATAGCAAAATAACTATATTTTCTTGTTGTTCTTTGTGACAATTATGGAACTGGTTAATAGTTCTTTTCTGGGCCTGTTTTTCTGTTTTGTGTGTTGCTAATTCTTGATAATTCTATAGTATTTGTTTAATTTTATATTTAAATTTTTTAGTTCTCTCTCTCTTCCTCTGACTCTCTACACAATAACCTAAGAATGTATAATAATATAAGAATGTATCACCTTTTTGTTTTTCTCTTTTTATTGCCATCTATTTAACTGTTATAGAACAAATCATGTTAAATTAATTATCTATCATCGTATTTCAAAATAATACCTTGATTCAAAACAGTGATAATTAAATAACCGAGCAACCAGTTGGCAATAAGACATTTGAATTGAGTGACGAGTATGCGCGGGCAGCATTCATTGCAGTGGTGCCAACACAAACACACCGGAAGTGTCCGCTAATTATAAATGTGTTCTCATCAATCACGGCGCATCTGACATTCGAAGAGTCGAATTTTCGGTATATATCGCGGACGATTGTCAGCCAGATGATGATGAGGACGAAATATTAATTAGATTTTATTTTCCGTTGATGTGACGTGTATCTGGAAATCAGTCTTCGTTTGCCGTTCAAATTTAGAACTCGTACAGGGGTCTCTAATATTAATCACCGTTTTAGTTCTAAAATAAAAAAAGTGCTCAAAATTAAATGAAACATCACAACATTTTCAAAAGTCAAAGAAAAACACGTTAACGATTAAGATATTTTTCTTTATTGTTTTACTATTCACACAAATTTTGACTTTGCACAAAAATATTCGATTTTAACACCTTGACGGACACCTAAGTTATTCAAAAATAGTCAATTTGTACAGTGTCCTTTTTGTCGATATTATTACCATAATATATTACGATAATTTACCAGATGGGTAACAGATTGGAAGGTATAGATAGGTATTCTACGACAGTGGATTACGTGTTACCATGTATTTATATTATAAATATAACGCGGTACAGCGTTCTGCCACGATATTAGATTTTGTTAAGGACGCTTCACAGCGTTCTGTCACAACACAATTTTAAAAAAAGACGCTGCACAGCGTCTCTGTCCATCAACGTGTTAATTATTATTATCATCATCATCATCATCATCATTTAACCCGGATCTATCCACTGCAGGATATAGGTCTCCCTCAGTCTTTTCCATGTATTTCTGTTTTGTGCTGTTTGCATCCAATTTTTGTCGATCCGTTTTATGTCATCAGACCATCTTGTTGGTGGACGACCTCTACTTCGATGTGCTTCTTGTCTCGGTCTCCACTGTATTATTCGCTGTGTCCATCTGTTATCCGACATTCTAGCTATGTACCCCGCCCAGTTCCACTTAAGGGTCATAATTCTTTCTATGACCTACGAGAAATGCCTAACATCGATCGTTCCATGGCTCTTTGGGTAACACAAATTTTATTTCTTACTTTCTTGGTTAGTGTTAATGTATCTGCAAGATATGTAAGTACTGGCAACACGCACTGATTATAGACTTTTCTTTTAAGACACATAGGCAGTTCTGATTTAAGAACATAGCTCAGCTTGCCGAATGCCACCCAAGTGAGTCCTATGCGGCGGCTTAGTTCGCACGTTTGATTATCTCTTCCTATGCGTTTAATTATTATGTGAGGTACTTAATCTACGAAAAGAACTTTTTGTCTTCTTGTGATACTGATGTTTACATTATATTTTTAATTTTACCTCTATGCGAAGTACTATTTTGTTAACAGTTAACAAATGCAATAGGTCAATACATCATTAACAAATTCAAGTAATCAAATACATTATCGTGGCTGAATGGATCAAGTTATCCAAAGCCATTAATTGAATAAAAAAAAAACTTTGTGTCTTCCAGAAATATTGGCTTGATGGTTGAGTTTCATTCATCGTTAAATAATAAGCTTCCAGTTTTTATTGTGAAAATTTTTCTATCATGAATGTCACCATCTTCTTTAGGCAATACTATCTTATTTGACAAATTATAATATATCTTAAAATCCAAGATACTCTTAAGACTCATTATTGTGACTAAGACTTGAGACTCTTAGTCTCATTATTTTAATACCCGAAGTTTGAGATCAAAGTTATTTTAAAAATGCTTTCCTATCAGCAAGCCAAAACGTTAAAAAGAAAATAGTTACAAATTTTAAATTGTGGTTAATTCTCAATAATAAATAAACAAAATACTAGGTGCAACATGCAGGATATAAAAAAGGTACTCAAGGAAAGACAGGTGCATCAACTTGAAGTAAAATAAAAGTATAAGACACTGCCAAACAGTATGTATACAAACCACAAATCATATTTAGATATCGGGCCCAATATTTACTCCAACATGATCTGGCATGGTGAGCCTGAAAGTTTTCAAAATGTCGATAGAGAAACGAAAATTCGTCATGACATTTGTTACTGTACAGAGCACACATGAAAATAGCGTATGAAATGCATATAGAAGAATAAGATTATTGCATTCATATATGGAAAGTGTTATGTCAGTCTCTAACGAGCATGTTTCACATCTTTGTCTTTTTTGTTTTATATGGCTCTCATTACTTTGTTGCAGTTTTCTTTGAGGTGTAACATAATACTAATGTCTTTCTTGAAAAGTCCAGGGAGTTAATCAAGCACAAGTTTATAAGAGTTGTTTTATAAATATTCTACAGAGCCAGTAATTTTTATACTCTTCTAGATAATTGTAAAATATTTTATGATATAAAATTAAAAACCAAAATACGTCGTAAAATATGAACAATAACTGAAAAATTTGTGAAATTTGTTGGAACACCAACAACTTTAAATTTTGTACTTCCAATTTGTTGGTCCCTCCCACCGACTATGCTTGGAATGGAGCGTTACGTAGAAGCTTCTATTCTGGAGGAGACATTTTACTACTATTCCGATTATGCAGTTTCATAGAATTTTGCCAGCAGCCGTTAATGGTTATTTGTGTCATAGGCTGCAGTCAGGTCTATGGACACTACTTCTGTTATTTATTTTCGTTCAAAACCATCTGTTGTGTAAGATTAAGGTTTTGACTGCAGAAGCACTTTCCGGGTCTAAACCTTACTTATTCTGTAACAATTTTAGTCTCTACAGATTCAGCGATTCGGTTCGGTATCATTCTTTGGAACGCATTGAAAAGGTTACACAAAAGAGAGAGAGGTCTAAATTTACGTTTTTTGACAAAAAAGTTCGTTATTTGTTCTGTTCGTATATAGTCCAGGCCAGCCTCTGTATTGCCTTCATTTGGTGGATCATGTCTCTCGTCTGCTCCAGACAAAAGGAGGTACCTAGAACATCATTTTTTTCGTCGATATTTCGTTGTAATCTCACCTTGTTCATCCTTGATGTTGCCTTTTAGGTCATCAGGAGACGATGGGCTATCTGACCGAATGTGACTTCTGTCAGGTTGGGTGCCGGTGCAGCGGGATCGTTGCCAAGATTTCGAGTCAGCTTATAGGCTCGTCTGCTATTTTGTCTCATGTCTAGGCTCGTGACCAACTAGCACCACCTGTTCCCGTTCTGTTGGCGGATATCGCATGTAGCACTTACTTTCCAGCCTGTATTGCTGATTCTGAAATATATATTTTAAGTAGGGGTTAAGACTCTTCATTGGACATATATATTCGGTTTGACAATCTTTAGGGATATGTTTTTGTGATATTTGCTTTACGATTTCTACAAATTTATCGGGGCACGATATGAATCAGGACACGGTTCTAACTGAGAAACTTTTTGATCCAATGCTTCAGAATTTTTTTCTGAAGTCTAGTTGAACCTTCTCTTGAAAGGAATAATTTCGTATCTGATTTTCATGTTACAATGCTACTAGGATGCACATCAATCGAATTATTCAGAGCGGCAAAATCTACGATCAGATTAGCCATGATGATTGCCAACCTCCGTCGCGGAGATGGCACGTAAAGAAGAAGAATGCTACTAAGAGTCAGGCAAAGTCCAAAGTCTTTGGGGAAACGTGGTGAGACACAAAGCAGTGTGTGCCTAGCAGATCGGTTGCGCTTGAAGTATATGAATATAGACATTGGTCAAGTATTAAGAACAGTACAATAGCAGTTCCAATAGAAACAACAGGTACTGATAGAGTAGAATGAGTAGAGATCGTACTACATTCTATGAAGTCTAAGTAACAACAGACAAACATCATGATAACAACAATAATAATAGTAAAATTAAAACATAAAACTACTAGTAACTGAAGAAAGAAAAACCTAGATCGAAATTTAAAATGGTTTGTCTCGATAGGCCGATATGCTCAATGTCCATGCGCATAAGGAGGATAAGAATATAAAATAAATATAGACGACTGCATTTCAATTCAATTCGAATCTCTCACCATTCTTCTACACGATAAGAATTATACTTTTATGTGTGTATGTACGTACGTACACAAATGAAGACATTATTAAATTAAGTTACAATTAAAAACTGTTTCTCGTATATATTTCCCACTAATATTAATAGTACGTAACACGCACATGAATTCAACCGTAAAAAAAGCAGTCACAAGATAGAATGCTTACGGTGTGACTAATTTAAAACTGTCTACCGACAAAACAAATCATAAATATCTTCGCACACAAATTGAAATCGATCAAAATGAAAAACACGCCCACAACAACATGTCACTTTTGATTCACATACAGAATATCTCTATTATTTTTCCAACCTGATTAATAAAACATTGTTGCCATATCGAATTTCTTTTATACCGGTTGTCTGATATTTGTCAGTACAAGACGTGATTGTTTTTTGTAATGTGTGTGCCAGATTCTCCAGGATCTTTTCGAGCTACGTCTCAACAGAAGTTGAGACAGTTTTCGGATTAAAAAGTCCATCATAAGTGCATTTACCAGATGTACATGAGCTAAGCCACTAAATATTTCGGAAAAACTCTTGAAATGGTACAAAATTTTTTGGTTTATTACATACTTGTTAAAAATTTGATGTGGTGTTAAAGTTTTTAATAGATATCCGGCATGACAACGTCAGACTCCCAATTTTGGGGGGTTGGTGATCCTGAGACGATGTCTCTATATTAAAATTAATATTAAACTGACCCAAGGCAGAAACAGAGTGATATTTAATTAGTGATTTCGCATAGGGATACAGGCAAAGAGAGTGATGATTATATATTAGATTTATGATTGCTTACGTTAATAAATTTAAGTTTGACATTAAAAACTAAAATCAAATGAAGAATTATGACAACAAAGTGATGCAATTCAAAACAAGATGAGTCATTCATGCCAAATATTACATTAGATCATCAAGACAATGTTAAGGGGTGTATAAAATACTAACAAAAGAAGAAAAGTAGTTACATAGAAGAAAGAAAATAAAAAAACGAGAAGAGAAACACAAGAACTGGAAACTTTTAACAATAGAACAGAGACTAGAAAATTCTATCAGAATTAAAGAAAAATGTTAATCAAGTTAATATCTAAACTATGCAGTGTGTCAATTTGAAAAGCAAACACCCTCTATAATTTGGTGCATATATATAAAAAATCTATAAATATGCAAAAACACGTCAAATTTATTTGTGAGGGGGACGTACATCAGTTGTCAACTAAATTACATCAGCCCTCTAGCGGGGATAGACACAACCCCCAAAGTCTTTAATGCCAAATGGGGTTGAGTGATACCTCCTTTTAAAAGTGGTTCAACTACCTTGTCCATTATTTTGTAAACAGTGATAAAGCCTGCTCTTTAACTCACTAACATTTCGAAAAACTACTCTAAGCTGCGTGTAGGGAAAAAGTTCCGTATACGCAGCTTTTGTTCTTCCCTTTAAATCTTCCAAATCACAAGATTGTGTTTTATAGACAGTTAACTTTAGATATCCCCATATGAAGAAATAAAGAGGTGCTAGCTCGGACGATCGTGGTGTCCGTTCTATTACTCCTCTTCGACCAATGAATCTGCCAGGAAATCGATCATTTAGCCACTGTCTTACTGAAAGAAAGTAATGTAGTGGAGTTCCATCTTGTTAAAAGTGAATGAGATCTTCTTGCAAAATAATTTTACCAGCCGGATCAATTTGATTTTCCAAAGTAGTTCTTAGTAACGGGTCTATTATTTCTTCAAGCAGATCTAAGTAGAGCTCACTAGTTAGATTTTTCTCAATGAATAAAGGTCCAATAATTCAGTTCAGTTTGTCGGTTCACAATTCCAGGTGTAGTTTCTCGGGATACAGTGTATGACCTTTTCTAAAAAGTCGCGCATATTCATCAGTCCAGTAGCGACAATTTTGCGTGTTAGTGTGTCGAAATCATCTTAAAATATCTGATGCTGTTGCAGTTTCGTGAGACATTGCTACTGGGCATACCACATTGCGAAGTGATGTGAAGGGTTCAGCAGTAAGGGTGCCTAAAACTTCTATTTGTATATATATATATATATATATATATATATATATATATATATATATATATATATATATATATACCCGGTATTTAGGCGGCACACGCCCTTCCGGTAGGGATCTATGGAGGAGTATCACCAAGCCGCAAGCCCTTATCTCTTGCCGTACTGCTCCACCATAGGCCGATCAGACACCAGCATATTCTAGTCTAAGCCGCAGATTCATTTAGAATTTTAAACTGCTGCGTTAGCCTTTTTGTTTTCTGTCACCTGGGAATTGAACTCACATCCGCTGAACCACTAGCAGTGAAGCGAGTGAGAATCCGGTCGCTCAGCCCGCTTGGCTATCTGACCGACAACTTCTAATTTGTGACGCCGCATATAAAAGACGGCGAATATTTATTTTTTTATTAGCAAAATTATTGGGGGTTGGCCCACTAGAAGGTTGATGTAATTTAGTTAAAAACTGGTCTACAAAATGTCCTCCTCACAAATAAATTTGATGTGTTTTTGCATATTTTTAGATTTTCTATGATTTTCTATAGGGACACAATTATAGAGGATGGTACCTTTTCAAATTGGTACATTGTATGCAGAAGTAAAGGCGGAACAATAATACATGGCCAAGAATTACTCCTAAACAGATGGAAAGAAAATGTCAAGGAACGATTACGTAAGGTCAATCATGAAATAACAGAAATTCCAAAAATGGAAAATCAACAACGTCAGACAACAAATGAGTAATAATTAAAGAATGTATTGAAAGCGCTTACTTAAATCTGGGATCAGACAAAAATATCACATGAATATCGTCTCCGAATTATATGACACATATTCTCCTCAATGAGACTCAATGAAATGCCAGAACTACCGATGCATCACCCTGCTTAATGTAACATATAAGATTTTGTCAAATATGATATACCAAAGACTGAAACCGTATGCAGAAAAGACAATCTGAATATATCAGTGTGGCTTATGTAAGCAAAACTATATAACTTACGAAGTTTTTGTGAAACGAAATAAATTAACTCTTTGTAGATTTTAGCACTGTGTATGACAGTATAATTCTTCACATGCAGGTTAATAGTAAACTTTGACATACTAAAGACATTAGTAGTACTAGTTAAAGTTGAACACGAAATGTAGAGGGAAAGTTCAATGGTATTTAATGGACTTGTTCTCGACAAACACCACCTTAGACGGAAGATGCACTATCTTGAATTATATTCATTCTTACCCTATAATATATTGTTAGAGATATCAACATAAACATAGGGGCAATAGGAATCTCTCCTAAACAAAAGCTAACAAATTATCCTAAACAAGACGATACACGAGATGAACTTTGATTAAACCAAATATATGTTAATAAGTAATGGGCGAGAAGCGACCCAATTAAAACAGCAGAGAAGAATGTACTAAGCGTTTCTGAATCTGCATACCTCAGAACCCGAATAGAGAAAACACAAAGACGTAAATTACACGCAGAATCTATCTAGCAAATCGGACATGCAATTGATTTTTGGGACATGCCAAAGCAGACATATTTACCAGGGAAAATAATTACCGCATTTATAAAACCCTGATCAGATCAGCGATCAACTGACCCAGAAATCATCAAAGCTATTCTGACCTTGTTTACGGCTGACCTAAAGAGTTCATTAGTGGTGCAGTCAAACCACTCTCTCAAATTCCGCAACCATGACATTCTTCTACGGCCTGGATTCCGTTTTCCTTCTATTTTTCCCTGCATTATATTTTGAAGTAATGCGTATTTATGTCCTCTCATCAGGTGACCAAAATATTCGAGTTTTCTTCGCTTTAGCGTTAACAAAATCTCTGGGTCTTTTCCTATTCTTCGTATTACAGAAACCTGAATGCTGACAAAATCTGACGAAATGCAATTTGTAATATTTTAAAGAGACATTTCGACATATAAGTAGGTATATGGTGGTGTTTGCGAAAATGGCATTTGAAGCAGAAGATAAAATTTTGAATTATAGTAGGCTTACTAAGATTAAAATGTGATAAACCTGCTTAAGCTTGGAAGACTAAGATGGATGGGTTATCTGGAGTGCGTGGAGCCTTTTGAGCCAGATAGAATCCACCCAACAACTCGAAACTAGAAAATAAAGAACGAAGGCTAGAAATCTGAATGCGTGGTGAGAATAAATTTTACATGCCAAGGCCTAACCTGAGTTATGGAGCCATTGCTGATGGAGAATCTTAACTGATGACTTTTATTATAAACCAACAATAAAAGCAAGCATTGTGGATTTCATTTAATTGACCTTTCTTTGATGGAGATTAATATACTTGAAGGAACGCCTTGTACATTGTTGACAAAGCGGGAGACTCTGCACTTTTATTCCGATTTAGAGCTCCTTAAAAAAATTTGTTTGATTTGTATGGGCACCAAAAACTTGACGGAAGCAAAAGAGGGCCCATCGGGAACTGACGAGTTACCACCAGACACGACAAGTGTACTAATCTTAGATGATTTATTTTTACGGTTAAAAAACTATTTAGTAAAGTTATTGGTAACTGGTAACACTTTTTGTTACCAGTTAAATATGTACAAAATGAACTATTTTTTCTAAAGCGGGCGGGTGGGCATTCTTTTAGACACTATACTTCAATAGTATACATACAAATTCAACACCAATAAGAAATGCAAGTTTATGTATCAAAATAAAACAACTGTAAAATAATCATTCTTCCAGGTTTTTGAGAATTTGTTTTGTCTATGAAAAAGCGAGTGGAAAATTGCCCACTTCATGTCGAGAATCTTTTATACTGTCAGATTCTCCCGCCTGATTCTTAATCTTACACATAACCTAAATAATCCTGTGACAATTCGAATTAACAATATCTCGAGATGATCTTGTTTTTTATTTCATATTACGGCTTTTGCATTTTATCAAAAATAGAACGACTGAGTTAATAAATCATTTCTGAGAGCCATTTCATTAATTTTCAGATCACATTAACGATGAAAATAAGATGTGGTGAAAATAAATGAGATGTTTTATTTCTAATAGCTCAAGAAAGTCAGTAGTATACAGTGAAGTATTTAGAGTGAGAATTTTTATTTAAAATCTTAAAAATAGGATTATATTTTGTAGAAATTGTTGTTTGGATCTGAAGAACTTCACTTAAAAGTAAACAAAAAGATTTTAATATATTTTACGAAACTTTTTTTGTAGAGATTAAATTGTATTCAATTTTTTTTTGATATATCAAGAAATATACGCTTTTATTGAATATTTTTACATATCTATTTGATATAGATACCTTTAAAAGTGTGGCATCCCGTGTATTAGGAGTGATTTATTAGTTAATTTTGAACTTTTGATTTATTCAGCATCACTACCGATAAAAAAATGTGTTTAGTTACTTAGTATGGTATGATAACGCATTGTTTTCCCATAAATTTACCCAAAAATTACCTACCGATCAGTAATTTTAGAACTATAGGACCAGATTTTTGTAAGTTGGTACTTTTTCTGTAATTGGCTCGATCCGAAACGTCGACAAGATAATGGACATATTTATATTAACTTAATTTCCCTCCTGTTTACAAGCTTGTTTGTACCTGGAAGGGCTTTAAATATTTTAAAATGTTTGAGCCTTTATAACAAACAGACCACTTATCCAGTACGAGTAAATGTAAACAAGACAGCTATTTATTGTTTCGTGTGTTTTAACTGTTTTTGTAAATTTTATTTTATTTTAAATAATTTATACTAATTCCTTATTACTTGCATTAAAATAGCTCTTCTAAATTATATTTTATTAAGAATGTTAAATATATCTATGCATATATAGTTGCAAGTCTATAGTTGCAGAGAAGGAGTGTGCAAGTATAATATAGTTGCAAATGAACATCGGATCAAAGAATTGAAAAACACGTTTAATATTTTTTAAAAACCTATCGAATGACAACAAACACGACCCCCTAGTCATACCCCCTAAAGCGAGAAGTGGGATAATCTCTATTGTTGAACCTGATTATGAAAAAAAAAGTAAGAACTAAAAAAGGATACCAAATGGAGAAAAAACAACTTAAAATAATCTGCTAGCAGACGACGCAATACTACTCTCTCAAAGTGAAGATGATTGACAACGTAAGCTGCACCAATTTAATACATCCGCCAGAAAATTTAACATGTTAATTTCCCCAAAAAATTCAAAATGCATGGTTACAACAGCAAATTTACTAAGATGTAAATTGGACCTGGAAGGTCAGATAATACAACAAGTGATGGAGTTTAAATATCTAGGCATCACATTATCTAGCTATGGAAAGATCGAAACCGAAGAGGAAGATTAAGTGAATAAAGCAAACATCCGCAGGCTGCCTAAATGAAACAATATGAAGAAATAAAAATATCGAGAAAGAAATGAAAGGCAGAATTTACAAAACAGTCATCAGACCAATAATGACATACGCGGCAGAAACAAGACCTGACACAAAGAGGACAAAAAGGATGTTAGAAACAGCAGAGATGAAAACACTTGAAAAAATTGATGGTAAGACACTATGGGACAGAGCTAGAAGTACTGATATACGACATAGATGCAAGGTGGAGAACATCAAAAACTGGGTAAGAAATAGAAGAGTAGAGTGGAACGATCATATAAGCCGAATGCCAACAAATAGAGTAGTAAAGACGGTAAGAGACGGTTCCCCAATAGGAAGACGATCAGTAGGAAAACACGAAAACGATGGAATGACTTACTGGAGGCACATTGAAAAACAGAGTCGTCTATATAAAAAGAAGAAGAAGAAGAAGAAGACCTTTTATAAAGGATTTTAAATAAAAAAAAAGTGATACCTGGTATACAGTCAGCTACAGGAACTTAGTTTCCATCCCAGTTTAGCCCAGATTCCATCAGTGTTTCTGATTAGTGAGTCATGTAGTATATGTCTTTTGAGCCGTTTTTCTCAGGTATGCGCTAAGGTATGTCCCAATCGATTCATTCTTGATAAGTTGTATTTCTTCGCTTGAGGTGTTGTGATGCATTGTCTTGTCCTTGGGAGATCTGGTTTGTTGCCATATACAACTTAATTTTCTTTTTTCAGATATCGGAGTTCTGATTTCTTTCGGATAATTTTTCCTTCTGTCCTAATAGGAGCACTAATTAGAGCACTGTTCCATGCTGCTTACTGAATCTGTTTGAACTGATTTTTAGTTTTTAAAGAGATCGACAGATTAACTAAGTCTAGTTCATTTTTGAAGTTCTGCCAATCTGTCCTTGCATTTACCAGTCTGGGGGGGTCTCTTTCAGTAATATTTCATCACTAACTGTGAGGAGAACGGAGGAATGAGGAATGGAACTTCCTAGTTCAATTGTCTGCAGCCTTTCGGCAAACTTTATTCCTTTAGTGGGAATCTACTTCTTTGGGAGTTCAAAAATGTTTTGAACAATTCTGATTGTTTTTTATGTTGTAGCTGGCAATATATTGCTGAAACTACTTTGATTTTGTTGTATTTTTTCTGTTTGTCATCTAATTTCCTGATGTTGTATGCTCTGTTTTAAAATTGTTGTGCTTCCTCCTTTGGCTTATTTTCTGGGTGGATAGTGTGGTTGGTGATATACTTTAAACTTGATTCATTAGTCGTTAGTGAAGCGTGTTTTGGCGATAAGGCATAAATCAATCTTTTTACATCGAGAACAGTTTGCAATTATTGTTGATGTTTCAGAAGGCCTTTGGCATTCCATTCTAAAATTCTTAGGTGTCTAGCCATTTTTTATTTTAGGAAACGCTCCTTTTGTGTGCTTTTCCAAATTTGTGATTCGTGTATCTAGCTTTTCCAGTTTGTGTTAATTCAATATATTTTAATTACTATTTATCTGGGAATAAGCCACAATTAAAGATAAGAATATGTTTAGTGACGTTTCAATTTCCACTTCGGAAATCGAGAACGAATAAACGTTTTTTTTATCTTTAATTCTGGCTTATTCCCAGATAAATAGTAATTAATTTAAAATGCCACTAGAAAATAGCTTCAGAACAATACAATATATTTTACTTTTTTTCTTAAGGTTTTAAGTAACTTAAAAGTTAAATAACTTTGTCCCTTATAGAAAAGCATTTAATAAATCAAAATACAAAGGAACTATAGCGAAATTCCATGTTTTAAACAATTTTAAAAATGCTAGGCACTGATAATGAGTTATGGAAAAAAATCGTAGGCAAGAATTAAATATTTAAATAATTTTCCCTAGATTCTTTGTGATGTTTATATTGATTGAGGGAATCTTTGCTTATTAAATTGTTAAATATTGGATATATATTACGTGGTCTCTTAGGTTATCTATTTTTATTAAGTAAAAAAAGGAATTCCAATCCTGTAAGAATTTACATGTTAAAAGAAGAACATATTGTCAGCTGTTTATTCTGAGTGAATGTCAATGATCTTGAATTGGAACTTATATAAACTGAAGAATTCCGCTGTTGCACATAAATCAGATTTTCAATTAAATCCGTATATAAAACTATATTTGTCTTGTAAAAATATAAGTTTCATTTAAAATCGGCTCGATACTAAAACACGCAACTCTAATTTAATGATGACAGAATGACTTCCATATGTTTTTAATATCGGTTGTCAGTCGTCACGTTCGGCTGTTAATTTCGATGTATGGACAAATTCGAGAAAAAGGTCGATATTTATGGAGATACAGGGTGTTTATGGACAAGCTGCTCCTATTTGTTTTTATAAAGTTAGTGAACAAGTATACTAAGTGTTTACTTTATACATGCAAGATTTTTCTGCAATAAAGTAGCAGTACTTTTTTTATTGAGAATGTTTGCAGTATTATTTACTATTTTGGTTAAGATTCAATATTTTGTTCCAATTTTCCATTTTTTGTGGTCTTATGGATGTCAAAAAGGTAGACGGTGTGCTGCTGCTTTGCGATGTTTCCGTTTACTTTTCGGGCTATTACAAATTTGTCATGTATTCATTTTTTCGCGTGCAATGTAGCCGAATAATTTCAAGATTTCAAGATTGTGAAATAAATGGTACACAAATCGTACATTTAAAACGCTTGGTAAGTTTGTTCTGTAATCTTACAGAAGGTCTTTAACGTCTTTAAACCATGCAGCGATTTAGGATATTTTGGATAGGCGTTAGCTGAAAGCAGTAGATTTTTGTGTTAAAGAGTGATTGCAAAGACATAATTCAGCCAAAATATTTATTGGTTTAGACAGCTAAGCTGTCTTCTGAAGTATACCACTTCTCTCTCTCTTCAATCCTGACCCCCCAGGGGGAGTGTAGTGGTTGACGTGATGTCGTGTATTGTCCGTCTCCAGAGATCTCTGTCTCTGGTCATTTCTTTTAATTCATGCATAGGTCTTTGGCATATTCCTGTAATTTGATCTATCCATCTTGTTGGGGAGCTTTCTCGTGATCTTCGGCCTTTTACCTTTCCTTGTATTATGAGTCTTTCCATGTTTTCTGTGTTTGCTCTCATAACATGCCCAATATATTTTAATTGTTGGAGATGGACTTTACTAGAGAGTCGTTGGCTAACTTTTAGCTCTCTTAAAATTGAATTATTTGTTCTACGGTCGGTCCAAGGAATTCGTAACATTCGTCTCCAACAGAACATTTCAGTGGCGTCTATCTTTCTTCTCTCCGATTGTCTCAGAGTCCAAGATTCACATCCGTAGGTCAGTATTGGGAATATTAAGCAGTTGATCAACCTCATCTTTATCGCTCTTGAAATTTGACAGTCCTTCCATATTTTGGTCATTTTTGCTGTGGTAACTTTTGCTAGATCACATCTACGTTTAATCTCTGCTTGTAATGACCCTGTGTTTGTGATTAATGATCCCAGATATAAGTATGAGCTCACAACCTCGAACCGGTCAATTGTGGTTATGTGTGGATGATTGTTGTGTAGTCTATCCACTATCATGATCAGGGGGTGACTTTAATTGTCACCACCAAGTGTGGGGTTGTGATATTACTGATAGAGCAGGAATTAATTTACTTTCAGCAATTGAAAATACCAATCTAGTTTTTCTTAATAATGGCGCGGAAACGCTCATTCCTTCATTAAATCAAAAGAATAAATCGGCAATAGACCTGTCTATTGTATCGCCTGATTTGGTTACATTATGCAATTGGCAAACAAAAATAAATACTTTAGGATCTAATCATTTTCCCATATTAATAGAAATCAAAAGTAATAATTATATTATTAAAACAAATCAAAACAGATGGAATTTAAACAAAGCAAATTGGTCACTTTTTTCTGAAAATATTGAACACAGTAATAATCATAATAATATAAACCGATATGATAAATTTATAGCAGAATTAAACAAAGCAGCAGAAAATTCAATACCCAAAAAGAAAAAAGTGATCAACTCGAAATTTAATAAACATTGGTGGAATGAAGAATGTGATATATTAATGAAAAATCAAAAAGATGCTCTTTTGCGTTTTAAACAAAACTCAAATGCAGAAAATTATATTTGTCTACAAAGAACAATGGCTTTGTGTAAAAAACTAATAAAAAAGCGCAAAAAAGAATCTTGGAGAAATTTTTGTACTTCAATAAATAAAAATACACCGATCTCACAAATATGGACAGAGGTTAGAAAATTAAAAAATAATTGTAAAGAACCAGTCAGTAAGGTAGTAGCAGGAGAATGGACAACAACCTTTATAAACCAAGTCACGCCACCATGGGTTGAAGAAGAAGAAGCAGTTTACCCTCCTCAAGTAGAAAATATCAATAAAATTGCAATGGACAGTCTGTTAAAGAAATTTAGTTTCAAAGAATTCCAGAGCAGTATTAAAAAGCACAAAAATACGGCTCCTGGTATCGACAACATTCATTATATAATGTTATACAACCTTCCATTATCATGCAAAATTACTTTGTTAGAAATAATAAATAATATATGGGAAACCTCGCAGTATCCAGAAGATTGGAAGAAATACATTATGATTCCAATGTTAAAACCGCAAAAAGATTCAAATCTAGCAGAATCATACAGAGGTATATCACTGGCATCATGTGTACTTAAAACATTCGAGCGAATGCTCAAAACAAGAATGGAATATTGGCTAGAATCCAATCTCAAACTACCAAAATATCAGTTTGGGTTTAGAAAAGCTCATTCCACAATAGAAAATGTTACTCATCTAGTCACTGACATTAATATCTCATTCTCATTAAATCGTTCTACCATAGCGTTGTTTATGGATATTCAGGGAGCCTACGATAAAGTAAATCTAGGAATTCTACATCAACAAATGGTGCGAATTGGTTTTAGTTGTGAATTTTCTAGAAAAATAATAAAATTATATCGTAATCGCATAATTAACCTTAAAATAAATGAGGAAATTTTAGATACAAGAACAACAAGTCTGGGATTACCTCAGGGTAGCGTTTTAAGTCCTATATTGTATACAATCTATACCTTTGACCTAGAAAAGCTAACAGACGAATTCAGGGATATTAAGATACTGGAATATGCTGACGATATATGCATTTACATTGATAATTGTGATTTTGAATCTGGTTACAGTTCTTTAAATCAATTTTTTCTTCGATTTAACCAATGGTGTCACGAGAAAAGTTTAAACATTTCACTCACGAAATCAAAAGCATGTATATTCACCCGGAAACGAACTATTCCCAATCAGCTTGTTTTACAAGACCATAGTTTTCCCGTCATCTCCCACGTAACATACCTAGGAGTAACAATTGATAGAAAATTAATCTGGAAAGAGCACATAGAAAGAATATTAAAAAAAGCCGAGAAAGGATTAAATATATTAAGAGCTGTAAGTTCTTACAGTTGGGGAGCCGATTCAGAAATGTCCCTGTTATTATACAGGTCATTTATTAGATCAATTCTGGATTACGGATGCTTTCTATACTCTCAAGCAGCCTCCAGTAACCTAAAAAAGTTAGATAATTTAGTGAATAAATGTCTAAGATTATCCCTTGGAGCCTTTAAAAGTACACCAATTTCAAATCTTCAAGTAGAATGTTGTGAAATGCCTTTAGAGCTAAGAAGAAAATATCTCTGTAATAAATTTTTGTGCAAAATTTCATCTAAAAATAGTAGTCTAGTTAATAAAGTTCACAACCTTTTTATAATGGATTTAACTAATAAGTACTGGCAGAAAAAAGAATCACTGGTTTTATGTAAATCATATCAAGGCTGCTTACAATATAAAGACAATATGTATAAAAACGAACTGTTACCGATATACCAAACAAACTTAACTGATGTGCCTGAAATAGACATACGTTTTCTAAGAGATTATTCTAATTACCCCATGTCGTTGAGAAATGTGATGTTTAATTCAGACATAGAAAATGATTTTAAAAATTATCATATCATATTTACAGATGCATCAAAAAAAGACGATAAAACGTCCTGTGCATTTTGGGACCCTACACGAGACTATTTCGAGGCAAAAAAACTTCCCAGTGAATTTTCAAGTTATTCAGCTGAACAACTCGCTATATTAGAAGCATTAAAATATATTAAAAATAAATTATTGAATAATAAATTTTTTTTAATAATATCAGATTGTAAAAGTGTTTTACATAAACTTTCAAACATATCTACTAATATTAATATTAATTATATCTTACAAAATATATTAATTAATTTTAAATACTTGTATGAGGAAGGAAAAATAGTTAAGTTTGTTTGGGTTAAAGCTCATTGTGGGATCATCCACAATGAAAAAGTAGACATACTGGCCAAGGAAGCATTAGATTCCGATACTGTTGTAAATTATTCATTAGTTCCTGAAGACCTTTATATTATTTCAAAAAATATAATTAGGCAGGAATGGATGAATAAATATGATCATTCCACCAAGGGACTTTTTTATAAAGACATTCAGCCGAAAATTCCTACCAAACCATGGTTCTGTAATTTTATAACAAAAAAAGATGCAATCAGAATTATCTGTAGAATTCGATTCAATCATTCCCTAGCACCATCTCACTTATTTAAATTAAAAATTGTAAATTCCCCAAACTGCGAATGTGGAGAATATGGCACACTAGAACATATGATATTAAATTGTAGTAAAAATAGAATAAAGACCAATGTTTTTATGGAAACCATAATGAAAATAAAAATTTTAGTAAAACCCATCAACCTTTATGGGTTAATAGTTTCTAACAATTTAGAAGTTTATAAGTTGCTGTATCAATACATAAGCAGTTTAAAAATAAGAATATGAAACAATAATTTATAAAGAAAAATGTATACCAAGACTTGTATATAAATGAAAAAAGAAAAAAAAAAGGAAAAAAAAAAAAAAAAAAAAAAAAAAAAAAAAAAAAAAAAAAAAAGCATTTCAACAATAAAAAAAATATATATATTAGACAATATTAATAAAACGAAATACAGAAAAAATATTGAAAATATTAAAAAAAAAAATAATAATAAATAAATAAAAAAAAATAAAAAATAAAAAAAAAAAAAAAAAAATAAAAAAAAAAAATTAACAAAAAAAAAAAAAAAAAACACTGCTTGCGGAATTTATATAATTAATATATGCGGAATGGATAATACTGGATAAACAACCACTGGGCACTGGATGCATGGATACGAAACTGGATACCTTCTACTAGAAAATTGTATACAAAATTAAAAAAAAAATAAATAAATAAATAAAAAATATGATGTTTGTAAGTTTACCAATTGTATAATGTAGAATTTTTAACGTAGTGATATTGTTTTAAAAATATTAATAATGTAAATTTTAAATATTAATAGCTTTTATTTTAATAATTGTTAAGAATCAAAGTCAAACATGATTAGGCGAATGAAACCATAGGTTTCGCAGTCAATATTCCAACCACACACACACACACTATCATGATCTTTGTCTTTGATATGTTTAATTGCAGACCAAATATTTGACTTTCGTTTTCGATCAGTCGTATAAGTTCTATCAGCTCTGCTTGACTATTTGCAAGAAGGGCTGTGTCATCTGCGAAACGTAGGTTGTTTAGTTTAGGATCATTTATTGAGATGCCCTTTTCCCATCCTTCAAGTGCTCTTCGCATAATATACTCCCCATATATGTTGAATAATTGTGGAGATAGTATACATCTTTGTCTGACACCCCGTTCTGGATGAAATTAGTTCGAGAGTGTGTCAAGTACTTTAACTGATCCAGTAGTGTGTTCATATAGTTCGGTTATAAGCGTAATTAGATGTTGTGGTATGCCTACTTCTTTTAGTATTCGCCATAAGTATCTCCACTTGACCCTGTCGAACGCTTTACGGTAATCTATAAAACAGATGTATAGTGGGATGTTGAATTCCCTAGATTTCTCGATTGTCTGTCTTATATTCAGCAGGTGTTCTCGAGTGCCTCTACCTTTGGTAAATCCAGTTTGCTCTTGTGGAATTTCTCTTTGAAGGAATGTTTTCAGTCTCTCATTGATTATATGTAGCATTATCTTGCTGGCATGGGATATAAGAGAGATAGTTCTATAATTGTCGCATTTATGGAAGCTGCCTTTTTTATGTATGGTCGTTATTGTAGATTTTGTCCAGTCTTCAGGCTATTGTTTGGAATGCCATATTTGGTTACAGAGTAGATGAAGTAACTTTACGCCGGTTTCTTCTGTGGCTTTAAGCATTTCTGCTGTTATCATATCTGGACCTGGTGCTTTGTTATATTCGAGCTTGTTGATAGCCCGTCGTACTTCGTTTTCGAGTTTACCACTTATGTGTCTATATATAAATCTTCTTCATTAAGAAAAGCGCGGTCTGAGTGGCCGTGTCAGCTGCGTGCAGGAGATCGTGTTCAGTTTAAGGTTTCTCCAATAGAGGACACCTTAGTACATGTGTTGAAGCTTGTACTGTTAAATCTTGTACCGCCCCACATTAACACAGAATATCAAAGTCAGCAGGCAACAGTCTCCACTTCTTCATGTTGGTTTTACACTTGGAAACCCCGATTGGGCGACGATTGGGAATCATTCACGCAGAGTAAGGAAGATGACAACCAGACGATAGTTCTTTTTGAGGATTCAGACTGTGAGGAACAGCTTTTTTCCATTTGACAAGATGAGTTCCTTTTGATGTATCTTGCAGGTTTGTTGATCTGACCAGAAAGCTTTTCCTCGATTTAAGTCTACTATTTGATGTCGCGATTAGAACACATCGTAAGAAGATCAAGTATGATCACAAACAGGACTATTTTCAAGAGCAGGGAACAGTTCATAGCGTAAGAGGATGATATGGTGATACTATCGAGAACAAAAAAACGTCTAGAAAAAGTTTTCCAGAAATTTGAAGAAGAATCGAAAAGATACTGATTAACAATAAACCAAACAAATACGCAATTTATGTAAACGAGAGGAGACATAACAAATGATAGCAATGATGTCAAAATGAAAGCAGTAGAGGATGTCTATAGTTTTGAAAAAGTGACAGAATTTGAATACTTAGAAGTAACCATAACAAACACGGAAAAAGAAGAAAAAGAGATAGATAAAAGATTAATGAAGGCAAGCAGAGCGACAAGGTCATTAAATTCGATACTTTTTCTTCCTTCTAGTATGTAGGCTTTAAAGCCTGTTTCTTCTTCAATATTAGCCTCCTAAATTGTTTAAATCGTCGCACCATATTTTTCTTGGTCTACCAATACTTCTTCGTCCATTTGTTGACTTATCTCGTGCTATTCGTACTATTGTATCCTCTGCCATTCTACTGATGTGTTCGTTTCACTCCTGTTTTCGTTTTGTCTCCCATCCATTTCTGTCTTCTATATTGCATGCTCTTCTTATGTTTTCGCTTCTATCCCTATCCAACAGACTTCTCCCTGATATTCTTCATAGTATTTTCATCTCTGTTGTTTGTAGCAGTCGTTTCCTTTTAGATGTGTCAGGTCTTGTTTCCGCCGCGCTGTGTATGTTAATACAGGTCTAATTGCTGCTTTATAGATTCTTGTTTTTGTGTCTTGTCTTAGATATTTGTTCTTCCAGATTGTGTCATTAAGAGAACCCGCCGCTTTACTTGCTTTTAAGCTTTGTTGTCGTACTTCTTCAACATCTCCGTAACTATACCTTATTTCATTAAGCGATGCAGGGCATATAAACAACGATAAATTTAACAGATAATTGTTAAAGATGTTCCAAATGAGTCTACCCGTTCCGATAAGTAACAGTATAATTATGACACTTTATTATTTTTTTTCTTTTCTCAAATATTTGTGTTTATTGCATAGTAAATAAATTAATGTTATCACTGAATACATAGTAAGTGAAAAAATAATCCGATTTATAAAATTAATGAATATTTTATGCATAAATGCAAGTAACAGTTTTTCAAAAATATTTAAAAACTAACCGAAATGTCCATCTTTATTTCGTCTGCCGAAGTTTTCAGCAGCTCATACCGGTTCGGACACGATTTAATGTTTACATCTTCCTGCATCGCATAATGAATTTTACTATAGTTATATCTATTCCCAGATATCTAAACCTTGCTTCCTGCTTTATTATTTTCCCATCAATTTTGATTTTACATCGTAGTGGGTATTTAGATGTTGTCATACATTTGGTTTTTTCTGCTATTATCAAATTGTATTTCTTAGCTGTTGTATTGAAGATATATGTTAATCTTTGGAGCCCGTCTTCTGTCTCGACGATTAATGCGGCGTCGTAAAAAAAAATTCGATACTGAAAGCAAAAAATGTGCCAAGAACAGCCTAACTGCGATATCTACTACTGAAAGTTTCGTTAAACTTAAGATTAAATAGATATTGTAAGATCGCCATTACTTTTGTATATGTAGCAGAGACATAGTAGGTACAATAGAAATAAAAACTTTCTTTCGAGAAAGCTGATGATTCAGCAAAACATGTCGAGTTGACTATATTTTGTAAAAATTGAAAGTTGGGAGCTAATGTGTAATAATAAATCTCACAAGTTTCTATGGAAGCCAATTGTTCGTCTTGGCTTCGCCTAGCTTAGTCTCTTAGGTGTAAGAACGTCTTTGTTGTAATATTAAATAAAAATAAAGCAAAACCTGCCTATAGCTCTACACAAATTTTAAATTGATACTTATGGCTTTATGTAGTTGATAACTTGTTGATGGCTTTAGAACGATTGTATAGCTGAATGAGGTAGATTTCAAGTTAATGGAGATGCCGGGGATAGTACTCGTTGTTCTTTCAAGCAGCTATTGAGTTCTGCATGGTATGTGCTATACTTCCACGATACACTTAACTAATACTATAATACTTCTGTTGTCATCACATGTGCGGTGCACCACGATGCTTCAGGAAGTTCCACTCGACAACGAGGAACAAGAAAAATTTCTTTATGCCAAAAAACTAAAATGAGAACCTTTGTTATCGAATGTATACGTTTTAAAAATTTCCTTGCGACAGAAACAAACATTTTTTTGAAAGGAGATAGCTTTTGGCTATGAATATAATAATTAATAAAATAAAAGATTTATATAAATATCCTACATTCATATACGTATTGAAAAGTTGTAAATAAAGCGTGTCAACTAAAAGTATGAAAGGAAATTTGTACTCACCCCAGAGACGAAATGAATTTATTAGCAGAAATTCGCTTCAAGTAGATGAAAAATATTAAAAAAAAGGATTTAACTTCGATATTGAAGCGAAGGCTGACGTGACAAAACGGAATTGCCAACTGACAAATACATTTTGTTGCTTGAAGTACACAATGAAGATACGCGATCTGAATACGGGGAATAGAATCAAAATAAGTGAAAGATTAAACAGAATATTGTAGTTAATAGAAGAGTTAAGAGCGCCAACTTTTTTTGAATAAAAATAGTAAGCCAAAAGACAAAGTTAATAAATCAATATAATCAAAGGAAATTGAAGTATAATAATTATGTAAAGAAAAATGTCAAATATGTGGCGAACTAACCAGACCAACAAGGTCGACCGCGGTCTAGAGAATTGATTTAAAATCGAATATATGTATTCTAAATAGTAAATTAGAGACGAACACTGACTATACTGACAGATTACGTAAAAGGACGGGAAGGTGATTACAAACACAAAATAGAGAAAATTGGAAAATATTGATGAATACGCCATCGACTGTCTCGACGATGCGAACCATAATTATATTAATTCTTTGAGTAGCAATTCCACTAAATCAAGGAAACAAATAATATCCCATTGTGTTAGTAATTTTTTATTGTTTATCCCGGCATGTAGACAGCCGCATGAAAACCAAGTATCTTTACAAATTGCTGCTGATATGTGTAACCTGTAATAAACGTCTTTGGAAGAAACTACCATAATATTAAAATTATTTCGTGATCTACAAATAGTAATTGTAAATTGTTTTGTAGCTTAAGGATCATTCGAATTGATGCTGATATTTAAATGAACAAATGAAACACGAGAAGTACATAGTTGATAAAAGTATATATTTTATAAAGTAGTACTAAAAGTCTTTCGTCAAATGTTAATTGACATCTTAATTATTTTTAATATCCATCAAATTATGTAAAGTTGAAATTGCAAGTTATGACCAAATATCGTTGTGTGGGAATTTATTTAAACTTCGTAGGTTTGTAGCGTGTTTACACCGGAGATATCATTATGCCAAACGTAGATTCTGCTTATTTATTTATTTATTTATCGTATGGCATACAATAAGAACACACAATTAAAAAAATCAATATAAAAAACGTTACATGAAGTATTACAAACGAACATCTAATGTATTATTAATATAATGTAAAACATTTTCGGTCGCATTCAGGAACTCATCGAAAACTCCACGGAATCGCCTTCGGGGACATTCTTCAACAATGTGACGGACGGTCTGTCGTTGCGCACCACAGTCACACTCAGGAGTAAGGGCTTTTTTCCATCTATATAAGCTGTCAGCACATCTACCGCTGCTTGTTCTTATTCTGTTTAGCGTTGTACATGTATTGCGGGTCAGTTCAAAGCCTGGCGGTTCCTTATCGATACAGGCCATTTGATGTGCTTCCTGTGGTGAGTCGCTCTCCCATTGTGTTGTCCAAGCTTTGGTCAGGTTGAAATGTTCCTGCTGTAAGGAGTTGGCTCTTAGCAATGGAGGATATCTGGAGCGCAGTCTGTTTATTTCCATATTAAGCTTATCTTGGTGTATAGGTAGTTGATGGTTAGCCTCAATTTTTCGATATTCTCTGAGAAGAAAATGACTTCTTCGCAGTTTCGGCGGTGGAATGTGACTCAGAATGGGAAGCCAATAGTTCGGTGTGGGTCTAATTGTACCTGAGATCATTCGCATTGTCTGGTTTAATTGAGTGTCAATCATCTTTGTGTGTTTGCTATTGAGCCATACCGGGGAAGCATATTCAGCCACCGAGTATACAAGTAGATTCTGCTGCTTTTTATAATTAACAACATCAGTACCCAAATTAAATTTACATGTTTTGGCTTTTAGGATACAATGGAGTATGGTAGAGGTAATATCTTAGGAGGTTCTATGGTGTTCACTGAATAAGAAACGAAAAGCGAATGGTGATGAAATTGTCTCTTTGTCAACTATGATTTATTAAACTTTTTGTTTTATTCTGATTATTTTAACGTTCTTATGTAAGAGTGTACCACACAAGTGAACTAGCTTATGAAGAGTTGAACTTAAAACTCCGATACAGTATTCTCGAACGCACTGAAATCGGTCTTGATAGATTATGGAGGTGGAGGTCCAGAGTCTCTCATAGAGGTGAGAAATACAAGAAAGGATTGATACAAAACAAAACAGAAACAGGGAAGGGAATAATTTTTAAACAAAGGGCCACTGTTTCTAAATGTTTGAATTAAAAAGAAACGAAAATGGGATCCACAAGGAAACTAACTTCCTATAGTTGGCTACCATGTATCACAAAAATTTACTCTAAAAAATTTCTTTATAAAAGATATAATTATAAAAATCCTATCGGGCTACATCACAGAACGTTTTCGGAATAAATATTCCATCATCAGTGCTATTTGGATTCTGGTGGACGTGTTTGAAGCCACAAAATATATCCATATAAAAATACTGCAATATGTAATTTTATTAACTAGGGTAAAATAAACTTAAAAATTCATAAAAAAATTGTTTTACATTTTGATACTGACGTGTCACAACAAAAAATGGTCCGCTTTAGAACCTTTGGCAGAACTGAGATATAAAAATTGAAATACACAATTTTATTTTTTGTGAAAAGTTTCAAAACATTTAGAGTGTAAATGGACCTGAAATTTTTGATAAACAAAAACAGTATGGTTAGAACCCTGCCTGCATCTTCTTCTTGTATTTTCCTTATGCCTTATTACTAAATGACCTATCTTATCTTTATTTTAATTTTATGCACAACAGGCCGTTAAGGCCTAGGGCAAAATCTTATCTTATCTTTAAGCTAAGCTATTTTTCGATGGTTTGCCCATGTTTATTGTCAACGGCACAGTTGACTTTTCATCTTCTTCACTCTCATTCTGTTCTGGTACTTCTTGTTCATCTTCCGATTTCATTAGACAAACAACAATATATGATCGAAAATCGATTGGGGATCTAGAGATTTTGTTTGCCAATCTGAAAAGTTTCCTGGCATTTACAATGGAACGATCAATTACGTTTTTTAAAAGTGGCCACCACCATTTCTTTTCTCGTACAACAATCATGTAATTCGCAATGCCGTCATGTAAGTCAACGCCGCCCATACATCTATTGTATTCATGGATAACATTCGGCATGGGGATATCTACTTCTCCTAACAAAGACTCAAGGAATGAGGAGAAGATGGATTTATGGACCTCGTAAAAACAATTGAAATACCGGAATACTTGCATTTTCTTGTGTCACGACAATGGTGAGGAAAAAACATCGATTTGGTGATCCATCCTGTATACAGTCCTTACTTGGCACCGTATGATTTCTGTGCGAATCAAAAACAAACAACGCGGAAAACAAGACGCTAGATGAGGCGGTTCGTTGAAGCTAAAAAATGTCATTTCTGAGATACCTATTTTGGACTAATACAAATACTTCGAAGATTGG
This sequence comes from Diabrotica balteata, assembly GCA_918026665.1. NCBI lineage: Eukaryota > Metazoa > Arthropoda > Insecta > Coleoptera > Chrysomelidae > Diabrotica > Diabrotica balteata. The sequence goes on along the minus strand of OU898283.1, from coordinate 93,471,550 downwards.
TGTATTCGAATGCAAAATTGTATTGATCTCAAAGTATTAAGAATAGTTTGAAAAAAAAAGCATATTTTCGTCAAAAATATGATTTTCTTTAAAATGCCTTATTAAAGTTCAAAAAACAATATTTTCAAACAATTGGTATTGTACTATTAAAAAAAAAATAGAAACTGCAAATGAATATTAATTGTTGGTAAAAATAAGAAAAAGTATAACTCTATTTAGCAAATTTAATTTTATTTAGAAGAATAAAAAAAGTAAGTAAATTTAATTTGAGAAATATCAAACAAAGCTGTCTGCATCAACAACAGATGCTGGATTATATCCCAATCGTACAGTTTTTTTAAATTGATCCAACTTTTCTTCCATAAAGGAATTTCCTTGAGTCTACTAGTTAGCGAAGGAACAAACTCAACTGCCTCAAACAATAGCTAATCCTGCCTAAATGAATGTACTGATCAAATAGTATAGCGCTTAATGGAGTTAGCTAATTGCTCTGCTTCTCGAATGGCGCTACAGCTCAAATCAATCCTTGGTCTCTTCCAAACTATACCTCCAACCTTGCCGATCTTCTCCAGGCTCTCACGTCTAGCCAAATTTTGCGCGTTCGCTGCTATTTAATCCTCCTACCTTTTTTTGGCCTTCCTTTTTGTCTTGCACCCTGCATTTTACTATCTAGGGCAATCTTTTGGTCTCAATATTTGAAGATCGGTGCCTCTTTGAACAGTTTGTAGAGTTCATTGTTGTACCTAGATCTCCATACTCCGTTTTCGTTAATACGTCCGAATATCTTTCTTTTCTTTCGAAGACTTCCAGTTTCGTTTTGTGTCTTCTGTCGCCACCCATGTCTCGCATCCATAACATTATATTGATCTAATAATAGTTTTGTAGAACCTGATATCTAATCTCCAGTGTGTGTTTCTGTTTGGTTCTGTTTAATACAACTCTCAGATATGTCTACTGTTTCAATATCGTCCTCTAATTCAATTGTTCGTCTGTTTCCCCTAATACTTGTCTGCGTTTTTGTCTTTTGAATATTTATTTGTAGTTTGGTCTCTTTTGACTCTGCTTTTAATTTTGAATATATTTCTGCCGCCTCATCTGTTCTGCGAGACAGATAATGTCATTGGCATAGGCAGCAATCTGTATTGATTTATTTGTTAGGAGATTACCTCTTCCTATTTTCAGCTGTCATATCACATATTCGAAATTTAGGTTGAATAGTGATGGTGTAGCCCGTCTCCTTGTTATAATACTTTGACTATTGAAAAGTTCTTTTCTTTGAGCTCATTATGTAATCTGACAGTTGGTGTTGACGAGTTAATTGTTGCTTTTACTAGTCGGATGTATTTTTGGGGGATATTAAAGCAATGTAATATTTGATCTAATTGATATAACTTACAGGTGACTTAATAGTCTTCCCGTTTAAAATGTTTCCCGTCGAGAGAACCACTCAAGAGGAGACCATCAAGGATGGTCTTCCCATACTCAACAGATGGTGGAACTAAGAAACGAATTTATATAATATATTATCAGTGAAAGATTTTTCTTATATAAAAACTGTGATCCAATTGTAGTATTGAAATATTTTTTCAGGCAATTTTGTCCGAACCTTCATACTTTCGATGTGTTTCTCTAGTGCTTTGTCTATCTCTTCTATGGTGACGATTATATTTTCGGTAATTTTTCTATTTTTTCATTGTTCGTTTTCTGCCATGAATATAGTACTAGAAATCTACACTAGTTGTCTCGCTAAACTTCTATTAACTTCCATATTTTGCTAAATGAACATTTTCTTCCTTTTCGGCTATATTTTAAGCAATTTGTGTATTACTTAGACAAGATAAGTAACGAGGAAAATTGTTCAACTGTCGTAGCATCAGATTCAACCAACAAATAATGTCATAAAACTAGGAAAACATCGTTGGAAATACTCGTTATATAGGAATTATAGACAAAATAAGAAATGTAACAAAAATGAGCATGAATTACTTAAATTTATTATTTATTATTTCCGGTTATAAATGTAACTGAATTTGTTATTCGTTAAATTTTTATACAAACAAGTAGAGTAGCTACTCATTATGTGGTTATCGAATCCATCAACTCTTAGAAAATTTAGAAAAAGGATTTTACTGGAGATTTCTTTATTAGTTATCATTAACCTCGATCTCCCCCATATGTTTTTACAGAACTACCGAATTCGCTTTAGATGACAATCAAGAAAGAGGCGGCCTATTTAAAAAGTTATAAAAATACCCATCGGGAAAGCAATTTACAGAAGCGCACTATAAAAGTCCTGATTCCAATTCAAAAGGCGTAAATTTAGATTCTGAATTAGACACAATGTTGTGTGGTAGTATACCTGAAACAAACTCCGAATAATAAAGCGTCTGGCGATATTAAAATAGCAGACTGACACGAATGACAGACTATGAATGATTACGGTCACATGATCGTATTAACAGCCGAACATAGCGTCACCAGAGGTGTGACTACAATTTATTTGCAAGGGACTTTTTATTATTTTGTTACTGTCATTCATAAAATAGACTATATCCTGAATTGCGCCAGTCATTATAGACATCTGAATTTTTAAAACATTTACATTAAGTGAAGTGACCACAAATTGTAGGAACTTTGATAATCAAGGTTTGAAAAAGTCAAGGTGTTTTGATAAATGTATGACACAATCGTTGCCACCCTTAGGTAATCCTTCATAGACGATCTTTGCCTCAATGGTCGTAGTATATTTTTCAGATATCCTGACCTTAGTTTACCTTTAGCGCTACAGTCATTTATAGGTCTCTCGGCTCCTATATTATTTTTTCAATCCTGACGTAATTGAATCAATAATACAGAAAAACAGCAGGTAAATACGGACACAACGAGTTACTGAAAATTGTGGAGCAGCAATGACAGAACAATTAACAACATTAATTAATAAAATTATAAAACACAATAAAATACCGGAAGAATGAAAAAACCGGAAGAAAAGAGATAAAAACAGCCAGAAAACTACAGAGGTATAAACTTGTTAAATACTACGCTAAAACCTACAACTAAAATTTTACAAGTGCTAATAAATCAGAGGATAAGTTTAGCAGATAAACAACGGGTTTTCGTAGTGGAAGATCGTGTACAGATGCAATATTTGTTATAAAGCCAATGACTAAGAAATCACTAGAGTATAATAGACCAGAATTTCGGTGCCTAAATGACCTATAGAAAGCGTTTGACAGAGTAAGACAAAGATGTAATCCATCTTCTGTATAATAAAGAAGTCAGAATATATGGACAACTTACAGAACCTATAAAAATAGGCAGCGGAATAAGATAGGGGGATTCGTTGTGCCTCATGCTCTCCAATTTGATTATGGATGAAAAGCGTTAACAAAGGAAGAGGATACAGAATAGGAAACAAAGAAATCAAAAGACTATGTTACGCAGACGACCCAATATTGATAGCCCAAGATGACGATAGTCTTCAAAGACTGGTCCGCAGATTTAACATAGAAGAAAAAGAATTTAATATGACAATCTCATCTTAGAAAATTAAAACAATAGTGGTCAGCAAAGAACCAACCAGATGTAAAATAGAAATTGATGGCATCAGTATTGAACAAGTAATGGAAATAAAATACTTGGGAATTACACTGTTGAGCTATAGAGACCTAGACAACAAAGTAAGAGATCAAGTACAAAAAGCAAATAGCAAAGAGAAGTGAAGACATTAGAAGAAACAGTGTAGAATCTATAAATGAATGGACACAAAATAAAAAAAAACAATGGAATAACCACATAAGCAATGGAGTGCGCAAAAGATGGAGTGACAACCTTCCATTGAGGTAATAATCCGCCAATTAACAAGCAGAATTGCTTATAAAGAGAAGGAAAAGAAGAAGAAGACGAATTCTGATGTAATTAGAGTTGACACCAAGCTACTGAAAGTCATTCTCTACGTCAGGTGACTCTACATCTGAATACAGAACTGTTGATTTCAGCCACGATACTGAGTGCTCCTACAGCGCACTGAGTTTTGCTCTCGTGCAGAGATATTTTTTACAGGTACCTATCTTCCTAATGTTGTCATGGTTTACGACAACAGGACCTTCCATTTTTCTTTTTTAACCTACTCCATTTTCATCTAGTGGCATCTTACCAGCTGGTTTTTCAATGTAATGGTTACGCCGTTTGTGTATGACATACCTTTTGAAAAGGTTTTTTAAAAACCTTTGATAATCCTCGGTATAAAAACTAAATTAAATATTTTTTGAGTACTGAAGGTAGTTTAAAAGCAGAGGACCTAATTTATTATAAATTAAACTTCTACGAAATTTATATAGATCCATCTAAAAAAAATTAATTAAAGCAGATCTTGTAATAAGCCTTCCCTCTTTTGGGTTGTTACTCCCACACAAGAAATTCAAAATATCTGTTACATAACCTAACTTGTATATAACTGATGATCTGATTTCTTAAGACAATGTTAAACAAAATAAAATAGTCTAAAACACGCTTAAAATAGGTATTTTCTTACTTTTGTAACATATACAGGAGAGTTATTTGTCAGTAATCTAATCAAATTAATATACAAGGTCATTCGAGGCCAAATCTTATTTGACTGTCTAAAGAACTCCTCTGAAGAGGATGAATTTACTTGGATTGCATATTGTTAAATCTGTGAAATGTATGTAAGAAGCTTTAACAACAACAAGTTGAACAAATTCACTACAGAAGAATAAGACAGTCGAATTAATTTATGTCTAATTGGCACAATAACTATCTAGTTAAAAACTCATTCACACTGTTTGTGACTAACATTTTACTTTCACATCTACATAGAAGTAATGTTAGATTAAAAATAATGTGTTGAATACCAATTTTACTATTAATTTTCTCAAAAATTTTAAAATCTAGGCCTAACCAAATTGAATATTGACAATGTCAAACTACAATTCAGCATGGTAACTGAACAAAATGCCATGATTTATCAGTACCCATAAAAATCAAGTTACTACAATCTTACATCTTTCCTATACTGTTGTACGGAGTTGAGTTGTGGACTCACATATTTTACCTACAAGAAAATTGAGGCTTTCGAAATGTGGCTTTATCCTCAAATCCTGAAGATATCCTATACCGACCACGTTACTAACTAGAACGTTTTAATAACAATGCAAAATAAAAAACAGTTGTTAACCGCAATAAAACTAGCCAAAATTGACTACCTTGGTCAAATCATAAGGAACAGCGAAAGATATAGGTTGCTGCAATTAATACTACAAGGAAAAGTAGAAGGAAAACGAGGACCGGGAAGGCGAAAGATTTCTTGACTCAAAAATCTGCATACGTGGTTCAATACAACAACCCAAATCTTTTCAAAACAGCAGTTTGCAAGATACAGACTGCCATGATGGTCGCCAACATCCAAAACGAATAGGCACTACAATAAGAAGGAGAACTAATTTACTAACGACCCTTATATTTATGTGATTCCCTGGTCTATCTCAATCATGATTTTTTTCGATGGCTCTGTAGTATTAACCTTCTGGGAACACCTCTGATATAAAAACAGCGGTAAAATGGTAGTAGTCGGTGTCGACAAATAAAAATATCACTAATACTCCGAATCGCACATATCTATAAATATAGTTGATAGAGGAGTGCTTCGATTTCCACATGTTTAACAACACGATGTCACATGCATTGATAAATGATTTGTGAGACATTCTAACACGATACACAATAATGCCTGATTAAACATAGTACTAATATATTACATATATATATATATATATATATATATATATATATATATATATATATATATATATATATATTGTTGTACTTTTGAATGTCCATTAGCAATAAAAAACCGATATACAAATTTTATTACTTAAATAAAAATTAAAATTATTGATATTTCATAAAGACACGGGCATATAAATTTTCAAACATCCTGTATAAGACAAAATATGTATTTTAAGTTGTTCGAAGAATTGTTCATTAGGCCTCAGAGACAAGACTTTCAAATATTATCGATAAGAAATTTAAATAACTCGGTTATTGTGGAATGGATTTACCCGTAATAAAAGTGTATATAGACAGTGTTTAAACAATAGACCGGGATTTGCGGTGGTTTTCTCCCCGAAAGATTATATCGGTAAAAGTTTACTAACAAAAGACATTGAATTGAGAAACAGGTATCGTTTGTAGCTATTAGTAAGAAATATTTGTAAAGCAGATAGATTTAGTTAGAATAATTAAAGAATGTTGTTTTCTGGAATTACCCGAATGACGTTTTATAGAGAGAGTTGGTTGGTAACGATATACTTCACCGAGGTGGATGATTTTTATTGGTCAATTTTTGAATGCAAGGAGGTAGTGGTTTTGGCTATGAGATAGGAGAGAGGAAAGGAGTTAGTCAGTTTTCGTCGCCCAAGAAGGAAGGAGCTTTGTGGTTTGTGTTTGTTTGCAGTCCCGAAGACGTAATTTACCGGGTGTGTTTATTTGCTGTGTAAAAGCTGATCAGTGTGAGGAACGGGGTACAGAGAGATAGAAAAACCAAAGGGTAATAAGAATATTAATATCAGACGAAGCCGGAAACATTTGAAGTTATAAACAGGCGCGGAGATTGGCTCAAAAGGAGGCTGCATAGAATTACACGAGTTTGTTGGGTTGCAGATACAAGGACAGATAGGAGAAAGGTGTACGTCATCTGGACCACAATAGGAGCAGAAGCAGAGAAAGGTTTTTTTTTATGGCGTGGCCATAGAATTACAACGGCAGAGAACGAAAGGTCAGTCAATTTTCATTAGAGCAGGAGTGTGGTTTTCATTTATTAATTAAATAAATTGAATAAATAATAGAGACAGTTAATTTTGCGATCATTTAAAGAAAAAAATTATAAAGAGAGCTTAGTTATAACACATATTAAAAATCAATGTAAAATAACATTTGGGTCCATGATAGAAAACAACTTCTCATATATTTAAAGTATTATATTGCAAATATTACAGGATTGATTGTTATATAAAATTTCATTAAAATAAAGGACATCTCACATATAGTTCAGTTGAAATTCTGTGTATTTTATTCAGGTCATATTACCTATCCCAATTAGGAAGCCAATTGGAAAATATTTTGAATCCACGATCAAAGGTAAATAGTACAAGTTAAATAGCCTGAGATTGTAATTAATTAATGCTGATTTATTGTGATTAATTGGAGATTAGATCATTTAATAAATATAGACAGGATCTTTTCTAAATAAGCAATAGAATACAATTTAAATAGCATAACAATATATATATATGTATATATATATATATATATATATATATATATATATATATATATATATATATATACAAAATAAAGCCCGATTTTTAAATATTGTTCCAAAATGGTTTAAAAAATTGTTTTATGATAATTAAGTTTACTTTATAAAGTAGTAAAAATATTTTTTTTTTCTTGATTTATCTGGAACTGTTTCCTTTTGGGTTATCCCCCCATCTAGAACGGTTTCCTGTTGGGTTATCCTACCCCCCACTTTTTTCGACATTACGTCAATGGAATGAAATACATACATATTTTACAACTTCTTTGGCTTGTAGTATTTGTTTGTAAAATAATTAATTTAAAATATACAGCCACTTTTTAAATGTCAAACTAAAATAATTCACAGGCCGACAAAAGTTGACCAATAGTCGAAGTCAGAGATTAGAATATACTTCAGAAAGTTTTTTTTTATGTTGAATCCGCATCTGAACTCCAAATTGTAAAATTGACTCTGGTTTCTGAGATATCTTAACGTAATTGTGCAAAAATTTGTCCATTTTTGAGATGTAGCATCCTCATATAATTGTTCTTCCAGAAACTGTTATAACTTAAAGTCTTAATATTTCAAACAATGTTCAGTTTACTCAGATATATTCTTTTTCGGCTGAGATGTCCTATTTTAAAGTTTTTTAATTTTAAAAAAGCTACAAACCATGTAATTATATATAGTATACAGGAAAATCTAAATTAACAAATACCAAATTCATAAAACCTTATTCCAACAACCTCAAAACTGATAACTCAGATAAAATAACCCCAAATTTAATAATCTCAAACCTGCACACGCCAAACTCATAGAAACCATCCAATCTCTAGAACAAAGTTATTTGAGAAATCTCAATCGCATTTAAAAGATAAACACTTATACTTTAAGGTGTTATGTGCACTATTTTAAGAATAAAAATTAGTAAATCAACAAATTATTGCCAATTGTTTTGATAACGATATCACTAGCTTGTGACATTGCCTATCTACTATAAGAATGTTTGATTATTGTATTTCTTAAAATATTATTATTTTATATATAATAAAATAAATAAATGTCAAAATTGTATTTCAATTTCACTGCAGGTTTAATCTATATAAAAAATATGACTTTTTAATTACTAGCAGAAAGGCGTTTTAGATTATTATATGAATTGGTTTTAAATGCAAAATTTATTAACAAAACGATAATCAATGTCTGCATATTTGCATATATGTATTACGCATATTCTTTAAATTTTTTTTACATATTTGCCACAATTTTGTGCATATATAAAGGGTAGGTAATAACAAAAAGGTAAGAACCTAACAACTGAACCTAACTTACCTTAGTACAAATGTGCATATAAAAAAGTTATAGCCCTTTGAAGGTTCAAAATAGAAATCGATTTTTTCCAATATATCGAAAACTATTACATTTTATACTGAACATGGATATGTGGCTTTCTTATGGTAGGAATATTTAAAAAAAACTAAAATTGAAATTTGTACACACTATAAAAATTTTATGAGGGTTTTGTTCCCTTAAATCCCCATAAATGTTTGTATACGTTCCAATTAAATTATTATTGTGGTACTATTAGTTAAACACAATATTTTTAAAACTTTTCTGCCTCTTAGTACTTTTTCGAAGGGGCTACTTTTTTTATTACGGTTTAAAAATTCTCTAGGCGGCTATATAACACTTATTGCTATGTATTAAATAGTACCATCAACAATACATATTGTCAGTAATAAATGTTCCAATTATTGTACATTTAAAATTATTAAGAAAAACTAAATTTTCTATTACAATGGTGTACACCTTTTCAGAAATGGTAGATATACATTTGATTCCTAATTGAAATACACTAGGGAGATGATTATTTCTTTCCGTTGTTCGTTTACGAGAAACATGCACATTGTGACCGCAATGCTACGACCGCGTTGGTAATAATGGTCGAGCAAAAGTAGATACAAACGATGAAGAGATTTTGGAAATAATTGAAGAAATCTCTGGAAGTAGTATAAGAGTAGTACCTGTTCAATTAGACGTTTCTCACATGATGATTTGGAGAAAATTCAAGGAACAGCAGTTTCTTTAAAAACACACAAAATGTCATTCATTAATCATGTTTTGTTTACCCACGAAGCTACCAATAACAAAAGTAAAGTTCGTGTAACCTTCTGGTCCACATAAGGTCCGAAGAAAATCCTCACGCAAAAAAAGTCTCTCATCACCAAAGAAATTAAGGTCAATATTTGGGCAGGAATGGTGGATAATAAATTAATAGTGCTAGTATTTCTTCCAAACAATTTCAACGGTGAAAATTATTTACACTTTCTATAAAATGTGTTACCAGAGAACTTAGACGAGGTCAATCCCGCAGAAAAATAGTGCTTTTTACAGGATAGCGCTCTAGCGCATTATCATAATAAAATAAGAGAATATCTTCTTGATCAGTATCCTGGAAGTTAGATTGGAAGAGGCCCTGTTGCGCCTATTTCCTGGCCACCCAGATGTACAGATATTAACCCAATTGACTTTTGCTTATGGGGTTTTATGAAAGGGTACGTAAAGAAATAGAATCATGGAAGCTGCAAATCAAATTCTTCAGTAGCTCATGATTTTCCAAAATATTCGATTTTCCTTTTTAAAACGGTGTAGAATGTGTATTCAAGAAAATTGAGGTTATTTGACACATTTGTAAAATCCACCACATATTTGTAAATGGTTAAGTAAGATTATAGAGACCTGGTAATAATATGACAATTTATTTATATTTTACATTTTGTTAGATACTCAGAAATTTTTAAACATATTAAAAAAGAGGCAGCATCTTGATAAAAACTGGCTTATCGAAGAAGAGACAAAAATGTTTTACAAACATTGTGTTTATCTAATTGTACCACAATAATAATTTAATTGGAACGTATACAAACGTTTGGGGGGTTTAAGGGAACATCACCCCCATAAAATTTTTATTTTTTTTTAGATATTCCAGCCACATGTCTATTTTCATTATAAAATCTCTAACAGATTTCGATATATTGGAAAAAATCGATTTATATTTTGTAACTTCAAAGGGCTGTAACTTTTTTATGTGCATATTTGTACCTAATAAGGTAAGTTATGTTCAATCAAACTATTTTTGGTCCCAGAATACGCAATTTAATTTATGACATACCTCTTTTTACACCCTGTATATGTGCATATTTGCTCTGTTGTGTGTTACATATATTTCGGGTATTCTGAATGAGTTACAACTATGAGTTGTAACTATGTTTAATATACTAAGTATTATTAGCTTTTATTTTTTTGCATTTCGTCTTTATTTCTACTTTTACTCATTCTTATATCTTAGCTTTATTTTATTATTAATTCATATTTTAAAGACTGTCGATTTGAGAGGTCTAAATTTAAAAAGGCTTTAAAAGGGTGAGACTAAATATTAGTTTCCGTAACCACGTTGTAAACAGTGTGTGTTAAGTATAAGATGCATTAACTTAATTCCACTTTTCCCTTGCATTAAATTAGTTGCCTTGGGCATTTTTTTATATCCACTGATATTGACGTCTTCGCGTTCTAAAACCATTCGAAGAAAATACGCGAAAGAAGACATCAGAGTAGATAAAACTCGTGAAGTGAGTAGTTCTTTTAAACACCAAAAAATTTCGTAGCAAATTGTTTGTGCAGTTGATGTTTTTCTGGCTATAACAAAACAGCACTTCAGAATTTTTACGACTATAAATTTCACATTAAGAACAAAACGACTGTTTAGAAGATTCGAAGATCGAGTTTATAGCACCAAAGAATTCCTATATATCTAAATTAATTAGTAACAAAACAAATTAATGTGTGGCAGTGTGCGGATGACATAAAAATATATACAGCTGTCTTAATGGTATGCTAAGCCTACTTGTAAAAACCAGAGTTTTAAATTTAAAATCAAAAATGTATTTTAACAGATCGTATAAATAGAATCATGAGTTATATCATCCCATTTAATTCGCGTACGAATCAAATAAAAATAAAAGTAACAGCCATGGGATGTACATAAAGTAAGAAGGGATCTATGGAAGTTGTTCTTTGCAGGAATTTAAATATATCTGCCTATTTCCTGCTCCTTTCAGTCGCGACTTCTTTCTTTTTACCAAAAAAATGGCGTGTCATACTTGGAGAGTGCCGACAGTAATGCATACTCCTTATAGCGCGTTAATACTATTTGTGGTTTAATGAAATTTAATATCTACTTATTACTGAATTGTTAAAACTTTTTTTATAGTAAAATCACACATTTAAGTTCTTTAAAATTTAAAAATCTTAATTTTTTCTTTAAAAATTTTGTTTAATAATTTTAGTAATTTTCAAAATTTGATTTAATATAATGTAGAATATATTCTTCATTTACTTTTTCATAATTATCTTGTATTTATGTTTATTTACTTCATTTTGAGTATCATTATATTTCATCGTAAAGAATTGAAAAAAAAACAAAAAACCGGGATGTGGCACTCCGTGAGTGACTGAGGAGGGGAAGCCATAGCTTTCTTATCGCCTACGTACGAAGCAATGGTTTTTCATTTAATTTAATTTATTTTCTTGTATTTTATGATATTTTGTTTTATTGTATTTTATTTGATTTTATTTGATTTTATTTGATTTTATTTGATTTTATTTGATTTTATTTGATTTTATTTGATTTTATTTTATTTTAAGAGCGTAGGCGTAAAATTTCGGGACAATGCTTTTTAAATGCATTCATTTCTTTCGAATCCTGAGAAAACTAACAAATATTTTTGAAAAATTTAAACGCAAAATGAAAGATTACAATATTACCGAGGGCCGAATGTCCCTTAGAATAAACAGAAAGTTTTTTTTTAATGAGATATTTGAAATTAAAAATCACACAAAATTTTCTTTCCTTTCACGACTGCAACTTATTAAAATAAATATTATAGAAGTCTTCAGGGATTTTCGGCCCTGAGTAATATGTATTCTTTAATTCTGCGTTTAAATTTATCAAAAATACTTATAAGTTTTCTCAGGATTCGAAAAAAAAAAAATGAATGCATTTAAAAAGCATTGGTCCGAAATTTTGCGCCTACGCCCTTAATACAAATATTTCAAAATCAAAATTAGCCAAGTCGATCCAATCGTTCTCAATTGTTATAAAATAGATATAAAAAGCCAGATGACGACCACATATCTATAGAGGTAACTTATATAAAAAATGCAAAATTTAGTTAAACGTCAGATCAAAATAAAATATTTAATTTTCATTACAATTGGTTGTGTTTTTATCCCATTTAAATATTATCTGTCATTATGCCAGAGGAAATTAGTTTCACCATTTTGAACATTTTTGTTTGCGTGAAAAATTATTTAGTTACAGGGATTTATTTTTTCTGACCACTGATATTTAATTGTTAATTCGTGGGTTACCACTTTGACATTACAACAATGTAAAGTTTTATTAAGTTATACCGGGTATTTAAAAAGTTATAACCAATATTATCTGAACATCGGTTCAAGTTTAACTCCCTGTATATTTCAAAGGGAATATAGGAACCACAGTTTGCAACCTAGTTTTTTAGTAATTGTTAAAAATTATAAAACATATTAGTTTTCATAATATTCGTTAAATCAAATACAGGGTAAGTCAAAAGGCAAGTACATTATTTTCTTGGTAATTTTAAATAGAATACCCTTTACTGTATATCACCATCAAAAAGTACTAATATCGTACTTCAAATTTAATGACGTACTCCCTATACCTAAAGTTATCAGTTTTTTAGATATTTTTATTTTTTTTATTATTTTATTATTTTTTTTTTAAGAAAACAATTTCTTTCAAATAAAATTTATATAAAATATCAGACGGAAATTAAAAAAAAATACCAACACAGAAAATAAAAAACAACATTAATTTTAACTTATCTTACTTAAGTAAAGTGTTCAAAATTACCTTTCAAAACATCTATGCATACTTGAAAGCAGTCATTGAAAGAGTTGTTTACATTACTAAGCATTTGTAAAGAAATATTTTGAAATGCAATTCGGATTTTATTTTTTATATCATCCCTTGTTGGAGGTTTTTTATATACATCAACCTTCCATCAACTCCAAAAAAATGCTTCCATTTTATTGAATTCTGGTGACCGTGGGGGCCACCTTACCGGTCCATCCCTTTCGATCCATCTTTCAGGATGTCGTAACGAGCTGACTGTTAACGTCCAAGCTTCCACGCTGTGTAATAGTACACTATATACATAACACTTTATCATGTGGTATCGTAGGGACAAATCAGGATTACGGGTGATGAGGAACTGTCGCATCTTTAAGAAGGTGTTTCTTGCCTGTTCTATCCTACATTTAACCTCTTGTTCTTGGTCTAAGGTTTCATGTATCCAACAGCCTAGATACTTTTTGACTTGATCAACTAGATTGTTGTTGACTAGTATGTTTATAACTGGTGTGTGTTTTTTTTAATTAAAATTGTTTTGGTTTTTTATACATTCACCTTAAGGCCGTATAGTTCTCCTTCTTGCACTACTTTGGTTAACAGAATTTGTAGTTTTTCTTCACTGCCAGCAATCAGTACTGTATCATCGGCATACCTGATATTGTTCACGATTTTTCCATTGACTTTTATTCCTTCTTGTGCTTCGTTTAGATTCTAGAGCATGTGCAAAGATGTCCTCTGAGTACAAGTTGAACAATAATGGTGATAGTATACAACCTTATCTAACTCCTCTTTGGATTAATTACTATTTAACTGGGAATAAGCCACAATTAAAAGTTACAGTACGTTTATCGACGTTTCAATTTCCACTTCGGAAATCGTTCTCAAAATACCATTTTGAGAATAGAATAAAATCCTCTTTGGATGTTTATGGTTTCAGTATCACCCATTTCAGTTCTGACAGAGGCGTTTTGGTTCCAGTAGAGTTCACGTACTGTATTAATGTCGTTTGGATCCAGGTTCTTTTTTTGCAAGCATTCTATTAGCTGATCGTGTTTGACTTTGTCAAAAGCCTTTTAATAAAGAATTTCTTTATATTCCCTAAAAGTCTGTCTATTCCAATATTTACGGTTTTTATAACGATATTATCTTCTACCACCGCAATTTTCTTCAGGGCGTTCCTTATTTCGTCTGTTGATATATTAGGTATCAATTCCAATCCTTGGTTGACTAATTTTTTTCCTGAGTTTTCTAACTTTTTATATATAGAAATCTTTACTATAAAAAAATACCCTTAGTAATTTATCTTTGTTGGTGATGATATTTCCATCTTTATCCTTTAATTTTATTTTTTCCTACTCAAAGTCATACTTAAAGACTAAAAATCAGTAAATATTATGAACTAAAAGTTTGGCACTCACAATAGTCACAAAACATTTCTCTTACCTCACAACATCATCTTTTTTTTGTTGACTGTAAAAAAACAGAATATTCTTATAGGAAAAAAGTTGATTATTTTCTTAAGTCATAATTCTTTGAATTAAGTTAATTCTCTAGGCTAACTTTAGAAATGCATTCGAAAAATAATTAATTTGTGTATCTCTAGGTTACCTTCGTCACTACGTTCAGTGCACTACAGCTGGTTTTCTCAGTAATATTATGTATTGTGTAATATGAATATAATTAGTCATACGAATAATAATAATTTTTTAAAAGCCCGTAGCAATTTATCTTTTTATCCAATACGGCAACATTGTTTTAAAGTTCCATTCATACACATGTCAATCGTTCATAAAAACGAGACAGACGGTCTAAGCGAGGCCCCCAAAAACGTCTCCGGTTCCTAGAAAACGCGTAAAAGCTCGAAACGCATCGTTCGAACACTCCTTCAACTCACATGTATATGCCA
Organism: Diabrotica balteata; assembly: GCA_918026665.1. Taxonomy (NCBI): domain Eukaryota; kingdom Metazoa; phylum Arthropoda; class Insecta; order Coleoptera; family Chrysomelidae; genus Diabrotica; species Diabrotica balteata. The sequence continues at coordinate 93,456,373 of OU898283.1, read as the reverse complement.
TTCCGAGAAAACAAATGAAATTAATAAAATGTCGGTCCCTTTGATCGATGCCATCGTTAAAAAATCAAATAAATCGGACTAAGTCACAGTCCGGGCTGAAAACAGGACCGATTTTTAAGTAGGTAACACCAAAAGCTTTAAATTTAATTGGTAATAAATCGGTTTAGGCTTTAAGATCAAAAGATTTGACCGCAAAATACTTTCTCAAAGTATGTAATGTGAACTTACCTTAGTTTCGAAATCCATCGTTTGAAAATCTGTGTTTGAACCAAATAAATATCACCAACAAATTTCAAATAAGAATGGTACTCGGCTAAAGTTAACCCCACTAGACAATATTATCACCAAATTACTCACTCACTTAGAGTATACTTGAAGAAACACAAAAAAAAATAGTAAAATCGTAACGGCAAAGTTGTGACCAGAATAAATGAGAAAATTAAAGATAAAATATTTATTAATCTTTTTCCTGGTTATTCCCAATTGTCCTAATAGCAAAATATAAAAGGCACTTAAAATTGTGCTGAAGATATTTTCTTGTGGCATTTTAAAGTAATTACTATTGTATTAGGAATAAGTCACAACTGAAGATTAAAGTAAGTTTATTGACATTACTGACGCAACAATAAAACATTTTTGCACAACGTTTACTATACCTGGAGGCCTTGAATTAATCCATCCACCCTTGCGCACAAAAATTGGATCAGTGTCGACTTTTTGAAGGAGTTTGGTTTATTTGCTTACAAAATTCATCTCATGGAAAAATGAAATCCTTTTGACTACTGAGTACCTATTCAATCTAAAACTTTGAACAAAGCCCAGGACATCTACTCCATGGTCCACCTGCAAATCACAAATCGCACAGTTGACTCATAATGTACTGCGATTACCACGTTCTCCAATCCATAAGTGCCATAAGACCATGGGATGTATGGTACAGGAGGAAGAATGATATCTAAGAGATACCTCGAGAGAGCTTGCGAACTCTGGGGGATTATGGCCAGGGCATGATATGCCATGCCTAACAAAATTTCGTCCTGACTTTTCGGACACCAGACAAAAAGAAATAATCCAGATAAGGACTCATAAACGAGTGATTCTTTCCACAAATAAAAATATAGAAAGAACTATCGGTAAATCGATCCCCGTGCCGGACTCTGTCTCTCTCCCAAATTGGTCACAATGATTCCAATTAGCGTCATACAGGCGAATCTTTAGCGGAGAAAGGCATAGAAGATCCATTGAGTCTATGCGGAGATCTTTTTATATAGAAAATCTGCCGAAGTGTTGAGGACTCAGAATAATAGTTAATTGACACTGATTTTTAGTCGAATGTCAGTAAGTGAAACTACGGCATTTGGAATAATGATATAAAGAAATCTGGTGTGCTGATCATTAAAGTCAATGAAGGGGGAGCCAAGGTTTCAGCAAGATGACACTATATACTAAACACCGCATGTTATAATCGATTTATTGTATAAGACGGATCTTTGTCACAAACTGTAGTTTGTGGCCAAATGACCAAATGACGCCAACTTTATAAAGACTAATACGGCGTTTTAATTTATTTAAATCAACAACAAATTTAAATCAAGTTAATACTGCCAATGTACTGATACTGTTTTATGACATGTTCAAAAAATAAACAGATATATCTAAGGTGTACCTAATTGTTATTATGTATAGCAGGGATCAATCAACCATTTGGTCAACTAGATTTTTTGCCATGTGCTTTCATATAGCGATAAAATATAGTAGATATTGTTTTGTCTGTCAATTTTCAGAAGTAAACGTTTTTTTACGTTCTATATAACGTACTAGCTTTCTTATTTTAAATTTCCCTAATGTTTTATCAATTATTTCATATCAAACATCCCTTTTCCTGTTTTTAAATAATTAATATTAATATATTGACCTTTTATTTTTGTTTATTGGTTTGCTTTTATCCTAAAAACTAAAATAATTGGCGCCCTACTTCTACGTTTTAATTTCTATTTTGTCTGCTAACTTTTTGATCCCTGTTATCTCGAACTACTATTTGGAACTACTAATTTTTAAATATTATTGCCAAACATCACTCCAGCAATAAGGTCTTTTGATCTATGTGTTTTACCGAATCTTGAGTCTCGTCCTATCCAAGAAATATATAGACTGGTAATAATTAATTCACCATCAGGCTCAATTCCTCTACGATTCCATTCGTACGAGAAATCCATGGACTGGTAATAAATCTACGTGCTGGTAATTAATCTACAAACAGGCTCCATTTCACATCCAATGGACTATAAAAACAATGGTTTTATATAGTCACCAGGATTCTGCTCCATCTAATGAATAATTAGGAAATCTGATATCGCAGTGACACCGAGAATATCGTCAACTTTTCATCCTGCAGCTACATCGAAAACAACATTTGAGTTAAATGTTCAATGAAGTGATTTTTCTTTAAGGTTAAGACCTTTCTACCGTTGAGCCTTCAGTAAAATAATTTTTGTTTGGACCTTCAATAATTTTTTAGACTTTACCCATCTTGTACAGGACTTACTGTAATGTAAAGAGACATCTGCCAATTTATTCAATAAACTATGTTTAAATTCTTGTCTTATGCTTTGATCTCTCTTATGATCATTATTGCTACCATTGTTTGTCTTAGGGATTAGCTAAACTACATCTGAGAAGAGCTAGCCAGGGTAAGGAACTCCATGATTGTCTTTGTGGTGCTAAAGATGAGATACTTTAGCTAAGGTTGACCTCCTCACGATCCCACGAAGTCATTCGTAGATTTCAATCAAAACAGTAAAACCCACGTGGTTAATACCTTAAATGACGTAGCTCATAGGTGGAAGTATCCAGTTCTGGTACCCGTGGATATGCAAAGATAAAACCAAAAAGTATTTCTAATGTTATGTCTCGGAAAGCAATTGCACCAAGACGTAATTTGCATAGTCCAGCTCTTCTACATTCAGTTCTAGATAGACGTTGTCCCGCATATCTGTGTGTACCTGATGAGGAAGAGCGACCTACGTCCTCAGGTTGTGCCACAAAGTGGGTAAGACACCACAAGAAGCCAAACGTATGACTTGAAAAACAATAATCTAAAAAAGTTTTAAAAATGGCAATTAATAAATCAGAAAATTAATAATTTACCGTTACATTTGTTACTATCTTTACAGGTCTGTAATCGCTAATGGCAGACTCCCACTACTCGTTTATTTGGCAAATAATTGTCACTTGTCTATATTTCCCATATAGTGGGAGTGATTTACTCGGCTGTTACTTGTACAATTATTTGCCACAAGGCTGACTCATATTCATCGAGCAAAAAGACAAAAGAGGGAATGTAAAGGTAGTGGTGGCAAACATATTATTAGACAGGAAGTGCGATCTTTAGAGGCCACATTAAACAAGGAAAGAGAGTCTCTCTCCTTGTTGGACATCAAATTTAGTTGGGTTATGTTATTGTTTGTCTCAAATGTGACATGAAATCTTATTTATATTGAAGTTTTTTAACAATTGTGTCGCATTTTAGACTTTTATCATTAATAATTAATTAAAACTTTCTCGTCTAAGACACATTCTGAAAAATATTATATAGCTACTGTTGATAAGTGTCGGAAAATTTAAATTTGGCGCATTCGCATTTCCGGATATGTCCGCCCTCCTTTTCATAAGGATTAGATTCCCTCTTTTGTCTTATTGCTCGATGCTCATATTACTCAGTATTTGACACATATTTGTCACTTATATTTTCTATGGGTGGGGTGGTTCACTCGGTCATTGTACAATTATTTGCCACTTGCGAAGTTCTGCCAGTTGTCGGTAAAAATGCCGCGAGTCAAAAGAGTCACGATGGAAATAAAATAAACACTGAGGGCCGAGAGGCGAGAAAAGCTGCTTTACTTGCCAAGTACCCCAGTACTGGCGTAAAGTAGTCCGAGTCCGCTATAATGGGAGCGCTGTACTTGACATTGAGTCCGAAATTTAATGTATTTGGCAAGTACGTATTGGTGTACTTACCAAATACACGAGTAGTGGAAGTCTGCCTTAAGATGACCATAATACATCATATAACTACTGTCAGTTCTAGATAGACTTTCGTCTTTCGTAAACGGTCAACTTCTATGAATATCTAGGAGTGTTAATATAGATACTAAGGTGAATCTCTGCACAGTCGCAATCATTCATACTAGTACAAATTCTTAAAATATTTTACAAACATGGATCAATTTAATAAGTAGGACAAGTTAAATATAGAAATGTCAATTTAGAGGTTAGAAAATATTACTTCAATATTAGCTGGTAATTAAATATTTACTTACCACATACAATCGAGCACCCAGGAAGTAGTTTGCCGTTATAACAGGTCTTAAAAAACTGAATATGAGGCACGAAAATTGATAAGAATTTAAATAATACAATCATCTACAAATACGCTGTCTCTTATCGGAAACAAAATTCAAAGTTTGCAATGGGTGAATTAATTACCATCATTTGTTATCTTTGTTTGATCTATTATGTTGTATGGAAACATGCGGCTTAATTTCAAAGTTTAGATTCCATGAGTAGAAAAAAAATGTAATATAAAATAATTCCCAGATAATGCCATATTTGTGCAAAGAACCAATGGGCAACTATATGCAAAATACTACGTCAGCAAAGCTCTTAACATTTTGTTTCTATTTAATTTGTTGCTATTTAAGTGTACTTTGTTTGAACGACACTTTATGGAAATTAAAAAGTGTTTTATTTTAAGTTTCATACAAAATGTTCCCTTCAAATTAACCTAGATTTAAATAATCGGTACAAATTAAAAATCTAAGGCCGGGACTGCTGAGTGCGGTATTAATTTTCAATAAAAAACATTTTAAAACATTGTTTTGTTTTGGTTCTCGTTCTCCTCCTACCACTTTTACCATCATCATCCGCAGCATCCTGAGAGAGTGCGATATTCTGAGTTATGTGACATGATAACGGCTTTGGCGAATCAACCTCGCAATCTTTTATTAATTTGATACTTTGTTGTGCGAATAAGTGTTAGCTATATAAAGTTGATTTGTTTTTTGATTTATTTGACATGTTTGAGTTGTTCTAAATGGGAAAATCTTCAATGTATTGTTCGCAGCTTGCCTTAAAACAATGAATATTTCGTTTTATTTAATAATAAGATTGGGTCAAGAACGTTTTACATTTTCAGAGTAATTTCACACTAACGTTGTCAGACTTCAGTAGAAATTGTTTGAACTTGAGAAAAGCAACAGAAGGTTACCTTAATTAGGAAAAATTTGTAATACGCAAAATAACATACAACTCAAGAGATGATATCTACACGAAATGTTCATTTAGGTCAGTAAAGGAAAGAAAAAATCTCATCTAGGTTTTTAAAGGTTCTAAAGGATTAAGGAACTAATTCAAAGAAGAATTCCTATAAGTGTTATTTATTCCAGAAAAAACTCATAACTAAACAGTCAGAGTCACCAACTTACACTTCCGAAGCTAGTGAATAATTTTCAGCTAGTAAAGGATAGCTAACCAGGTTAATAAAAAGAAATGCACATAATATCAAGATTACAGGAGAGTGATCCAGCGGATGAAGCAGCAGCAAAAATATTTCCACAGGAGCTAACGAAAATAATTGAAGATGGAGACTATTGTGCCGATCCAGTATTTAACGCTACTGAAACGGTAATGTATTGGAAAAAAGCCTAACCGTAGTTATATCGCAAAAGATGAAAACACTGCAAGTGGACATAAAGTAAGTAAATATCGAGTAACATTGTAGCAATGTTACTCGATTGCAGTAAATTATAGCAATGTATCAGGAGATCGGATGTTGAAACCGCTCTTAATAAATAAATCTCTTACACCACGTACTTAAATGGTGAGAGATTTAAAACAACTACTAGTGCATTGGATGGCTCACAAGAAAGCCTGGATGACAACAGATATTTGACAGAATGGTTCAATAATAGCTTCGTGCCAGAAACGAAGGAAAAATCTCTCGATTTTTAAGTTTTATTAATTATTAACAATGCAGCAGGTCATCCATACTTAGAACATCTAAACGTTCAAATAGAATTTCTTCCGCTCCATATGATAAACCTTTAAAGACGTGTTCAAGTAATTTTCTATTTTTGACTGTTTGATTCATGTTGCATCTGCTTCCCCTCAAACAATACCAAGATTCTTAGAAGGTACAGACTAAAGCAAAAATAATAATTTTGGTTTCGTCAATTAGAAATCTTTGTGTGAAGTCCAAGATTGTTTGAAATATTGGCGAAGGCAAAGGTAAAAAGTAAAAGACAATCTTTTTAAATGTACTGTATCATAGGAATTCTTTAAGTCAACGAACAATAAATAAGTATTTAACTTTTTGGTTGTTCTTTTCTCTTTAATTTGTTGAAGTAAAAATATTATCAACACAAGATCTGTCATCGCGGAATCATTACTTTCTTTTTGCTGCGTAATAGTGGCTTCCCACGATCGGCAATTCTACAGATCATCGCGGACAGCCAATCAGCACGGACGCCAACGCACCGCAGAGAGAGCTCTTCCTACAGTCCGTGACAGTCTGTGTAGGTCTGTGACAGTAGTGTTTGATTATATCATAAAAAGGCCACTCAGGCTTGTAAACATCATCAGCCCCACTACCAGTTCCCATCGATTCTCTAACTTTTGTTTTTTGCCTTCTGTATGTCGACATTAAATTATCTCTATTCTTTTTTAATTCTTTAATCGAAATAGTAATATTCTTCAATTGATTTTTTATTCGGTTACATGCATCGTATGCATCGTTCCGGTTCTTATGCTCTGGCGCCGTAGAATTCCATAAACTTTGTTCATCTTGCTACAAATTTAAAAAATCAAAAATAACTTCGTTTGTCCATTCCATTTTCAGCAAAAAACTGCAAAACAACTTTGACAACACTACAGACAACTACTCGTGTCAGCGAATGAAAAACTTCTGACTTGCACTTGTCGTCTGTTAAAACACAGACGCGCTAGGATCGCGTCGCACGAGCATGTACCGCACCTTTGATGTTACCGACTCTAGATGGATAGGACGGACCAGCACGGACGTGCCTGCGCTACCACGGACGAGACCCTTCCCACGGTGCGTGGTGCGTGCTGGTCCGCTTAATAGTGGCTTCCCACGGTCGGCGATTCTACAGATCATCGCGGACAGCCGATCAGCACGGACAAGAACGCACCGCAGACAGAGCTCTTCCAACGGTCCGTGACAGTCTGTGTAGGTCCGTGACAGTATTGTTTGATTATATCATAAAAAGGCCACTCAGGCTTGTAAACATTAAATTCGGCATTAAATTATTTCTCTTCTTTTTTAATTCTTTAATCGAAATAGTACTATTCTTCAATTGATTTTTTATTCGGTTCCATACATCGTATATATCGGTTCCGTTTCTTATGCTCTGGTGCCGTAGAATTCCATAAATTTGTTTCATTTTGATACAAATTTAAAAAATCAAAAATAACTTCGTTTGTCCATTCCATTTTTTAGCAAAAAAACTGCAAAACAACTTTGACAACACTACAGATTACTCGTGGCAGCGAATGAAAAACTTCTGACTTGCACTTGTCGTCTGTTAAAACACAGACGCGCTAGGATCGCGTTGCACGAGCATGTACCGCACCTTTGATGTTACCGACTCTAGATGGATAGGACGGACCAGCACAGACGTGCCTGCGCTACCACGGACGAAACCCTTCCCACGGTGCGTGGTGCGTGCTGGTCCGCTTACGTCCGCAATATCGCCGACCGTGGGAAGCCGCTATAATGTTTACATTTTTGTCTCCTTTTCTCTGGATAGAGCTAATAAACGACAACCTCCAATATTTTCAAAAATTTTCTTGTTTGATTAGACATTTATTAAATATCTTTGCTATAACAATTCTATTAGCGTTGTCGATCGGAGATTTATAAATTCAATGGGCGTGTTTCCAGGTCCTCCATTTTCCTTAAAGTTCGTCTCTTCTCGTCCACACTAATTGGTTGTACTTCATCTATTGGATGTCTATATAATCTGTATTACAGATTTCTCAGAAGTCTCTGTAATTTATTTTGCAGTGTAGCCTTTCTTCCGTCAATAGAGATTTCTAAAATTCTTCCCACTCTCACTTAATCTCAAAGATCCTTCATGATCTTTTCTGTGATAAACTTCAATGCTTAGTAGTACTAGTAATAGATAGATACTAGTAATTTTCAGTTATACTATTGTACCTCCATGTGTCATATAGACAATTGAATATTCTTGTTGAACAATTTAATTATTTCATGGTCAGTTTTAATAATTCTGAGTGGAAATTATCAGATCCTGGTGCTCTTGATGGGTGGTCCAGTTTTGTTCTAATGGTTTGATTCTCCTCTTTGGCTATTAAAAAATGGCTTATTCAAATATATTTTAATCACTTCACTTTTTTCTGTTTTAGAGAAAATTTTTTTCGATATTATAGATATAATGGTGTCGTTATATGAGTGCATTAGCCTCTAACAAGCGTTTATTCCATTGAACACATAAATTTATTTTTATTTTTCGTTCAGCAAAACAAATCAAAGAAAGCTCAGTGACAACTTTAGTATTTTTTAATAGTTCGTAATATTTATGATGCTGGTGACATCTGCCAGACATTCGATTAAGAAGTATGCTCCAATAACTAATTTTTCAGGCCTTTGATATCTACGCGTCAAATAAAATATAATACAAACAATCTATTAATTTTGGCACTTTCTTGTCTACTCTTTTATAAAATAAATATGAATCATATTATCCTAAGCTCGGCAGTGTCGTAGCGTACGGGGATTTATTAAGTAAAAATTATTTATTAAAAAAAATCTATATAATTTCTAACATTCTATTTTTGTTGACATATTTGCATGAAATTGCCTTCTTTCCCCGGGTGACTTCCTTGTGACACAAATCCACGAAATTCACGTTTAGGGACACAGACGATCACGATAGATGAAATCAAATATGCTATCAAAAAGAAAAAAGATAATAGCAGCTATGGCAGCTGAATTAGACGAAATACCTGTAGAACTATTAAAACTAGTGGAAGAGAATAACCTGAAAGTATTTACAGATTTGTTCAACATGGTATACGGTACGGGAATGCTACAGCAAGAGTGGCTGAAGTCAACCCTTATAACCATCCCTAAAAAACAAGAAGCAAAATGGTGCTTTAACTATCGAACATTGAGCCTGCTTAAAGTAATGAGAGAGAGTAAGATAACTTATGACGAGTCTTTGAAAAGTTAGAGGATGAGATTAGTGAGACTTTGTTCGGGTTCCGGAATGGAATGTGTACTCGAGAAGGACTATTTGCCATCAGCATACTGGTTCAGCGATGTAGTGGTGCAAACGTTGACCTACACTTATGCTTTGTTGACTAAGAAAAATCTTTCGATAGAGTAAGGCAAGGAAAACTAATATCAATACTTATGAATAAGCTCGTTGACAATAAATTAATCCAGATAATCCAAATATTATCTTGAAACCAAAATACCATAATTCAAATTGATGGGCAACAGTCAGAAGAAACGAAGATCTGTAGATGAGTTCGACAGAGATGCGTTGTATCGCCACTTTTTTTAACTTATATTCTGAAGAAATTTTTAAAAACACGCTCAATAATAACAATAGTCGTTAACGGGAGTTACCGTTAACGAAAAATTTATTAACAACTTACGATATGCAGATGACACTATGATCATTGTAATAAGCATCCAATACCTACATCTAATCGAAATCTTAAGTATGAATAATGCCGAGATGGGAATTAATATAAACGATAAAATAAGTCACAATTTCGACTTCGAAAATCGTTCTTTATTTTTGAGAATTTTGACGATATTCGAGTTGAAAATGAAACGTGAAAATAAACGTATTTTCAACTGAAATTGTGGTTAATTCCCATTATAGATAATAAATAATATTAAAATCGCCTAAGAAAATAGCTTTCGAACAATATTTAAAATAATCACTTTTCGTTTAAAATAATCATTCACTTGTGGAACCAATCTTATCTGCAAAACCATTTATATTGGCCTTGTTGCATGGTTTTTTTCTACGATATTCAAACGTCCTATACCCTTGTCTTTAATCCCCGACCATTAGTGAGGCGGGATGTTTAAGTGTATTAGTTACACACCCCTTCTCATATTTTTCGTCTGGACGTCTTCGGACAAACTAGGTCTTATCATCTATAATTTTAAATAAGGCTTCATCGCTGATGTAAACCTGTGAATGTGAATAACAATTATAAAGTGAGAAAATAAAACGATTTCTAATAATTTACCTTAAGCCAATCATCAATAGACCAGCCTTTATGGGTCTTGACCCAAGCTAAGCGATTTTTGGGCATTTGTGGTGTTAGTTTTGGCTTCTTAATAGGCCTGCAACATTTAAAGCCCATGCCATACAAATTTCGACGTACGGTAGCCACCGATACTAAGCATCCTTTTTCTTCCAACTTATTTCTTAAATAAAAAATAAAAAAAAGAGGTTAGATCTTTGTAAATGGCTATATTTGGTAAAAACCCTTTAAATTACATATAGTTACAAAAGATTGTACATAATGTTAATCACATTTGATGTTTAATATTAAATTAAATTTGACTTCGGGTAACACACACCTATGTTTTAGATGAGTTCCAGTGGCCGGAGAGTAAACCTCTTCAAACGGGCCTCAGCTGAGGCCCTCATCTAAAAGTTCCTCATGAGGAACTCATCTAAAACATGGTTGTATGTTACCTGAAGTCAAATTTAATTTAATATTACACATCAAATGTGATTAACAACATTATGTACAATCTTTTGTAACTAGATGTAATTTAAAGGGTTTTTACCCTGATATTTTGGGGGCTCCGGCATGTCAATTTGCATTTTAAACCTGATGATGGAATTATTATTCCGAAAACGTTCGTGTAATTGATATACCCCTTTTAAGGGTTTTTATAAATATACCCATTTACAAAGAACTAACCTCTTTTTTGTGATACGTGGTATACAGTCAGCTGCAGGAATTATTTTCCTTGTGGATTTTATTTCTTATATCTCTATGGCCCTTCTGGGTTTTACGGCCAAATTTTTTAAAATTCGTTTCGCCCTGGGAGTGACTGAATGGTTTTTGGCCACACCGGCCCTTCCGAAATCAAAGTTTGGGATTTTGACTCAATCTTCGCACTGACGACTGGGATACACCACATTTTCGTGCTATCTCTCTCTGATTAAGTATTCTCTAATAGAGCAGTAATGAACGAGAATTTCCGAACACCAATATCTTTAAATTTACCTATCTAAAAATTCCAAACCAAAATCAAAAGTAGCACTATTATGCAATAATGTCAATACTTATACTATACTTATACTGGTGCAAATTTTAAGTAAACTGACCACCAATATATGTTTTAAGTAAAAAACCCAAAATGTAATACAATTAGTTACTCCATACTTTAAGCACATTTTACTGTCATCTGTAAATTGTTGACAATCCAAGAAAAATTTATACCGTTTTCTACGTAACTATGTACCCAATAGTTATGTAACCCATTCAACACCTTAGTATCCAAGTGAACATACTTTCAGTGCGATTGAAATCAAAAAACTGAAATTTTTATGGTAATAAATTGAGCAGAGACTGTATATCGTTTATGCTATTCTTTGAGCCGGATTTCCTTTTCTACTTTCTACTTTGGTGCCACTGTTCCATAATGTTTCTTTCATACAGTAAATGTGTAATATTGAACATTACTTATTAATTTTGGCATACCAAATTTTTGAATAATTTTGTTATTTCATTTTTTGTTTGTCAAATGTTAATCCAACACACGTTTGTGTTCTCAAAATTAAACTTAGAATGCAAAGAAACTTTTTAGTGCCAAATTTCATTAATGATTGATCATTTCACGCATTGAGATTCGGCTCTTATTCCCCATTACTGTCAAAAAAAAAATCTCTTAATAGCTAATCACCGACACCTCTTGTTCATAATTTTTGTTTTTCTGTCTGGCGTTTGATGATTTATTTAAATCTAGTCGACTCTTGGTAGATAGTGTGATTTCCAAATCTATTTCTGTGGTCCGTAATTATATACTGAATGCGTTTCGTGCAACACAAATGGTTCCAATCTTCGATTTTAGACATCACCATTTTCTTTTATTATTGAGTATATTTTTGTACCTAGATATATTTCCGCATTGTATTAAGAATAAACTATGTTTCATTTCATGTATTTATATTAGTAAATAAATAATTTTCTTATGTTAAATGCAGTTTTCAAAATATAAACGCATTGGAGAAATATACGAGGCTAATTTAATTAAATTAAAAAGTAATCTAAAAAAGACAGTTATTTGCTCATTTATTTTGAGGATAAGAAACCAATTCATGAAAGGTTCTTACCTAGATGAATCGATAGGTCGAATGCAACTTTCATGTCGGTCCATTCACCGTCTGTTTGTTTCGAAAATTGCAGATTTTTTTTAAACTACTGTTTAAAAAAGTTTAGGATGTTCCTAATTGAGTATTTAATAATAAACAAAATTTAAAAGTCAAATTTATTAAAACTCAAGGATGTTACACAGAAAAAACGAAAAACAATTAAAAAAAATTGAAAATCTGCAAAGAAATAAATTTTTTTTTTTTAATATAAACACGTTATTAAAAACGATATTTAGTAGAGTGTATTACCTCCACGTGCACTGATTACGGCTATCATTCCATCAGACATACTTCGGATTGAGTCGCAAAGTCTGCTTGAGGGATTTGCTCCCATTCGTCACGAACTGCTTGCTCCAAATTATTCATTGTTTCAAACTCACCATGGTTACATCAAATACGTCGTCCCAGAATAACTCATGCATGCTCTATTGAATTTAAGTTTGCACTCCTAGGGAGCCCTGGTAATAAACGAATCCCAACTTCATCCAAGTAATCCCGTGTTATTCTTGCGGTGCGCGGTCGAGCATTATCTTGCGTCAGACGAAAGTTTTCTCCAACAAATAGGACAAATGGCACTACGTGATCTTTCAAACATTGCTGAATATACTATTGAGCGTCCAAATTGCCCCCTTGGATTGTAACAAGTTCTGTATGAGCCTCTAGAGAAATGTCTGCCCACACCAATATAGTACCTTCACCAAATTGAACTCTTGGAGTAAAACAAGATTATAACGTTCACCAGCTCTTCTTCTTATCCTAGGCCGCCCATCTGATTATGATCTGTCAAATATTGATTCATCGGTGAAAAGCTCCCCAATTAAGATGTTCGCGAGCGAAGTGTGAACGCTGACTCCAATGATTTGTAACGCTTGTAACCTAAGAAATAGATCTTCAACTTCAACTTGTTCCTGTTTCTTGAAATCATTATATTGCATCAAACACTGTACTTCGAGAAATTCCTAAAGCATTTGCGATGTAAAGCAATAGCTTGTGCTACTTCTTCTCGTGTCATAATTTTTTTAATGCAAGTTTTAAACCGGAGACAATACAAAAACCTACAGCCGAACATAATCAGGAACTAAAATGAATACTAAGCCACTATTTCACATTAATAATAATATGTATGTGTAAAAGTGTTGTTCGCACAATACATCTAAACAGGTTCAAACAATAAAAAAAAAACGATATCGCTAATAAGGCATAAAATACAATTTAACCAAATTAAACAAGTTTTGATTTAAACACCAACAAAAAAACAACAAAATCCAAGTGTTCGGTTAATTTTGCACCCCAGTTTATTTAGGCAGTAACCTGAATTTTGGTTTCGAACACTTAAAAATCTTTTAATGAACACAATAATTTGATTTAAAACATTGATAAAATACAATAATAATAAAGCATGACTAAAATATTTAAGACAAAAAAAGAAAGGAAAATAATTATGAAGACGAAGAAATGCAATAAAGGAGCAGAATCACTGGGAGAAATGGAAACAGAAAATAATACGCTTAATCCAAAGCGATTATGCCAGTACCTGAAGTTAGAAAAATGTAAAGGCTGCTAATGAGGCCGAACAATGGGAGAAATTCTAACATTTGAAGAAATGTATCAATAAACTGATATTGAACAACAAGAAGTGAAAACATAGACACAGAAAAGAAAGTAGAATACAAGGAATCGCTTTATATACTTCTTAAAGAAAATATTCACAATTAAAAAAGAAGAACAGCAACAGAATGTGACAAAATATGCGGAAAACTAAAGTTGAAGATGACCCACTAAACAATAATAATAAACAATTAAACCGATTTATAAACTCAAACAATATGGAGAAAATAAACCATGTCAGACAAACATGGGATCAATAGTAACAATAGCAAAACAATATGACCACAGATTGTAGTAAAAAGTCCCTGTTTTTGATGTATGTTTGATGCTCATTTATCCTGACACTTAGTGATTATGCAGTTACTCTCACATAAAAATTGTTGTATGTGCAAGGTATTTTATAGATGCAATTCTTCGATTTCTTTTGCATCTTGTTTGGTTTGGTTCTCTACTAATATTATTATTAATATAGCGGCAATCTATATCATATCTCTATAATATAATAATTTGGAAATTCTTTTTTGGGATTAGGTTGTGATTTGAGTGATAACTTAAATCTAGGTTGGTGTGAGTTGGTTTTCTGTAAAGATTGGTTGCATATCCTGTATCCTTCTTATGATTAACACATCCAGAAATGGTACGGAGTCGTTGTTTTCTTTTTCCGTGTGAATTTGAAATTCTTTATTGTTTATGCAAATCAAAAATCTATTCAGTGCTTCTGGTGTATGAACACATCACCTACATATCTCCATCATACTGTGGGTTATTTGTCTTGTTTCTACATAACGTGTGCTTAAATTCTTCCATGAAAATATATGCTAAGAATGGATACAATGAAAAGCTCAGGGATAATATAAAAGTCATTATCTGTTTGAAGATATTGTCTGCGCATAGTATTAATAAATCCATTACGATGGTTGTCTAATTAGTTTTGCATATAGCCATAAAGACAAAAAATATAAAGGCTTGAAGTACTTTATTGCTTTTCAAAATATGTCTCACCGAGTTCGATACACTTTAACATACGTTCAAACCACTTGATAAAGCAGTTATTCCAGTCTTCAGTTAAAACCTGCAAAATCGCTGTAAAGTCATCGATGGCTTCTTCCGGCGACTAGAATCGCTGGCCACTCATTCAATTCTTGATCTTTGGGAACGTGAAGAAGTCGTTGGGACTTAGATCGGAGCTACATGGTGTATTATTTAAAAAAATCAATTTTTTACAAGAACTCTATTATCTTTGGGACAGTGTAAGCACTTGCGTTGTCCCAATGTAGAATGATTTGCCGTTTTGTGTTGCTATGTCGAAGTTTCGCAATAACTTCTGGTAAACAAACGGTTATATTCCAATCAGAAGTAACCATTCGTTGATCTTCTGAAGCAATTGTTGCCAGATGACCCGATGTTGACTCAAAAGTTGCTACCATTTTCTTTGATACACTTCGAGAACATATCACTTTTGTTTGTTTTTGCTCATCGTCAAACACCCACACAGAGGATTGGCGTTTTTTTTCCGATTGGTAAGTAAATTCGTTCGTAAAAAAAGTTCGTAATTCTCGAGTAAATTCAAGATTCATCGCCACTAGCAATACTACAAACGTTTTTTAGCTTCCTTTGTAGAACAGTTCCAATGTTATTTTGCCTTGAAATTTGTAAGACTTTGTGTTGAATTTTTTGCAACCTACCTACATTCATAACATTTATTAACCTTTAGTCCACCTACAAACCCAATTTAGAAATTTTCCAACAAAATTCCACGACAAATTATACTCTAAATTACAATATATTGATGGTTGTTACTGTTATTATCAATCAAATTTTAACATATTTAAATTTACTTTGGCTACTGTCACATTTAGACACATACCTTCGGTTACATTGACTGCTTTGTTCATAATTCCGTCCTAATATGTCATTTTAATCAGTTGCTGTTAACAAGTCCTCACAGACACTTCTTCTAAGGACTAACAAACCCAGTGCAGTCTTAGTGAGAGCGCCCACCAAACTGACGTTGCAAGTAGCAAGTAGCACGCGTCTAACATTTTATTTAAAATGTAACCAATGGAAACGAATGATTAGAATGCATGACGTCACTATCATTTTGGTGTGCGTCAAATCACTCGTTTCCATTGGTTACATTTTTAGTAACATGATAGATGCGGGCTACCTGCCACTTGCCATTTGCCACGCCACTTTGGTGGGCGCTCTCACTTACGTTGCCATGTGATTAATTCATTTTATAACTGAAACATCATTATTTTTAAATTATCAAAGATGTAATTTAAAGTTAATCAAACTACAATTAAGGTTTTTACCTACATATTTAGTGGCTTCAAATATGTACATCCAGCAAGTATTAACTACACTTTTTGTAATAACCTTAATCGATATTTTACCTTTCATAAAGTTTGCTTTAATTAAAGTAGTTATACTTATTTTAGGATAGTACTGATGACGGAATAGTTATCCCGAAAAAGTTATGTGGTGATGTAGCCCTTATTATTATACCTTTTATAAAGAAACTTTTAAATAAAAATTTTTTGTGATACATGGTATACAGTCAACTGCAGGAATTTAGTTTCCTTATGGACTTATGCTTTAACAAATTAGTTTAGGTAGGTTAGGTTAGCAACATATTGATACAGCGCACTTACGAAAATATTGGAATCTACAGATTGCCGTTCTAGATCTTAGGGTTTTAGGCTTACTTATTTTGTACGAGTCCACAAAATAATGACCGAATAAAAATGAAGAAAAATATTTCACACCCTCTTATTCAGAAAAGCGCCATGATAATTATACGTTATATGAAGTAAAATTCAAAAATGAAATGACAATGAAAAAATTATTAAATACAGTTTCACGATTTTTTACGTAGGTATTTAAAATCTTCTTGTTAGTCTTTCTCGAAAAGTTATAATCTTCAAGTTTTATAGGCTAAATGAAAAATAGTTAATTTTATTAAAGAGACAAACCATACGTTATTTTTACATGAGCTCGCTACATATTACTATACTCAGATATTTCGAAAAACTGGTCCGATAAAAGAATTTGTTTTTTCCCATACGAAAGTTAAATATTGATTTTGTTAAATATATTATAGTAATAATAATTTTCTTTGTTACAGGGACTCCGATAAACCGATTGCCAATAATGGCAAAGTCTGTTCTTGATCTCTATGAATTGTACAATTTGGTGATAGCCCGTGGTGGTTTAGTAGATGTTATTAATAAGAAGTTATGGCAGGAAATAATTAAGGGATTGCATTTACCATCGTCAATCACATCGGCAGCATTTACACTTAGGACACAGTAAGTACCTTTGTTTAAGAAGTGATGATAAATTGTAAAAAAATTAGGTAATTTCACTACATAATATATTGTAAATGTCTGTTGAGTAGGTGTATTTCGGTAATACTTTTTGCATTTGTAAATTGCTTGTGAAAATAGATCTTAGGTTAGTTTGTCCTTGATTATATTTAATTGTTTAACTAAACTATCTTACATATTGTGAGATCCTTAGATCTGAAAGATCTTTTGTTAAGACCTATGTTAAGTCCAACAAATGTATGCTTCTAAAGCCTATTATCCGTTTCGAAATTAGGTTTCGTTTAGATTTTAGAAAGACCTCTTCCTGGTACTTATGGCGTTAGAGATCAATCTCAATGTAGTTACAGTCAATATGTTCGGCGGTTCTATTTACATTTTTGTAGAATATATATTTTTTCAAGCAATTATTTTATGCTTTGGCGGCCATGACAGAATTATAGCAGTTTTCGTGCTTCGTCAATTGCTAAAGGGACTGTTCGTTGCTCTTACTGAATTATGAACTGTATATTTCAGAATCTTCGGTGCAGTTTAACAGTCTGGGATAGTTAATGATTTGGACGAATTGAAGCGTTTTGTTAGGCCCATTTTGTGACAAATTGTCATTAGAAGTTCTGCTTGAAATACTGTAGAAATATTTCCGATGGTTCTTGATAATCTGGTATGAGGAGCAGTAAACCTTATTCCTATTTCTTAATGTGTTTCTGATCATCAAAATATTACGTGAGAACACCTTTTGTGATTTAAGCGATTGTATGTTCTATTAAGTCACTCTCGTTTATACAATACAATAGAATACATAATACAAATACATTGTGGTAGTTCGTAGGCGTAATATTTGTGTTACTGGCATAATGTTTGTAGGAGTCTTCATGGATTGCATGATTCCAACCCTTAAAATATCCATTTCGGTCGTCGGGTTTCAGGTACTGATCCCGTGCTAGCGTAAGTGATTTTATATAGCGATCCTCCTTTCATGTAGATGTATATTTACCAGAGACTCGCGAAATTTATTTTTATAATACATTTATGCCAATCCGTCTCTGAAATTTTCAGTAAACAGAGTGAATACATTTCTACTATTAAAAATATTGATATATTTGGTAAATATTGGTAAGTAAATATTCAAATAACTAACAAAACCTTATAAGGTAAATAATTAAAAAATCTTTTGCTTTTAAAATACCTGCTTATGTTTACTTCAAGACAAGAATACAAAAAAAAAGAGCCGAACCACAATAAATACAGCCAAAATCGAATAACTCGATCACACCATGAGGGACAGCGAAATATATGGGTTGCTGCAATTAATTCTACAGGGAAAAGTACAAGGAAAACGAGGAACAGGAAAGCAAAGGATTTCCTGTCTGAAAAATCTACATACGTAGTTCAGTAAAACAACTACAAATCTGTAACAATAAAACACTGAAAACTTTGTTTTTAAACTTCCACAAAAATTTTATTTCAACTCATTATCACTACAGCTGTTTCGGCTGATTGCCTTTCTCAAGTGATCTATTTTTGGCATGCGTTTATACTTTATAGTCTCTAATGAAATAGGTTGAGGAGGGGAGAACTGTTTGTCTCAAGTTGGTCATTCAGAATTATATCTGTGTTTTTTAATTTGTTGATTTCCGTAGATTCTAACAAGGATAGCTTAGGCCTTTATTTTGAATGTGAAGAATTTTAAATTCGTCGTTAAAAGAATGATTGTGATCTAGAAGGTGAAGTGCGTATGTAGAATCTGTTTTTCTATTATTGAAAGCCCTTTTATGTTCTGCTATTCGTTTGTTAAAAGTTTCTACCAGTTTGACCGATGTAAGTTTTTGGGCAGTCGCCACATTTAAGTTTGTACACACCACTGTGTAAGTGTTTTTTATTTTGGCTCTTATTGTTTTTGATGTATTTGCCTAGGTTGTTATTTGTTCGGAAATCTGTTATTCCTTTCTTTTTTATGTGTTTGGCTATTTTTGTTCTAATTTTGCCTGTATATGTAATCGAACAGAAGGTACTGGGTTGTTTCTCTGGGGGTGGAAATTCTAATTTCAGGGCTTTCTTGTGTAGTTTTTGATTTTAAAATGTTAAATTTCTTTATTGAAATCTCTGGGCCTCTTTTTCCTAGGCTCAGGGATTTCACCATTGAATGCGTCCTTCAATTTGCCTTAAGCAATTTAACCTAAACCAATTCTTCTTTGTATTTCTTGTGTCTGGTTGGTGATTTTTAAGTCATAACTAAGATATGCTTTTATTTATTTGTAATCCCACTTCTTTGGTCGCCTGGGAAAGTTTACTAAGCATTACTTCGGTTTTGTTTAAGTAAACCTTCGGCCATGAGGAAAATATCGAGAATTCGATGGTTGTTAAGCATTTTTCGAGTTTATTCTAGTCTATAGGTGAATATGTTGGTAAAACATTTATAGAGATGGCTTATAGGTCTACAGTTTTCAATTGCCGTAGGGTCTCTTTTTTATGTTAAAATATTTTATATTAAAACTCTGTCGCTTGGTATTATGCTGTCTTCTGGACATAAGTTAAATAGACTTTTTTCCAGAGCTTCTGCTCCAAGTTTAATCGCCTCTACTACTATACCATATTCTTTGGTTGCCATTAGTTTATTTTTGACAGCTTCATAAAGTTGACGTTGTTTGGAAAAATGATGCTTATGGAAAACACGATTTTCGGCCTCTAAGTAAACAGTATTATTTAATAAATGAATTGGATAAATAGTATAGAGATAACGCTCGTTCAGATTACACTGTCAAATATTGGTTCGATGATTTGTATTTGGCGCACATTTTGAACGAAGTTTAAATATGAAATCATTATCCTGCTGATGATTGCAGCATTTGCTGACCATTGGCCAAAAACATAATCTTGTGATCACTTCTCAGCAATGTTTAACCTGATGAAGAGCAATATGTCGGACTTTTGGCGTCGATTGGTAACCGTTGAGTAATCGTTGAGAAATCGATTGAAAAAAACCGTTGAGAAATCTGGATCCATTAATATACAACAGAGAACAAAATAACGGCACTGCAGTGGACTGAAGCTGGAAAGATTCTTCTGAAGCGGCTAAGAGTGGATCAATGGGTCGGAAAATTAGTGCCTTTATGTTTTGGAACTGCAAAGGCATAATTTTAATTGACTATTTTAAAAATGGTAAAACTATCAATACCCAATATTATTGTGCATTATTGGACAAATTCAAGCAGGATTTCAGTGAGAAACGGCCCCATATACAGAAGACAAAAGTGTCGTTTCTTCAAGATAATGCTCCGGCTGACAAGAGTGTTATGATTTGGTCTACTCCGATTATTCTGTTTTTCCAAATCTGAAGAGATGGCTCGTAGATAAAAAGTTCAGCTCAAGCGAAGAGATAATTGACGAAACACACTCTTATTTTGCAGAGTTTTTAGAATCTCTGTATTAGCTAAAAAGAAAAATGTGTTTTTTACTCCTCTAAAGGAGGTAACTTATCAGATGTGAAGAAATTTAAAAGATTGGGGGAAATGCTCTTAGCTATAATAATAAGGCACAAACACGGTGGAAGGTTGGGTACGGGGAACAAGTAAGGACCTGGAAGTACTGGTCAATAAATAAGGTCCCAAAGAGTAAAAACGATAGGACATGCATTGAGAATGAATACTGAGAGAATAACAAAAGAATGTTTCGAGGGCCAATACATAGATGCTGTGATAGCCTACAAGATATCAGAAAAATAGGAGTTTACAACTGGAAAAAAACAACAAAGAGATGAATGATCGACAACAGTACATCAGTTCTAGAAGCTATTTAAATGGACATTTTGATTTTTATGTAATGATTTATTTATATTTTAAACCTAGAGATATATTGTTGGACATTAAGAATAAATGGCATTTTGAATTTAGAAATTGTGTAGTGGAATTGGTATTATATGATTTAAGTTTGTAAGTAGCTTTTGAGCCATAGGTTTTGCAAATCGGATAGATCAATAAATTATTCCTTCTTTAAGCCATTAAAGGAAGAATGTACATTTCTTTATGTTATATTGTTGATATCTGTTTCGTAAACAGCACTAGAAGCAATTCTGGTTCATTTACTACTCAAGGTGTATTTTGAGAACCCCGAGTTGATGATTTTAATGGCCTCTTGGGGGGATCTCCTACTATCGATTTGTAGAAAACGGTTTTTTTAATACACTGGTAATCGAAACATTAATGGGATATTAAAAAATAAAACCCGTCACGCATCGAGCCGTCAGTAATTAAATTTGCATTAAAATGGTTCATTCCGAGCTTTGAGGTGTACCTCATACCTCATTTTTTGTTGGTCCGTTTTATGATTGCTTTTCTGACGTATCAGTTTATAGCGTATTATTTGAATTTTTATTAACGCTCGGTAGGTAATAAATCACCGATGGACATTTTTGTAAACAGAAATGAACTCGCTCACAACGATACACATATAAAATTTGTATTATTGATTATATGTTATAACTATATATATACAGTAAGGATCACTCAAAGAGTGGTGGTTTTTTCGGTCAAAAGGTGGAGAAAAAGAGACAAAGAAGCTTTCTAATCAGAAAGCATCTTTAGTTCATCTAAAAAGACCAGTATGAAAAACCAAAGATCCATAGAAAAGTTATTACAAGTGTGTTACCCCAAAAAGACATGTAGCAGTCAATGATCTTAAGTGAGTAAAAAAGCTTACTACAATGGACATTCTGAGATCATGTTGTATAAAAAATTAATTGAAACTAGATACAGTTTACAAATTAACAAACTTAGCGCAGCAAAAGAACATGTGGTAATTGTACATGTATATAAAAAATTATGTAAAAAAAATTAAGTAAAAAACATTAAAATTAGTATGCAAGAGAACTAGAAAGATCGTAAGATGCACTTCCAATAATATATTATTAGTTAAATTTAATTTTAACCTTAGGTAACATTATTAATAAATTAATATTGAAATATAATATTTAAAAGTAAAATGAAGTTACCAGTCTTTAGCTTATAAGGTGCTGAAGGTAAATGAAAAGCAACAGGTTTAACATCCACGCAAACAACGTGAAAAGACAGTGGCCTTGAGGTCAAAATTTGACAGAATTTGACATGAGTCTACGTTGTGACTAGTTAGCCAGCCAACAGGTAAAGATTGATTCAACTTCCAAGGTTCATAGCGTTTAGGGGACACTTTTAAAGTAAACAATATATTAAGCCTAATTCTGCAAAATTAATGCATGATAAATTTGGCTCAAGTTACTAATGTCAATTCTCTTAATAAGAGCATTAGGGTGTTTAAGTATTGAACACGTTCCCAAAAACTATCTTTTAACGAGATTGCGTTTATTGCCATGAATCTTAACTTCATTAAAGTCCACTTTGTGCTTAGTGTTAATAGCATGCTGGGCAAGAGCACAAGTATGCTTAGATAAGTTGATACCACTTGGGTGTGTCGTGAGACGCCTTCTCAGTGATCTCCCAGTCTGACCGATGTAGCACGAGTCAGACTCAGCAGAAGATATATGATATATGACATTAACTTGCTCCAGAAAGCACAAGGGTGTTTTAGTTTTTGAAAACAAATTTCTAACAGTCTTAACATTCTTAAC
Source organism: Diabrotica balteata (assembly GCA_918026665.1). Taxonomy (NCBI): domain Eukaryota; kingdom Metazoa; phylum Arthropoda; class Insecta; order Coleoptera; family Chrysomelidae; genus Diabrotica; species Diabrotica balteata. The sequence continues at coordinate 93,433,385 of OU898283.1, read as the reverse complement.
AGCAATTTTAACAGGTACATTATTCTGTTTGTACAGTTTAACCTTATTTTCCTCAAGTTTTTCAGTAACTTGAGGAAAATATGGTAAAGAAGAGTAATGGGTAGTTGGAGTCCCAAGTACAGTATTAGGCAGAACTGTGTTATTCATGAAATTATTTTATATTATTCTAAGTTGGTCACCATTAGGTATGTCATTTAAAGAGGAACCATAGCTTTGTAAGTAAAGGTATTTATTAATGAGCGAGGATGGATAGGAATTGACAATTAGAATATTTTTAAGTAATTTAAGGGATTGATTCCCTTCGATTAACCGGATGTGTTAGTCTATTTAGCCTGCAGCTTAAAGCTTTGATTAGGTTTAATTTATATTTAAAAGGATGACAAGAATAGAAGTTGAGAAACCTATTAGAGGCCATTGGTTTCCTATACAACTTGTGTGGTTAAGGTGTTATCTCATATTCTGCTGACACGCATGTCTAAGAAGGGAATACTATTTGTGCTAGAGTCCTCAAGTTCAACACTGAACTGTAAATGAGGATCAAACTCATTGAACAAAGACAAGGTGGCCTGAATCTTGTCTGGAGGTAAGACTACTAAAAAGTCATCCACATACCGCTTAATAAAAAGGATTTGGAAATCTAAAAGACCCAAATGGTCAGATACTAAATCATCCAGTACATAATTAACTAGGATGGGCGAGATTGAGGAACTCATAGGTGTCCCAAATATTTGAAGATAATATTTGTCGTTAAAGACCAAGAAATTAGTGTGAAATACTAATTGCAAAAATTCTGCAAATACATCCCAGGATACAGAACAGTTAGGTTGGATGGAGTTACAGTGATTTCTTAAGGAGGTAATAACAGTAGAAAGAGGTAAATTAGTGTAAAGAGATACCACATCAAAACTCACTAAAATGTAAGATCAACAAAAAGAATCAACAATATTAAAGTTGTTATTATAATTATAAGATTTAGATAAGATGTCAGTTAAAAATTTAGAAATATTAATATTTGGTGATCATGATCAGATGGTCAATGTCTTGCTGCGATATTCTGATCCACTCCTTGAAAGGCCCTCAAACAGTTGCTGTCTTGTATTGAACGCAATATTTCGTAGTAAAATGCGTCTGCCCAATATGTCCCATATATGCTCAATTTGGGTTTTCAATTTTAATCTCAATTTCATTACCTTCTAGGAATTTTAATTGTATATTAATTTAATTAAAGACCAGCTTGTTGTGCAAAGGGTACAACAGTAGGTTCAAGAATAATATCGCGGTAGTTTGGTGCATTTAGAAACCGTTCCAGACAAATGAGATTGGTTCTTTCACCAAGAGTGATGCCACCCCATAGCATTATACAGCCGCCTTGCTGTCTATGAACCTCCTGCATGGGGCCAATGGTTCAGCATTGCCAGATCATGTCAAAATTCTAGTCCGTCTTATATCTGATGCATATCTCTGGATAAGATAGGCACTCTCACAGGTCTTCGAGCATTTAACCCTACTTCATGTAGTCTATTTCTAATGGTTAGGCCACTTATAAACACCTGATGGGTCTGTTGCAGACTCATTTATAATCGTCATGCAGTTACAGTCCGATTTCGCAAAGCCTGCAACCTAATAAAACGGTCTTCAATCTGATTGGTTATCCTTGTATGTATAACGTTTAACAATATCACCAGTTTCTTCTTCAATGACACTTCTGTTCGTGTGGAGGACCTCAGCTTCTGCCAGCTTGAAGCATCACGAATTCACGCTACTGTGTTTCGCGATTTAAATGATGTTTCTTTATTATTGGCAATTACAAACTAAATAAAATCCACATAGACATTAAGAAACAAATACCAGTAAAGAAATATTACTTTAATCTTATAGCCTAAAACGCATATGTAAGTACGTATATTGAAGTTTTGTTAAATTTTTTATAGCCATTCTTATCAGCATTACCATCCAAGTTGGTACAATAATTGACAAAACAACAAAAAAGATAAATTTATTGAATTATTTTGAAGCTAACATTGATTTAAAGCTATTAATATAGGTGTCCCCTAGATTATTTTGATGTGTATATTTACTAATAGTTTAAATGCCGCTGTAAATATCTCGATGAAAATAAATCAATCGTTTAGCAGTATCCACAACGTTTTAACTCTAAATAACAAGGGAGCATATATTTGTTAGTCTATTTATTTATGATGTGGAGGTCATAAAGGTGATGGCCTCCACGTCACGAATAATAAAATGTAGTTAAATTCGGAAATATAATTCTGCAACTAACCTGTTGTTAGTTCTTAGATAGGTTCCAATATGAAGCGCTTTATAGAACCCCTTGGTAGATGATTTTGGACACTATTTCGCTTATTTAGACTTACAATTATACTTATTAAAGCAAATTATTGACAAAGATAATGTTTTATATTATATTTTAAATGCATATAATGTGTCATTATGTATATTTTCATATCTAAAATTTCGGAATAATTTACCACAATTTAGTCAGTCCTGTCCTGTTCAGTAGGAATAAAATATCTACCTATAATATATTTTTACACACCATTTTCTATGAAATCTCATTTTTACTGCCGTATAGTTATATTTAAATAATTAAACTAATCAATTTTTAATGGTCCTAGAGAATAGAAACTAATAGCTTTTGACAAATAAAACTAAATCGATATCAGTTAAGCAATGGAGAGTAGCACATTAAAGCTAAGAAAATAACCTCTAGCTATTTTCATATGAATCGAATCGGGTTCAAACTCTTCCTTGTAAGTTGTAAAAATGTAAATTGTGGAATTGTTTGTAGACAAAGAAATTTTTAACAATAGATAGGATAATAAATACCATGTTAGGTAATAAAATTATACTAAATTTAAAAACTATTTATGACATAGATATTTGAAATTTATAACGCAATACCCAAGAGTCTAGTTTATGAATTCACTTAAATTTGAATATAATATGAAAGTTGTTCCAAATGTTATTCCGAAATTTACAGTAATTTTGATTGCTTTATCTCCATGCATGATCGGCGCGCATTCCTAATAAAATTTTGCCTAAGATTCTTTCTTGAATCATACCAATACTATTAAATCTCACAGGTATGTTCTGTTTGGTCGTTTTCTACAGATTCTTCTCCTACTACTTACTCTGCTTCAAGAATTCTCGACACTCAGCAATTTTTCATATTTATTGGCTAATCATATTAACTGAGGCTTTCTCATTTTATCAATCATTGGTACCACACCTAGATTTAAAATACCGTCACACATATCCATCTATTTTCCCATTACTATATCACAATCATTCCGCCGTCAAGAGTCACGATCTTATCAATAGTAGATAGTCCATTTTCATATTAACATTCTAAATATTCTGTTTTTCTTTCAAGTTGTAATCCTTTCAAGAACTTATTAATGTTCTATATCTCTTTCGGTATTTTCTCTCTAACACCTTATCATCAACCTACACTAGACATCCTATTACAGAATATTTCTCTTACCTGGTACAACACTAATTATTCCTCTGTTTCGTTCTTTAAGGACATTGGCGATTATTATGACACATTTTACTCTGTCTGCAGCAGTTCTGAAGAGTTCTATTGTTATTTTCCACTCAACTGCTTTAAATTCTTCAACCAGAACGTGCGTTGTCTTCCCGGTCTTTCGCTTTCGCTTCTTTGATTTTTTGTTTGATTGTTTGATTTTCGTATTTTTATTTTTGTATTTCCTCCTTTCCGATATCAATGACTTTTTTCTTGGGGTATCCATTTTGTACTTTTAGGGGATGTAACGCTCTCCAGTTGTTATTGTATGTTGTTCCTGGGGATCTTCTTTAACTCTATCTATTTTTATGTAGAGTTAAGTTGTCCTTGTCTTTCTAATGTCTATCTGGACTTCCTTATGTATTTGTTCTTAGATCTGTTAGCAGAGATCAGTTTCTTTTAATATTCTTAGATTAATTCTAGGTGTTTTTATTTTCTTTAGTTTGAGTTTTATGTCTGCTAAAACAAGGTTGTGGTCACTTGCTATATCTGACTCTGTATAAGCTTTAGTTGATACTATGGAGTTACGGAATCTTTGGTTTATAATGATGTAGTCAATCTGGTTTCTTATATGTTCTCTCCGTCATCTCTAGCGGTTTTCCAGTATATTCTTGTATATTCTTCAGACTGGTAGTTTGTAACATGTGTTCTTTGTATTGAGTTCGTTGTCCTTGCAACCTGAACTAGCCTCCCTTCTCTCTCGTTACGTGTTTCTAGTCCCTATTCACCCATTACTTCTCCATCTCTTTCTTTCCCTACCTTCGAATTGAAGTCGCCTAAAAAAATATTAATCTGCTCTTTTGGTTTCTTCCAGTGTTTTGTTTAATTTGTTGTAAAAACTGTCTATTTCTTCTTCTATGCTATCAAATGTCGGTGCGTATACTGAATGATGTTTATATTGCACGGCATGACATTTAATTTCATAAGTGCAATTCTGTTCGTTATCGGTATAAATCCTTTGACTAATATTTCAGTTTCTTTTTTGATAACAAAATCTACTCCATTACGATTTTGGGGGGTGTTATCTCCAGAGTAATAAAAACACGTCGTTGTGTATTACACTTCTGCCGCTGTTAGGTCATCGAACTTCACTACATTCAAAGATTTCTATCTTTCAGCGTTTCATTTCTTATATCAGGTTATGAACTTTTCCTAGTTGGTATAGACTTCATATATTTCACGTATTCTTTTATGAGTTGAATTGCAGAATGTATAGATGTTTTCTTTAACATATCACAGGCGTTTTGCTTTCTGACTGCCTGAGAGGCCACGTGATTCTTGTCGTTTATCCTGTTTACCGTGATCATTGCTGTTTACGTTTCTTGTTTTCATTGCCATGATGACTGTTCTACGAATACCTCACTGATCTCTAATGCCGTAATTTCACGTTGCTTTTCGTATTTTCATGCCGTAAATCATTCTTGATTCATTCGCTTTTACAGGTAATTTCAAGCCTCTAGGACAAAAGGTTGCCAATATTCCTACCAGCTCGACCACCCGAAGCTGTTGGCTAGTAGGAGGAAGCTACTTATACCGAAAGTCAGTCGGTCTCTTTGCTTCTATATTATGCCTAAAAGCCACTTCTGTCTTATTCTGCGTTTCGAATTTTCTTTTCCGCCTTCATCACTTGTGGTCTTTATGTACTGGAAGTACTAGATGTACTAGAAGAAAATATAGTGGCCCGTCTCCCCTCGGAAACCTAATAGCCATTCGGGCTATTAGGTTAACTCTACTAATAACAACTAATAAAGGCAAAGCAGCCATGCTGAAATCGTAATTTCACTTGAAATTGCTCATCACAGAACCTACAAGAATTTTTTTTAAGCCAAGCTTTTATACTACCGTTTTATTAATTTTTATCTATAGTAAAATGCAGAGCGAAGCGTCACGGCACGACATTGTAAATAAGTACAACAGTAAACTGTCAGAAGTAAATGACGCACGACGTATGCTTAGCAACAATTCAGACGAAATATATAACGTAACTTGATATGTTAGCAGATGGCGTTAGGAGCAAACATAATAATTTATCGAATTTATTTTAATAGAACGTATTTTGTTTAAAATACACATAATAAATAAATACTAAAATTACTTGATTCAATTTTAAAATTAATTAAATTTTAAAAATAGAGAAAACACGGGATGCAACTTCGAGCTAGTGCACAGTACTGTCAGTACCACCTTTATTTCTCTATCCTTTTATTTTCTGATCAGCTGACCTATAATGAATTTTTATATGTTATCTGCCAGCAAATCTAGGTTGATTTTCGAATATTTTCGTTTCTTTAGCCGTTCCTCGATTAATTACTGTTTTCCATAATTATGTTCATGATATAACTATGCCGTTTTACTTCACAGTTTCTGCATTTTTTCACGTTCTTTGTTTTTTAGACGCCTTTGTTTTTACATACGGGATATTAAGCGACCGGCCATTTCCATAGTTCTATTAAATATACGTACTTACTAACTTTTTAGTTTAAACAAAATACTCTTATTTTTATCATAATTGCCTCTAATTTTGCTGCTGGTTTTACTTGTGTATCAAATTATATCTTCCGGTACCTTTGGTGTCCTCTGGAGTACAATTTTATATGCTTCCGCTTTAGCTTAATCCAGAGCAGAAAATTCATAGGTATATATGAGGCTTTTATAAAATTTGATTAGTTTTTATAGATATTAGATTAGATTTATACTTATATATTTTCTGTATTTTCACAAAAAAAAATTATCAGTGTCTTTAATCGTTTTTGGGAGTTCTTGCGGGGTTAATCATATTTTTTGACATTGATACAACCTAAATCAGTAGGTCTTCATTTTATGTTCAAAAAGAATATAAAAAAGAATAATTTCAGGCGCCAAAGAAGCAAATGCAACCATCGCTTATGCGAAAAACCAGGTTTTCAATGGTTATTTGAGGGTTTTTACTGGATTTACCCAACTTTTTTACCTTTCTACATCATTAAACAGCAAGTTTTAAAAAATTTTATAAAGTAAAATAAGGCGATGCCTTTCTCATATTCAGAGAAGCTAGAAAGATATCTTGAAACATGTAAAAAACCCGGTTTCAACTGTTTTTGAGTATATTACTCGATTTAAAAAAATGCGTGACTTTTTCAAACTTTTTAAATTTATTGCAACCCCAAGAAAAAACGACATTTATTTTTGGGGCTAGGGGGGGGGCTGGCAAGCTAACATTGCGCTGTGCATAACCTCATAAAATAAAAAAAAAATCAAAAAAAGGAGCAGGTTATATCGATATGAAAATATGATTAATCCCACAAAAAAAAACTTAAGAACCTCGAAAAAATATCATTTTTGAAGGCTTGAAGGGATTTCGCCCTATTTTTGAATATCCAAAGAACTCAGTTATTTCATTATCATATCATAACCTATAAAAAACCTTGATTTGATAAATTTTGAAATCTATAAAATGGGAAAAATTCACAAAAACCCCTAAAGAAACTGTTTTTCGGGTTTTTAAAAGATGGCGCACCTTACGGAAAAATTTGGAAAACATCAGAAATATATTTTTTGATAAAATACTTAAAATAAATACCTGTACCCATCTCCAAAAAAAGTTATACGCATTTTTCGAACAAAAAATTTTTATGCGTGTATATTTTGAAATTTTTAAACTGAATGCAATCCACCGAAAAAAAAAAATAAAATAAAATCGAAAAAATCACGTTTTGTTGGGGTAGGAAGAGGGAGAGGCAGGTGACGGGCTGAGTCTTATGTTTTTAATCACATAAAACGAAAAAAAAAATGAATTCTGATAATGAGGGCATTTTCCTATCAACGGGATTAACCTTTCGTTCTAACCGAAGAATAATTTTTTTCAGTCAGTCATTCAAATATTTTAATTGCGTGCTTGGCCGCCCTTCATAAATCTAATTTTACATTATTTCTGAAATACATATTTATATAGTAAATAAGTAATACCTTAATACACAGAATACAAAAATTACCAAAAAATTTACCTTCCAAAATTTAAATATTAAAAATTGACCTGTTAAAATATTTTCATCTACAAAAATCACCGATCATCTGTTTTTTCTCCGCTCAACTGATTAGCGCAATTCTAACAGTGGGCGAGATGTTCGAATTAAATAAAAATCCCGACCACATACCTGTCCATTATCACTTATTTTTGTGATTCATCATTTGTAACGTATTATTACATCCAACCTACGCCAGAGACACTGCTGGAGCGGATAAGTAAATATATTTAGAATCAAAATTCTCCTGTATTCTGTCAAGAAAAAACAAAATCTCGTTGAGTGACAAATTATACTAATTTAATGAGGAGAACATAAGGTATCCACAGGCATACGAACATCTAAATTTATCGAAGATAGAAACAATACGCTTATTTGAAACTGATAAAAAATATTTACGACACCGATAGCATAATAAATACGTTTTCAATAACACTAGTCAAAAAAAATTTAACATTTTTTTGTACTCGATTTCTGTTGTCATAATATTTTAAGTCTATCAAATTAAACAAGGCGAAAGCCAGTGGTTCGTCTGGAAAAATATTCCCGTCAACTTTTTTTATATAATGACTTTCACGAGATACCGCAAAATAGATACAAGAGGTCGCCCAGGCAAAATTTGTTTTAAACAATTATTGGTTTAATAAAATTTTAACAATAAATTTTTTGGCCCGGATTTTTTTTTTTCATTTCCCTTGTATCAAGGGAACAAATCATATGAACAAAATAAGTATCTTGTAATTTTTCTGTAAACTTGATCGTTTTCGTGTTATAAACAATTTAAAACTGAAAAACAAACGCAAAATTACGATTTTGAATTCACCAAGGGCTTAAATTCAAGATCAAACCTTGTTCTATTATTTTCTGATAAGTATTTTGCGCTTATTTCATTTTAAAACATTGTTTTTTTAATCGGAATGAACAAGAAGTTAAACAGAGGAGTTAAACAAGACCCCAACAATTATAGAGGTATAAATCTACTAAACACCGCACTTAAGCTTACCACAAAAGTCCTAACCAACAAAATTAATAAACAAACAACTTTATCAGATGAACAACAAGGATTCAGATCCGGAAGATCCTGCATAAACGCCGTATTTGTACTAAGAAAAATCACAGAAAAGACCATCGAGTAAATAAACCAGCATATCTATGTTTTATAGATTTGACAAAGACTTTCAATTGCATCCAAGTGGAAATCGTCTTATACCTATTATATAAAAAAAACTACTGAACAATCAATATTATACAAAACCATCGAAAACATCTACTTTCGTAATCGAATACAGGCAAAGATAAATGGAAAACTTACACAGTGTATACTAGTACAAAGCGGAGTCAGACAGGGTGACTCGTTAAGACCACTTCTCTTTAATATAATAATGGACGAAATAATACAAGCAGTACATAAAGGTCATGGTTACAGAATAGAGAACGAAAAAATCCAAATATTATGTTATGCAGACGACACCACATTAATCGCCGAGACAGAAGACGAGCTCCAAAGATTAACACACATCTTCAATACAACAGCCAAGAAATATAATATGATAATATCAACAGAAAAACTAAATGTATGACAAATGACAACATCTAAATACCTACTACGATGTAAAATCGAAATTGATGGGAAAATAATAAAGCAGGAAACAAGGTTCAGATATCTGAGAATAGATATAACTAGTTACGGAGATGTTGAAGAAGAAGTACGACAACAAAGCTTAAAAGCAAGTAAAGCGGCGGGATCTCTTAATGACACAATCTGGAACAACAAACACCTAAGACAAGACACAAAAACAAGAATCAATAAAGCAGCAATTAGACCTATATTAATATACACGGCGGAGACAAGAGCTGACTCACCAAAAAGTCTGTTGGATAGGGAGATAAGCGAAAGTATACGAAGAGCATGCGATACAGAAAACATAAATGGATGGGTGACTCAACGAAAACAGTAGTAGAACCAACACATTAGTAAAATGGAAGAGGATAGGATAGTACGAATAGCACAAGATTAGTCACCAAATGAAAGAAGAAGAACCAAGAAAAAGATGGTACGATAATTTAAAACAATTTGGGAGGCTAATATTGAAGAAGAAATATATGTATAATACGGCATGTATAATAGAGAGAAACAAATGAGAGAAACAAAATACCTGCCTAAAATCAAACCTCTTATTGAATCATCACTTTAAAAAGATTTTTGTATAATAAAAAAATAAAAAGGATCGACAAAAAGAGGACTCTTTCAGGCTGGAATGCTTCACAGCGCATGGAACAATTTGAAAGTTAAGAATTAAAATCTATTAGATATAAAATCATCGACGTCTGGAATTATCGATATCATTATAGACAGGCGAATTTCACTAATATATTCTTCTTCTTCTTCTTCATTTATCCAATGTTGGACATAGGCCTCCTCCAATTGCTTCCACGCTTCCTTATCTTTTGCAATTCTCATCCACTGCTTTCCAGCTACAGCAGTTATATCGTCTCACTAATATATTATAACCTAATATATTATAATCACATATGCACACTGATGTGTGTTGTATTGCCTACGAAATAGGCGAAAAGAACAAATTTATATATTTACAGAAATGATGATGACAAAGACGAAAGAACACCGTTACAGTGTATATACAAAAATGCCATTCTGGTCATTAAAATTACGTTTGGCGGCCATTGCTTTTGTTTTCTGTGATTTATTCTAAGTCTTTGTCTTCTTTAAGCCAAAACTGTTTTCTTGATGAAGAACTTGTAAGGCTTTCAACACTTTTAGGCATACTAACCTCGTCGTCTTCGTACTTTTATGTATTTTACACATGTTCTGTTGACTTCAATTTCATCTTCTACAACTCTTTGGAAAATTTGTCGCTTTATCAGCATATCATCTGTTAGATTCTGATCAATATCCAGTTGTACATATCCAGATTCTTGATAAGTGCAATACTTCGTCAATTCCTTAGCTTTTAAGATTTTAATTCAATTTTATTTTTACACCATTGTTAATTTATGTGTACCAATTGATTAGTCTATGGAATGTTTACTAGATGTGCTTTCTCACAAAGAGTCACACATTTTTGCACATACCCTACGGCCAGAGCAAAATAAACAACTGTGCCCCTTAAATTATCATTATAAACTGAAATAAAAGCAGTACTTAAAACGAACCGTAATAAGTACAACGTTTCGAGTTTATCGCCTGTTGAGTACTAACTTCCGTCTCTGAAAAACCAACCGCTAAAACAAGTGAATGGAGCACAAAGCCATAAAGCCAATAACGATTCGAGAAATTGTCTTCTTTTCATTTAGTGTGGCCTACTTAACACTGAAACTGCAGAAAAAACGGCAGTAAAACACGGGTACGTCGATACTACTAATCTATTATTTGATATTACAACATGAACGCCGTTAACTTTTTTTATTAAGATATTTTTATATTCTTAAAAAAGGACTGTATATATTGTCTGAATGCCTAAACATAAACATAGACTACCATTTCTCTGAACATAACCTAAACATACCCATAACCTAAACAAACTAGATAAAGAAATCTTTAAAGCCATCAGACGGGATATTAGAAAATACAACAACGAGCAAATTATAAAGACTATAGAAGACAACAAAAGCATGAAAGCATTGAGGAGAAAAATGGAAAATTGCAAAAAAGAAATCTTCCAACTTAAAGACAAAAATGGAAATATTATCTCAGATAGACCAAGCATATAGTGGAAAGTTTGTATGAAACATTATATAAAAGTCAAGTTATTCCAGAGCTCATCGAACAACCAATACAAAAGGTACATAATGTAGGATCGGAGGATATACCAGATATATCACGAGAGGAAATTCAACATGCCCTCAAAAATATGAAAAATAATAGAGCTCCGGGGGAAAATGGTGTAGTCATTGAGACAAATAAACTAGGAGGTCCACTTTTGATGTCCCGAATCCAAACACTTTTTAATCTATGTCTGCATAGTGAAAACATTCCAAGTAAATGGAAGAATTCGGTTACAATCCTCCTCCACAAAAAAAGGGGATAAATCAGATCTCGAAAACTATAGGCCAATTAGTTTGCTTAACCACCTATACAAGCTCTTTACTCGAATACTGACAAACAGATTAGAAGAAAAACTCGATTTCTATCAATCAGAAGAACAGGCAGGATTTCGAGCGGGACACGGAACAAACGACCATTTGCAATGCCTTAAAATTCTAGTTGAAAAGTCTATCGAATATAACAGACCCCTTGCTCTTATTTTTGTCGACTTCCACAAAACATTTGACATAGTCGAAACAGTTGCTATCCTAAAGGCACTATCAGAATGTAGAATAGATCACAGGTATGCAAATATTATTCGAAATATATACGAAAATGCGACAACAACCGTTAACCTCCATTGTATGACTGAGAAGATAAAAATTGGCAGAGGGGTACGGCAGGGAGATACCTTGTCGCCAAAACTATTTATAACAGTTATGGAGTACGCATTTAAATGGCTAGAGTGGGAATCAAAGGGTATTAGCATCGATGGAAAGATATTCAATTATCTTAGATATGCCGATGATATTTTTCTCATAACAGACAACTTAGGAGAAGCCAGAGTTATGCTACAACAACTACAGCAAGTAACTCAGAAAGTTGGTTTAAAAAATAAACTATGGAAAACAAAAATGATGACCAATCTCGTCCCCAATGAGCTAATAGAAATTGAAAAGTTGTCCATAGAACTTGTGGCAAAATATGTGTATTTGGGTCACGAAATAAGGTTAATGCGAGATAACCAAACATGCGAGCTACGAACCGGTGTGGAAGACATTATCGAATGTATTACAAGGCAAAAATGGAGATGGGCAGGACATGTTGCAAGAATGAAAAACGACAGTTGCCACAAAAATTGCTTAAGTGGAGACCACGGGCTGACAAGCGAAGCCAAGGAGACCCCCAACGCGATGGACCGACGACCTCAAAAGAATCGTGACCAATTTGATAGCAAAGGCGCAGAACAGAAGCAGATGAAAAAGTCTAAAGGAGGCCTATGTTCAACAATGGACAACTCAGGGCTGATTGATAATGATGATGATGACCATAGCTCTGATATTAGTGAGCAATGAGTAAAGGGGCGAGGTAAATGATCCTGTCTTCAGTAGCTCCTGTGGTTGCTAAAAATATTTAAGAGGTTTAAATATCAATAAATATAAAAGCACTCCTAAGTGCCTTCTCTGTTAAGGTTGTGTGGGTCCAATCTCTGATGTTTCGTAGCCAAGATTTTTTCTTTCGTCCTTTGCCCCTTTTACCTTCAATCTTGCCTTCTAATACTACCTGGAGCTGCTCAAAGCCCAGCCTGTGACTTTCTTTTGATAATATGTTCATCAATATTTTTAGTTGGTCTTCTGTTTCTACTAATACTACGGTGTCATCAGCATATCTTATATTGTTAATGATGATTCCATTCACTCTGCTTCAGGGCAATCTTCAAGAGAAGCTCTAATTATATGTTCGGCATATACATTAAATAATAGGGGGGACAAAATGCACCCTTGACGCACTCCTCGTTTTATGTTGATGTACTTGGTTTTTCCGTTCTCTGTTCGAACGCATCCTGTGTGATTTCAGTATGTATTACTTATGATAGCTATCTCGTGTCCATCCAACCCTACTTCTTTTAGTACCTCAATAAATTTTCCGTGTTTGATGCGATCGAAGGCCTTTCTATAATCAACAAATCACACATACAACCGTTTTTGAACCTCAAGATACCTTTCTGCCATCAGTGTCAATCTCATAATTGCTTCTCTAGTGCCTGTTTGCTTCTAATTGTGAATTGCTTCTAAAACCATATTGAGAACGACTCGACTGAACGAGGTATCATTCACACTTATTGTGAATTCGGTTTTAAATTATTCCCATCAAAATCTTAGCGACATCGAACTGTATCCCTCATTAGGGATACAGTTCGATGGTATTCACATTTCCTTGCTTTTTATTTTTTAGGAAGAGCTATATATGTGGATGTTAGCCAGTCATGCGGTATTATGCCATGTTCATATATAATGTGGCAGATATATGTTAATTTTCTCACAGCATTATCACTTAGGTGTTTAAAATGTTCGGATGTTATTAGGTCTTCGCCGGGTGCCTTGTTGTTCTTTACGTCTTTTATTGCATGCAAAACTTCTTTGGTGGGAATGTTTATTTTCCCTCTGTATCTATTTGTGGGGGCTCTTGTGTTCTCTGATCACCAAACAAATCTTTAAGATATTGCGCCCATATTTCTTTCTGTTTTTTCAGGGTCTAATTCCATTTGCACAAGGAATCTACGTTCCTGTAGTTGGCTGTATACCATATATTAAAAAATTTATTAAAATCCTTTGTAAAAGGTATATATTAAGAACCCAAACGGGCTAAGTTAAACAGACAAAACGTTTTCGGAATCCATATTCCATCATCAGTGACCTAGAAAATATTTAACAACTTAATTAAAAAGAACATAGGTTTAAAATTTTGACTAAGGTTAATACAAACTGTGGTTAATACTTACCAAGAGTACATGAATGTAGCCACTAAATATATGGGTAAAAACCCGTTAACAAACAATTGATTACATTTAGTTTACAAAATTTCTTATAATTATTTAAGATGTTAAAGTTACCGTTGGATTAGGTAACATGGCGACATATGACTCCACGTTGAAGTTGCTAGTCTTGAGACGGTGTGTCTACGAAGACTGTATGGGAGCAACTGAATGGCAATGACATTAATGACAATGTTGTTAAGTTATGACGGAAGTTGTAACAGAGCAGTCAATATAACTATATGTTTCTACTTAAGACAAAAGCCAACGTTATTTAAAATTGTGAAAATAAAATAAATTAATATAACAGTATCAACCATCAATGTTGTTGTTTTAAATTTATGTATATGAGATGAGATGTGGAAGGAAAAAATATATGTGGTTATAGGTAGGCAACCAACTATACATGTGTGCAGTAATGTAAAACTTTTTTCACTTGACTTCACCGGACATTGATCTTGTTCGGTTATCATTGTTGGAGCTTTTGGTCAATATCTTTATAAAATGTTAAATATAACACTACCTATTATTACAGATACATGAAGTACCTCTACCCATACGAATGTGAAAAACGACGACTGAGCACTCCTGCAGAGTTACAAGCAGCTATAGATGGTAATAGAAGAGAAGGACGAAGAAGCAGTTACGGCCAATACGATTCAATGCAACAAAGATCTCCGAACCCAAGTATGCATGTATCACCTTTGTCACTAGTTTCTCAACAACAACAGCAGTTGGCTGCCGCACGTATGATGGGAGGTGGTATGACTCTGCATAATGGAGCGCATCATCCTAGTCATCCGCAACCTTTGGGACAACCTATCAATGGAGGACCTCTACCAGGTAAGACAATACTTACTCTCGAGTACATGTATTATAATGTTAGTAGATACATATGCCTAACCGTTGTTTCCAGAAGATAACATAATTAATAAAAGGTATATTAGACAAACCATCACCGCTTTTATCCTTGTGTATTGCATATTATTTCCTTTTTTTAGGATTAGCCCCTAACGAATTCGAAGCGCGAATGATGGAATACGTAAAACTTCTCAACAAGGAAATTCGTGGCTCTACCGTTACACCTCCCCGACAAGGTGAAATATCGCCACCCAACGCTACTTCTCCACTCAACCACCTCGAAATGTCTCGTATGACTCTTTGGAACCTTTACAATAATAACCAGCCCAACATTGAACCTCAAAAGGAACCAATTAATCTATCAGAACCTTCTTCGGGTGTGTTAAAAAGGGAACCCGAATGCAGAGAGTCACCACCACCACCCAAAAGGCCAGTTAAGGAGGAAGAAGAACCAGAACCTTCAAAAGCAATGCATTCGCCTTCTACACATATTAAAATTAACAGTAGAGGTGAGTACTTAATCAAAATATATTTGTAGTTTATGTTTTTATGTATTTAAGCATATATGCTTTGTGTTTATATATAATATATTCTAAATTGATCACACTTTAATAAGACAGTACTGAACAATAACACACATCAGAAACTCTCGAGATTTGTGCTGATTATGTCCATATACTGTTGAAAACAACTTAAAACAAAGAATACTTTTAGATCCAAGTAATAATGATAACAAGTATCACAGCGATCTCGTGTAACAGTGTTTATTATCGAACTCCTCCCAAACTGCTTGACCGATTTTTATGAAACTTTTACAGTATATTTGGTAGGTATGAGAATAGATCATAACCTATTTTTTATTCACGCAGTTGCGTGAATCACAATGACAAGTTAAATGAAGTCAACAACGACGATTGGAACAAACATAACACACACAGAGCAAATGACGACAAACACCAACAAGTACATCGAGTATTTACGACTGATTCATTTCTTTATCTAGCATTCGATTATGAGTTCATCAACTAGCCTATATTTGTCCACAGATGAAAGTAGGCCTCCTGTAAAATGTTCCACTTCTTTTTATCTTTAGCTTCGTTCATCCTTTAGCTCTGGAACCCAGCTTATTCGCAAGTTTGGTAACTGTCCAGCTTGTTTACAAGCTCTTTTATTATTATCTCCATAAACAGTTCGATGTGTAGGAGAGCAAACTAATAGGTTTGTAGGTCTTTACTTAGAAATGTCACCTTTTTTGCGCGTTATGGTTATTATTGCATGTTGCCATTGGAAGGGGGTTAGGCGTCTTGTCAAACAAACATTGAACAGTTGCATAGTGAATATTACGCTCATTCGAAAGTGTAAATTGGTGCTATGGGCAAGGAATATTCCTATTGTCATTCGCTTAAATTCAAAAATGTCTTAGCTGGGATATGTTGCGCATCAGGAAAAAATACCTATCAGAAATTAAAACACCACCCTAACCATAGAATTTCTTATAGGTATGGATCGATCGTACATATCTGGAAGTCCATTCGCACATTAAATTCAAGCTTCCAAATGACATCGTTCGGAGCAGCAGAAAGAGTTCACAATAATCCGGCAAAAATATTCACTAGACGTCATTTATATGGCAAAACTCCGTTTTGTATTAGTATATATATATATATATATATATATATATATTATATATATATATATATATATATATATATATATAACGTTGATTTTCGATATCAGTCTATACTAAATATAAACGGTTCTTATTTTAACTAAATAGACAACCGGACCAAATTAATTGTCGCTATTATTGTCAACTAGAGATCATTAAAATTCTTATAGCCATACATGTCCCTTCAACTGTTTTTTTACTATTCTAAATTCCCCTCTTTAAACTTCCTCTCATTCCAAAGTGAGTCCGAAGGCAAACAAAAGCAGAAACGTTTGAACGTTCGACGTGCCAAAGAGAAAGAAATCCATTAATCTTCCTCATCATTAAAGTGGTTAATTTCGCTGTGAAGTGACACAACCCGAACAGAGTTTATTGAAATTCGAGTTCGGGAAGCAGAGGCGATCATTAATTTCACGTGGAAACTCATTTCACATTTCGAATTTTCAACGGAACGATGACATTTTGACCTCCGGTGCGCAATTTTCAATTTATATTAGACAAATTTTGTCAGACATTGAAGAGGACGATGTAGCTACTGACAGAACTATTGATCAATTTATACAATCTGTATCAACTTCTAGAATTTTATTTTATTGTGCCTGGTACTTTTATTGTTCTATTAATTGCACTATTGGCTATTATATTTAGTTTTTAATTTTGAATAGGTGATTTTAAACATACATATCAATGCTAACATAATATTATTTTAATTTAAATAGTATTTTTTTTTGTTGGTATTAAGCCACAATTGATTGTAATGAAAATTACAGTTTTACCAATGTTTGATGTTTCGATTTATACTCCGAAAATCGTTTTCAAGAAAGAATTTAAAAAAAATCTAGCAAGCAAGAAACTAAATATTGTTCTGAAACTATTTTCTTGTTACATTTTAAAGTAATTATTTAAGTGGGAATAAAGCCACAATTATTAAAGGTTAAAGTAAATTTATTGACGTTTCAATTTGCACTTCGTAAATCGTTCTCAAAATACAAATATTAGTGTTTGTAATAGGATGTTAAGCATTTTTGTAATAGGATGTTAAGCTCAAAAACTCCCTGTTCCCATAGCATTTCTAAAACAAAATTGGGTATCTGGGATTTTCTTCGCATTTGCATCTAATTCTGTTGTGAAGGATTTTAGGAACATTATAAGAGTGTGGCTCATTAGGCTAATTAATCGATATTCTGAGCATTTTCTCGCATTGTGCTTTTTAGGTATTGCGACAAAGATGGATTTAAGCCAATCTGTGGGAATCACTCCGGTGTTGTATATTGAATTAAAAAGTCTTACTACTTTTATATTATCATCCTCTATTTGTTTCAACAACTTAGTTGGTGTATCATGTGGACCACAGGCTTTTCTAAGTTTAGCATTATTTATAGCATGTTCTACTTCGCATTTCATAATTTTTGGGTCGTCAGTACAGTTTTGTTAGAATTCGGCAATATTATTGCTGTCATCTTCAAACAACTCTGATATATACAGCTGACATTCTTTTCTTATTTCGTGCTTATTTACAATAATGTTGTTATTATTGTCAACGAGTACAGAGGGAACTCGTTTTATAAATATGTTACTCATTTCTTTTAGTGTTTTGTGCACATTAAATTAGTCGTGTTTAGATATTACATTCTCCATTTCGTCGCACTTTTCTCTCATCCCTTTTTATTATTCTCTGCAGGTGTCTATATTCTGTTTCATTAGATTTTATCAGTCGACGTTGTTTTATTAATTTCAAGATGTCGTCTGTCATCCATTTATTTTTCTTGGTTTTTAAATTCACTCCATAGTTCTTCTGGATCTTCTAGTTGTTCTCCGATCATTTTAATTTTATTGTTAAATTCTTTTTTAATGTTATTTTTTATGTTTATATCCTCAAAGTTAAGTACATTGGTTTTTGTTTTTGTCACTGAATTCGTTTTAACCTTAGTTTAATATCTGCTACAAGTGCTTGATGATCAGATCCAATGTCCGCTCCAGGAAATGTAGTGACTCTTTTAACTGCATTTCAGAAATGCTCATTTACAATGTAGGCATAATAAAATTCTTCTCCCAACTGTCACCATCTAATATGAGTAATACTATCTCTGGTGGATTTCTGGGAAGAAAATGATTTCTTAACCAAACAAACAAAATTTCAGCCGTCACATACGCTGACACATACGACATGAACGTTATAGACCCAGTGTGGCAAATTAAACAATCAATGAACTATTACTTTAAATGAACTTTAACTATTAGGTGCAAATAATTATCAAAATTTAAATGGTTGCAATAAACAATCAAAAACAATTTATAGGTTCAGGTAAAACTAGGTGAACTTACCGCTAATCACCATGGTATACACTACTTTACAAAAAAAACGAACAAAACGAATTCAATATGAGTGCATGAGAACAAATGTGTTGATTAATTTATACAACCATATTTGAATTTAAACAACCAGGGTGTATACCGGCTTTGTCCTCAGGTTTTTCATTCATACCTTTGAAAATACATACAGTTGGAAGAAACACTACAAATCTCCATTGCAATTAGCAATAACGGATATTTTCTTTCCTTTTTCTCATGATGTAACATTAGAAATACGTTTGGAGTCCTTTGCGGCCATAACATAGTGGGGGTTATTATTTAGCTGAAGTAAAGTCCCGTCAATATTATAAATATGACCAGGTTAATTATGCAAATTATTTTTTATTAAAATATCTTAAAGCAAAACAAAGTACTTTGTGACATTTTCATTGTTCATTTTGAGCAGAAGAACAACAAGGTTTTAGGTTGGGAAGATCATACACGGACGCTATATTTAGAATGAGGCAAGTGCAAGAGATATCATTAGAATACAAAAACCGGCATATCTATGTTTCGTGGACCTTAAGAAGGTGGACCAGGTCAAATTAAAAGATGTTATGCACTTACTGTACGCAAGGAAGATACATCTAGGAATAATCAAAACGATTGAAAATATCTACCAAAACAATACAATAAAAGTAAAAGTAGAAGAAGAACTAACCGATTCTATTGAAGTTGGCAATGGGATAAGACAGGGAGATTCCCTGAGTCCTCTATTGTTTAATCTGATTATGGATGAAATAATAAAAAAAAGTAATAACTAAAAAGGAATACCAAATGGGAGAAAAACAACTTAACATAATCTGCTATGCAGACGAGGAAATACTGCTCTCTCAAAGTGAAGATAATTTACAACGTATGCTGCACCAATTTAATATAACCGCCGGAAAATTTAACATGTCAATTGCATCAAAAAAGACAAAATGCATGGTTACAACAGCAAATTTACTAAGATGTAAATTGGAGCTGGAAGGTCAGATAATAGAACAAGTGATGGAGTTTAAATATCTAGGCATCACATTATATAGCTACAGAAAGCTCGAAACCGAAGTGGAAGATCAAGTGAATAGAGCAAACAGAGCCGCAGGCTGCCTAAATGAAACAATATGGAGAAATGAAAATATCGGAAAAGAAACGAAAGGCAGAATTTACAAAACAGTCATCAGACTAATAATGACATATGCGGCAAAAACAAGACCTGATACAGAGAGGACAAAAAGGATGTTAGAAACAGCAGAGATGAAAAGACTTAGAAAAATTGATGGTAAGACACTATGGGACAGAGTGAACCTTATTCTTGAATTTCAGGGAGTAGAAATTGCAAGAGAAAAAGACGTAAAAGTAGGCGTGGCTCCCTAAAACCGAAAATGCTGTATGCTTGAAAAAAACTCTCCTAATGCGTGAGGGAAATGTCACTCCCTAAGGGAATAACAATTTCTACTGATAGTAGGTAAGAGAAATTGTAAATGGGAGCGAAAATAACAATACATAACCTTTCAAAAACCTAGGGAAGTATTTTGTTTTTTTTTTAAAACGGAATTTAATAAAAGATGGATATCAATCATATACTCTACTGGAATTATATTATGTTTAATAATGTTTTGGAGGCAGTTGAAAATCTTCAAATTGGCCGGGATGTCCTCCAACCAATGGACCCATTTCTTTTGTCAGATAGAAAATTTTTACAAATTTTAAAATATATTTTGGAATATTCAAAGGTAGCAATAGTAGCAGGGTAGCAGTTACGATTAAAGTGCTCCAAAAAATCACTGCTTTTTGTCACCGTGACAATACCGGAGCAGTCACATTTTGTCACAGCTACACAAAAATCGCAGGTTGGCCCACCACTAAGGGGAGTGATCAGGTTGACGGTTGACAGTATCTTGTCCTTTGTCAATAATTAACTTTTGTGATTGGTTAAAATTTTCATTGAAAACCCGGCAACACTGTTCATAGTTTCTCTCATTCCTTTCCATGATATAAGGAAACATGGTATGCTCACGCGCATCTATTTTGAACAGCCAATCACGTTTACGACCAAAATCCGCCATATTGATGAGGCGGCAATTCAAATATGTACAAAATTGATACGAAATATCGTAGTTAAATAAAATAAAATAAAATTAATATTACACATTAATCCAATTAATTCATATTTAAAATGATCTGAACAGACTCTTGCTAAAATAATTTTTAAAAAATCGAAACAAAACAAAAACACATTTACATTTAAATTCCAGTACATTGCAAAGTAAGGTTAAAAAATGCAAAAGTAAACAAAGCAGACGTCACGCATGTAGAGGTGGTTGATCCAAGTATTTTTGTGGATCAGGTCAGATATGCTCACTTACACTTACTATGAGTAGAGTACCCGTACCATGGACGTATAAATAAAGATCTTTATTTATACGGCCATGACCCGTACTCGTTTTTTATAATATATTGGCGTTAGGGATCAGTTCCACAAGTATAAATAAAATACATGTTCCAAAGTAACTGGTACGGGATCAGGTCACCATCCCTACACACATGTGACATATTGAAAAGATGGTGGATTTTGGTCGGCGCAGAAATGTGCAAAAACGAGTCCACCTAGTGAGCATACCTTGTTTCCTTATATCATGTTCCTTTCTACTCCCGTATTCAAGAATACAGCTTTTTAAAATCGAGAGAAATTATGATGGAGTAGAAAAGCGAGTTAGCTTAGTGGGGAGTAAAATTTTCTCTCGATTCAAGAATAAGGCCCTAGAAGTACAGATATACGACATAGATGCAAGGTGGAGAACGATGAAGTGGGTAAGAAATAGAAGAGTAGAATGGAACGATCATATAAGCCGAATGGCAACAAATAGAGTACTAAAGATGGCAAGAGACGGTTCCCCAATAATAAGACCATCAGTAGGAAGACCACGAAATCGATGGAACGTCAACTTACTGGAGGCACATTGAAAATCAGACAGTGATGTCTATATAAAAAGAAGAAGAAGAATATATTTTGAGCATGAGCTTGGGAAGTACCCTCGGATTTTCTTATTGAAAGCTCAGAATTGCATTTTAAAAATAAATGCAACCAATTGATGCCTTCCAGTTGTGTTGTTTTATTGAAATTATTTTTGATTTTTAACATTAGGTAAACTAATTTATAAGCCATTAACCGTATTTTTGCAGTTTTTTGATATATTGAACAATTTTCTTCTCATTTGCGATACCTAGCAGTGACGATGGACCAAGAGATTTTTTATAGGCAATTCTTCAACATTGTATGAAAAAGGAGACTCACCATTTCTACCCAAGTTACCCTATATAATGTACTAGAATTTATACACAATAATATAAATAAATAATACATTAATTATACTCTTAACATGTAATCTTTGTTTTCAGGAGACGCTCGAAACGGGGACAATTCTTTAGTAGTGAGTATGGAGTTAAACGGAATCACCTACCAGGGCGTTCTCTTCGCCCAAAACCCAACGTCATCTCGAGGAAGAACAGCGTTGGCGTCTTAAATGCTATCACTACCACGGTTCGTCGTTTACCAAGTGTTCAAACGTTAGTGCGCGTCGGAACTTAATTTTTTTGTATTTATTTTTATAGATTTTTATTTTCGTGAGCTTCACAGACAATACGTGCACAAATGTAGCGATTAACGTGTGGAGTAAATAGGACTTTTACACGGGGTGAGGGGAAACACGTTTTATTATAAAGGCAGGATTACAGATGTAAATATTTTTTTAACGTAACACCATTTTTTCTTTGCAGCGACCTTTATAATAATAATATAATAATAATGCATTATTTCCTTTTGAAAGTATTGCGATACTGTTCAGAAAGATGATATAAATTATGTTAAACCTGAAAGTCACTCACCCCGTTTAAAATTGATGTTACGATATTTTCTATAACTTTCGTTACACGTCATTTATCAACTCTTCGGTTGTATGCTGATAATATCTTCCATATTTGACCATTATTAAGGGGATATAGAAATTTAAAATAATGGAAATGATATTTTCGTGAAGTTACAAAGCGAAAAATTAAAATAGAATATTATTTTTTAATGATAAGAAGTCTTAAATTTAGATTAGAATGGTAATTGAAAATGGCTATAACTAAAAATGACGTTCAGGTTGGAACAGGCTACACGTGATCAAAACGATGTATTGACAAGAATCCTATCACCTTAGAAATAATACGAAATACTCTTTTTATTGCGAAAGTAATGGCGAATTTTTTATTAATGTGAATTTACGTTCAACAATTATTTCTGGCAAGGTTTTTTGCTTTTTATTTTTGTGGATTTTCTTATAAAATTCTCTTTAAACGATAGCTTGCAAGTACTTGGTGTCTAAGTTATTTCTGATAATATATTGCTAATATACCTAAGCTTCTAATTCATACATTTTTTCCTATTTAGTAGTCTTCTTTTTCTTCTGCCGGTTTGCATCCACTGGACAAAAGTCTCCCCATGATTTCTAGCAGTATATTACTGCAATTCAAATGTTATAAGTGTCTGCAATGGTCAAGTTTTTGTTTTTTCTAATTAGGATTTTAATCTTAACGTTTAGTCATTATGCACTTGCCTCCTCTAATCTATAATCTACCCATACATTAGGTTGCTAGAAAAAGTTTAAAGTATTAATACTTACTTACTACTTACTCAGTCCTAAGCCTTTCTACCGTTAGGTCTAAGGCTGGCGGAGTTAAGTTTTGCAATGTGTCTCCATGCTTTTACGGTTTGTGTTAGATTTCGTCACTTTCCCATGTCAAGCCTTTCTTCTCAACTTCTTTTCTGATTTCGTCTACCCACCTAACTCTTGGTCTTCCTGGTTTGTTTTTCCCTTGCACTTTCGTTTCAAACACTCGTTTTGTTAATCTTTCATTCGACATTTTACACACACTTAGTTGCCCCTCTACTATTTTTTCGTTTATTGGTTCTAGTTTTAGGTTTTGTCTGATTGTTTCGTTTCTTATTTGATCTGTCCTCTTTCTGTTTGCTATTTTCCTCAGGAATCTCATTTCCATAGCATTGACTCGAGATTTTTGTCTCCCGGTCAATGTCCATGACTCGCTATTATACATGATTGTAGGTCTAACTACTGATTTAACGACTGCCGTTTTTACCTTCTCCGGTATTTTTCCCACAAAAATGTTGTTTTCATAATGTTAAATAAGCCTCCTGTTCGTCCCATTCTCACATTTATTTCCATGTCTTGTTTACCGTTTGATTTAATTATTACTCCTAGGTATTTAAAATGTTCCACTTGTTCTAGTTGTTTTCCGTTTAATTGTATTGCGCGTGTCTTTCTCTTATATGAAATTATCATTGTTTTTGTTATCATATTGTCTTATTGTAAATATTTGGTCCTGTGTGCTTCTGTCCTTCCTGAATCCACATTGTGTATCTTCCATAGTTGGTTCTATTTGGGTTTTTATTGTTGTTTCTATTATTCTTGCGAATACCTTTCCAGGAATACTTGATATAGTAATACCTCGGTAATTATTACAGTTTCTCTTGTCGCCCTTTTTATGTATTGGAAGTATAATGTCTTTCTTCCAGTCCTGTGGTATTTCTGCTCTCTTTATGATATCATTCATTAGTTCTTTCATGCTGTCCACTCCCTCTATTTCCATGAATTTTATCATTTCCGGGGTGATATGATCCTTGCCTGGTGCTTTGCCTAATTTAACTCTTTTAATTGCCATTTCTAGTTCCTCTGTTGTTATGGGTTCTACTTTTTGTTCTTCATTTATTTCTTGTATCTCCACTATGTTGTCTACGTCTGTATGAGTTAGCTCTTTGAAATGTTCTCTCCATTTTTCCATTATTTGGTTTTCTTCTGTTATTACCTTTCTATTCTTGTCTTTTATATTCGGCATCATGTGTTCTTTCTTTTGTCTGAGCTGATTTAATGCGCCATAGAAGAGTTTTTGATTTTCCCTATAATTATTTGTCATTTTTCGTTCAAACTTTTCCCATGACCTTTCTTTTTCTGCTTTCACAGCTATTTTAAGGTATTAATAAAGGTGCAAAAATTAAAAATTTGGATGCTTTGACTTGTTTACATATGGCACATAGAAGTGCGGCAATAATAATTTTATTGCTTACTTACAGAACTAACGGGATCTTCTAGTTATATGACCGACGGGTTGACTATGAGGTGAAATAAAAGTTATACAAAAATATGAATAAATCCAAAAGTTTTCATTAAAACAATAACCTATAAGTCTGTTTAAAGGATGATGATGTGATTTTTAATTTTTTTAAGTAAGTGTATGATTGCTATAGTGTACATTTTGATTCCTTATGATAACTAAAAATGGCCAGTTTAAAATGCATTTGAAGCATTTTTAATATATTATGCCATTGTGTCATACTTTAGATACTTAGTTATTGGACAAAAAACAAGTAGATTGGCAGTAATGGGTACATATTTATTTCAATTGATGCTAGGAATTATTCGTGTTGTTAACAAATATTGTTTCTTATAGTAAATGGTTAAAATACATAACTGCAATAATTTTTGAACTTTAAATATTTACCGATATGTTAGTTCTTTGTTCTTTGTATTCATGAAATATAATTTATTTCGCAAGATTATATCAATCCTGGATTTATATTTTTATAAAAAAACAATATAAATCCAAGTACCAATAAAATCTCACAAAGTTATAGTGAAATCACATAACAAGTACGAACTTCGTTATCTGGGTAGATACGAAACAGTTAGGCGAAATATTAATTCAAATATGTGACGATCAAAGAACCCATTTGTAGTTACAATTATAATAGCACTAAGACATTTATGTATCTTTCGAATCTGCATCAGAATAAATATTCGGTGCTACATTAGTGAATATATCTCCATTTACAAATGAACAATTATTAATGTCATCAGTAATAATTTGTTTGCCCTTTCCACTTTAAAAATCATTGCTTCATGTCTTGTAGACTCAATATCATTTTTCTCTACAAAAATCTCTTCTGTGTCCATTTTCGCATTTCTTTTCTCCTGCTTTTAGGTATTACCAAAATTTGTTGCATCTTCCATCTCCATTCTTTTTTTTCTAACTTATTTTTTTTTTCAGTAATTCCTATAGTCACTTGTATTAGACACCTAGCTTTTATCTGATTCAACTGATAATAAAACAATTTTCCACAAAAACTTTCCTTTTTGTTCTTTCCTTATCATATCTGCTTTATCATATTGGTTAAAAACAGCTTTAACAATTTTTACCAATCCCTATTATTGTCCATTTTACACTCTTACAATTTTTTGTCTTCGTTAATCTCTATAAGCATTGCGTCTCATCAAATTAAATATTTTTAATATAATAATATTATGCAGTTAATTTTCAGCCCTTCAGTTTTCCTTTTTAACACTTATATTTTAACACTTTTTACTTCTAGGACTTTTGGTACGATTTTCCATGATATTTGTAAATAAATATTTTATTCGTGTTTTTTAAAACACTGTCTGAAATTGTTTGTTCTTGACGTTTCGTCCCAATTGCGGCAAACGTTATCGAAGTCGCCGAGGAAGTAGGTATAGACGTTATCCTATTTCGTCCTCATCAACCACTGATGATCTTCCACTAGTGTCTGCGTTATTTGTAACCGTAGTGTGTTTCCCGGAATACGTCAGGTTGTGCAGACACCCTTGTATAATGTGTTTTTCTAACCATTATACCGCTTTTGTATTTGCGAGACATAAATCGTCGAGGGTGCACTGCGATGGACAAATTTGGGGGATTCGACGCTGACACTTCTTATGAACCTTTTTCTTGATTTAAACTGGCTAGTTACTGGCATTTTTCTATGTACTCTGTTAGGTTGAGTACTTGGCCTGTGCAGTCTTTGCCTGGCCTGAAGCCTGCTTACTGCGGAATTAGTTTCGCATCACTGTTCCTAGATGCGATTAAAAATAAGGCGTTTATATAGTTTGCATAGATCTAGTTATTATTATAGTATATTATTATAGTGCTAGTTCAGCGGCATTCCCGGATTTCATTTTTTAATTTCACCACAATTTTGGTATCTGGTACACAAACTTACAGTTGTTAAATAGGTCAAGTACCAATTGTGTCACTTGTGGCCCGAAGTGCTTCTTCAAGATATTATTCACCCCAGGTGATTTTCCATTTTCCATGACGTCCATGCCGTTTTTGAGGTTCTCGGTGATAAATACATTTCAGAACATAGTTGTTTCCTGATCTTACATTCTTTTAATTTTCGGTGCTTTTCATCCATGGTTTGCTTTACCATTTAGCAGCAGTTGTGTGCTATCCGATTTGGTGTTTTTTGATCATATTCCAAGCGTACTTACCTAGTGTCTCACTCCACAGGTTTTATCTTGAGGCGCTAAGTATCTGCTGAAATTTCTTACCTATCTTCGCCATGATTTCGCTAAATGGATCTTGCCATATTTTTCGGTGTATTTTGCCATTATGTCTTTTGCTTCGTCGTTAAGACCAGATCTGTAATGTTGACATCCTTTGGGTATGTGCTTATATACCCAGAGTTATATGCTTATTTTTTTAATACGAATAATATGCAAGGAACAAAGAAACTGCTTTCTGCAACCCAATAAGAGTACAATGGGTAATATAATTACTGATTTTTTCAGTAATCATGAAATATCAAATTTTAAAATGAAATTTTTGATATTCGTATCCAGTATTTTTACTGACTGTCAAAAATGTCTTTAAAACCCGGAATATCAAAAATGTTTTGACACAATTTTTGTTATTCTACCATTATATTAACATTAAATTTATTCTCAACGAATTTGTTGTAAATAGTATATATAAATACTTAGTAAAACAGTATTTTAGAATAGAGTGTGTATGATTTTTATGATTTTTTGTATATTCGCCAAAAGACTGTTACTTTATTATGTAATTCTCACTTATGGAGTGTAACAATAAAAATCATTTTTAATAATGGAATTTACACATTTTTATTTTGTCCCAATAAAAACAAAGATACAAGTGCGATCTAATGAGTAATTCGACAAAAAAGCGGAAATGAACAGAACACATTATTTTTTAAATCTAAGTATTCAATATTTTAAAATCTCTCCTGCTATGTCTCCTGATAGTAACTCTTTAATGCATAATTTTTATTTAATTAATAATACATTGTAAGTTAAAATGTCAAATTTATTCCTATTGAATTTATTAAAAAAAATTTTTAAGTATACTTATCATTGTTAAAAATAAAAACAAATTAGGGGAACGTGGGACAAAATAGTCCTTGTAACATTTTTTAGGCTAAAAATAATAATAAACAATAATCTTATCTAAGTATGCAGTTAAAAGAAAAATATCATTATTAAAAAAAACTCTAAAGGGACAGTTGTAAGCGTACAATGACCCGCTCATGAGGTAAATAGACCCCTTAGTTCTTGTGTACAGGAAGAGAAATAAAAAATTTTATTTACAAAAATCGCAAATATACAATTTCTGCTTTCCAATTACACTCACACACACAATAAATAAGACCATTTATTGCACAAATAATTGCACTTGATTCAAACCTCCTTCGTCTGCATCTCTTGCTAATTAAATATTTTATTTTCTTTCTTTTTTTCTAAACATCTTTCTGCTTACAGCTTTTCTAGCTGCTTGTGAAGTTGACGTGGAGAGAATTTAGTGTGGAGGTGAAAACCGTCGACCCTTGAGAAAAACTTCTTGTCTGTTAAGATGGCTGAAGTAGTGGGGAGTTACAAAAGTCCTCCAGCGATAATGGAATTTCATTCCCTTTATTGCCACCTTTCTATTCTGAGGTGCTAACTTTGGAAATTGGAATTGAATTACCACCTGCAGAGCTCGTAATGTCAATTTCATGGTTGAAAGCAACAACTTCCTGATTTAAAGCTGCAGTAAATACAGTTTTAATTTCCGGTGATCCTTCAGGGATATTTCCAAAAAGGATGATATCATCTTAAGATCGCTCACTTGGATTCTGACTCGACTGATGAAGATATATTATCAATTTTTCTTTTCCTTATTGGTAAAGTACTTGAAAGCGAATAAGCATCTCTTTGTGGAGGAGTTCTTTGTTCATTGATGGCGTCAACGGTTTCATTTTCTACTAAAGGTCGATCAGTTGTACATGATGGTTTAAATTTCCAATCTGGGACTATCTTCGGATTATTAGGACAGATGCCTATTGTGTCAAATCCACCGAGTGCGTTGTTAAATGTGGTAGTTCTTATATACGCTTTTCTAAACCAGCTAGCTAAGTTATACAGAGCTACTACTTTTCTAAAGTTTATTTTAAGTCATAAAATATGGAGGAAACGGTGCGCGATGGCCGCATCCAATGAGTGGAATGTGGAGGAAACGACAGCAGTATAAGCAGCCAAGGAGAGGGATGCTTGGAGGCGGATGCTGGGGGAGGCCAGGGCCCGACTTAGGCTGTAGCGTCATAGGAGACAGTATTTTAATGACTTGAATGACCATCATGCAATAAAAGGACCTTATTTCCAACTGAGCACTGTGTATGTTGGGTTAAAATGTTTTAAAAACATGCTGAGTATGCTAAGCAGTTATATTTCATGTATGCAGATTAGTTGCAAAGAGAATGAATCTTGTTGTTGAATTGGCCCGCAGCATTTACACAAAGGTCAACATTTGAGCGCTTGTTAGAAAACTATCCTGTTTCCGTGCTTTATGTGCTAAAATTTTGGTTAACTTGCTAGTGACCGTCTGGATACCAGACTCATCTATGTTATATATTCTGATAGGATTGATGTTATTTTTATTTTGTATTTAATCTAAAAGAAAAAAACCTTAGCAATTGCCTTAAAGCTTCTCGCTCTGGCAGTTGAGGTCGCCTCAGGAGTTCTGAAAGAAACCTCTAGGTGTCTCTTTAGAAAACCTCTAAATTATGCATTTCCAGTTGATTTTTGTTTCCAGAAAACCTGTGTTTAATGCCGTTCTTCTCCGATAGGCCATTTGTCGCAAATGTTTTTCTTTGTCATCGCCAAACAACCAGTCTTACATTTTTAAAACATACTCCTTTAAGTAAGTTTTTGTTTCCAGAAAACCTGTGTTAATGCCGTTCTTCTTCGCAAGCTCGTAGGCCATGTGTCGCAAATGTTTTTCTTTGTCATTGCCAAACAACCAGTCTTACATTTCTAAAACGTACTGCTTTAAGTAAGTTTTTGTTTCCAGAAAACCTGTGTTAATGCCGTTCTTCTCCGCAAGCTCGTAGGCCATTTGCCGCAAATGTTTTTCTTTGTCATTGCCAAGCAATCAGTTTAACATTTTTAAAACATACTCCTTTAAGTAAGTTTTGTTTCCAGAAAACCTGTGTTTAATGCCGTTCTTCTCCGCAAGCTCGTAGGCCATTTGTCGCTAATGTTTTTCTTTGTAATTGCCAAACAACCAGTCTTACATTACTAAAACATACTCCTTTAAGTAAGTCTCCAGTTCTTTGGACAATGTTGTAGTAAATCGACTAAGGCTTTTAGTAATCACCTGTTATCTAAAAGAAAGTACCGATCATGTTCTGACATCTCCCTTTTGAATAAAACAGTATACTTTTAGTTTACTTACCAATACATTTTGATTTCCAATTACCACTATTTCTGTAAATAAGTGACTTCTGATAATTAAATAAATATAGATATTAAACAGAAAAATACCTTTTTAACTGACATAAAAAAATTGTAATTACTTTATTAAAATGCCCAAAAACACAACTTTTGTGAGCACAAACTGTGTTTTATAGGTTATAATAGAATTAGCGGATTATGCTTCGAACATCTTCACAGTTGCATATAGCGAACGCTAGTAGTAGTTAGAACTAGAACACTAGTAAAGAAAACTAAACGTCGATTTTATGAAAATTATGAGAAATATTAGGGGACCATTTTACCCGACTTACCCCCATTATAATGTTTGCAACGTCCATGATAATACATCATTTGTTATAACAATTAGTTAATGATCAACATTAATTTTTTGTGGCCCAATTGGTTATGTATTGCCTCCAATTGAACTCCTCTTTCTGGCGAATCTATCCGACGCTCAACATTCATTCGGTGGCTTATCTAAAAGTGTTTGTATAATCTGCTAATCATATATACGTGCCTGCTTCATTGCAACGAGTTAATACTTTAATAATGTCATTAAAATGGTGGCCTTTAAAAAATGTGCCACGAAACTGCAGAGTTAGGAAGCAAGATGAGAATTTGTCTGCGAAAGAAAATATTTTTTCTTAGAAGAAGCTAACTTGGAAATCAGTGCTAATCGACAACGAAGAACTAATATCCTCGAGATAACAGTATTTAAGGAATATTCAAAAATACAGACAGAAAATGAAGGACATTTACTTAAAACTATGACAGGACAAAATTATCTAAACCCCTCTTTTATCTTTCACAGCAGGCTTATCTACTGAAGTAAAAATTGTTGTCGGTAAAGGTCCTCGAAGTCCAACGCATATTGCACGCTATTATGAAGAAATTACTGCAGATGTATTTGAAAAATGTTTTATAGAAGTTTAAGTTAATTTTAGAAAATGCTGTCGTGGGTGCGGTCAATGCACTTATACTTTTATCTCAGCCAATTCAGCAATATTTATGCTTTATCATACAATTTAAACAGTATTTAGACCTTATTACTCTATTACATGTTGCAAAAGGGAGGTATTTCAGAAAATACAGACATTGACACATTTTAGAATAAGAAATCCATTGTGCACTATGAAATCCATTCATTGTGCACTATGAAAATTTAGTATTGCCGTAACTCAGGACCACGGGTTAAAGTGTCTTCAACTAATGCGTATTTATTAAAATAAAGTAATAAAATAACTATATTTGGTTATGCAGTCTTGCTTTTAAAGATATGTACTATTAACAGCAGGCATAATTTGTAGTGTTGTATTCCTGCTACAGTATGTATTGAAGAGTTAATATATGGAACATATATGTTTGTAGACAAATTTTGAGAAATTGATAATTAGAAAATCATTTGTTGTCATATTACTAAAGAAATTTTAAATTGTATTAAAATATACTACTAATAGGATATCATATGGCAAGTAATAGCTAATTTGAAACTCTAATTTCTCTTAGTATATTTCTAGATCTGCGTGCGGTTCTCTCGTGACTCTGGTGGCAATTTGGAAAACGTATCAGATATCGCTAATAATTTGGTAACCTTACAACGTTTGTCTAAACCGCTAGAAGAGATCAGTGTACCTACATTCCCAGGTTCTTATAGAATTTATTTGTTTTTTGATTGATGGCTGTCAAGAATATGACATCATCGATATTTTTCTCAAACGACAATATAAGGCATATTTTGAGGATACATCTTTGAAAAGTTCTTATGTCACTCTGTGTTGTTTGATATTGTATATACGTATTCTATTTTTGTGATTATTTATAATCTGCTATTCTATGGTCACTATTTTTTTTTTGTAGTAAGATATACAAAAGTATGGAAAAGGATATAAGATCGATACTATTTCGACTCATCCCAAACCATGTCATTCTATCTTTTTCTTTGTCGATACTGGATCTTGTAATAAACAAATTTTATATTTATTGTGTAAAATAGCCTAAAAAGAAAAAATTCTACTATTATAACTAAGTATAATTTTCATGGAATTGGAAGCTGCTAAGAATGTAGAAATGTAATGTTAAGAGCATAACCATCCATCCAATGGCACTACAGCCCAAGCCGGGCCTTGGCCTCCTTCATTAAACCTCTCCAAACATCTCTATTTACTGCTGTTTTTTTCCATGAACGCGTTTTTAGGAGATTTTTGGCATCCTCATCTACCTCGTCTTCCCATCTCTTTTTTGGTCTTCCAACAGGTCTTTTTCCTTGCATTCTTGCGTTTAGTAATTTTCTGGGGATTCTGTTCTCATGCATGCGGGCCACATGCCCTGCCCATCGTAATCTCTGCAGTCTAGTGTATTGTGCTAGTGTTGGTTCGGTGTATTGTTCGTATATTTCGTTATTATATCTAATTCGCCAGTTGTTATTTTCCTTTATTGGACCCAGTATTCTACGCAATATTTTTCTTTCGAACACGTCTAATGCATTGGTAGATTTCTGTGTTATAACCCATGTTTCACACCCATAACGTACTATGGGTCGGATTATTGTTTTATATACCCGGAGTTTTGTTTTCCGGTGTACGTCTCGCGATTTGAATATGTGGCCCATTGCGAAATAGGCTTTGTTTGCCAGCATAAGCCTTCTATTTATTTCCGGTTCTTCTTCATTATTTTCGACCAGATCCATTCCTAAATACGTGAATCTATTCACGTATTCTATATCGTCTATAAATTGTTGTTGTTGCGCCTGTCTATTTGATCTGGTTTGTATGAGTAGTTTTGTTTTATTTGTATTTATTGTTAGCCCTACAACTTCTGAACTCTGTTTCAACTGAACGTAGGTTTCTTCTGCCGCAGTCTTTGTTCTGATCATTATGTTTATGTCATCGGCGTATGCTGCTAATTGGGTAGATTTGTTTGTAAGTATGTTATTTCTGCTCACCGTCAACCGTCTAATTACATATATTCAAGAACAAGATTAAAAAGTGTTGGAGCCAGTCCGTCACCTTGTTTCAGTCCTTGCGTTGTCATAGACGCATCAGTGATCTGTCCTTGAATATATACATGTGCTTCTGTTTCTGTCATTGTCATTTGAACTAGTCTTATTAATTTTGATGGTAGCATAACCAACAACAAAGAAATTAGTTAATCCGAAATTCTTTATTTTTATTAATAGGTTCGTAATATAATGTTCGTAGTGTCAATAGTTCACACACACAGGGTTACTACAGGAAGAAATAAATCGTAGGAAAGATGGCCAAAATATGGACGGACTCAAATTTCACGAACTCTAAAATTCAGGTTGGCAAACAATAACTCAATTTTAAATAAACTAAAGGTCAGCAAACGGTTCTCCAAAAAATTTCATCTTCAACAATTAAAATACTTTGGACATGTTAGGAGAGCAGACACAGAAAACACTTATTCAGAAAGATGTATCGAAGAAACGGTACAAGGCCGAAGATCCCCAACAGGATCTACCATGTTACAGGAATATGCAAAAGACCTATGCATGAGTTAAAAGAAATGACCAGAGACAGTGATCGTTAGAGACAGACCATACACGACATCACGATGACTACTACACTCCCTCCGGGGGTCAGACGGAAGAGAGAGAGAGAGAGAGAGAATAAAGACATAATTAAAATACAGAAAATAATATATTTCAAGCAAAATTTCAAGTCGACGCCTCAGGATAACGAAAGAAAAATTGTAGGCTATCTGGAAAATAAGGGACGTGTATGTGGAACTACCATTTAACGATATAAAATAGAGGAATCAGCACGTATTACAAGATTTTTTCGTTATAGGTGGAGAGTGTTTTCATACACCACGTTTGCATTTACAGCAAATGCCAATTCCGAGGACTTTCTGTGAAATGCTCGAAACAACCCATTTTCACCTCGAGTTGCAATCACCCAACTCTTCTAACTAAGGAACCGACGGAAATGTATCGTTTTGCATTCAGTTGTGTGTTTGCGAAATGTTTTTAATTGATAAGAGTTTTTTTTTTCGGAAGCCGTCTATTGTATTCGAGTTAAACTGCAGCCAATTGGCTCATTGTATATCTGGTGCCAAGTATTTAATACTTATCTGTTATTCAGACATACTTCGCCCTGTTCAATTCTTCTTTACACAATTTACATTTATTGTGCAATCAATTATTATCGTTTTGTCCAATTTAACGTAAGTTTAGCAATTGATCCAACACCTCTAGTATTTATCGTAGATGCCAATCTCTTTGATAATTGGAATTTCTCTATTTAAGACCTCTAAAAAGTCAAGCACTCTAAAGAATTCTTTATTGCTAGATATATTATTTTTGGCAATATGGGACGGTTGTCTGTGGCGACACACTGTCGCCAATTTCAATAAGCATAGGATCTTCATTTCCTGCCGAAATAGCAGGGTTTAGAACCAGTTAGTGAGGATCAAAATCGATGGCGTCATAGTCACTGTGAGCTTGTCGTCACAGAATCGTTCTTCTTCTTTTGTCTATCAATAAGTTTTTTTTGGTTCCATCTTATCGATACATTTGTTTGATAGAAGCTTTTTAAAGATATAGGTTGTCAGTTTTATGCAATAGTTCCTGGTATCCTTTAAAGTTGTTACCTTTTCCATCTTCTCTTGTTTTTGGTAAATCAAATAATATTGTACTGTTAATGCTATAGGTAGTCTTATAATTCCTTGCCCTTTTTTTTTCTAATACCTTATATTTATTTTATAATCGTTTTCATGACAGCGTCCGAACTTTTAAAAGTCATTATGAAAATGTGTAGCTTGTACGTCCAGTTAGACGCAATGGTCCTTCCAAAGCTGATTTTTAAGTTTGCGCTACATCCCTTATGATAACATCGATTGGTCTTCTCGTTGTCTCAGATTCATGTAGTCTAAGTTACAATTATATCTGCACATCCACATATATCAATATTCCAAGCTGCTTCAAAGAATTTGCCAAGTAAGTAAGACTGTAGGACACGAGTGATTACTCATTTTGGTATGTTTGTTTAGACTTTATTAAAAAATGGTTTATTTGTTGCAATTAAATATTGCAATTAAATATAAATAAATAATTAATCTATAAGTAGTGTAGAAGAAATTTCCAGTTACTTTTAAAATTGGTATATCTAACTATCGATCAGTTATTATTTTCAAATTTGTAGTAAGAAATGTTCTGACACAATATTGGTGTTTTATTTGGCGTTTTGATCTCATTCAGTTAATTTCGATATATTTTAATTTAATACAAGTAAGTTATATATTACCTGAGTTATTAGTTACTCATCGTACCTAAACTATTAAAAAACCCAAAAAAGTGTGTTTATTGGAACACTTCATGAAGTAATGTATTTATCGCAGATTAGTATATTTATAAAATGACGGCAAATACAATCAACTCCGTAAAATACCTTGTTGACTGTATATGTTATTTAAAATTTGTGAAGTAATTGTGTAGCAATATTAGTTTATAAGGATATATAACTTTATAGTACAATGGAGAAATGGATATGTATTGTTGGTATTATATATATATATATATATATATATATATATATATATATATATATATATATATATATATATATATATTATAATTGTGGATTGTCCTTTTTTTACCAGATTATGCTTCGGCCATGATAAGACCTCACCAAATTATGTTCGAAATCGAAGACATACTCGTGACAAAAAGTCAGTATTCCCGACCAAATGTACTATAATACAAGAGGGAACACAGTACGTAGTGTCATCTACTTTGGATGACAGGAAATTAAATTTTTACCAAGAACATGACCATTAACCATTAAAACTTATAAATTGTACTTGTTCTTTGGCGGTCTTCACTATGCAGCGTGTAGGCGTTTATACTGGTTGTCGAATATACAGAGATCCTTGTTCCACTAATCTTATTATCGTACTTAACATCAGGTATGGCGCACCAGTTTCTTATGTCTCTGAACCATGGCTTTAACCTAGGCATCTTCCTCTACAACTCTATATATTATGATGGTATTTAGGATATTATACTTTTGTTTAGTATATAGACCAACATCTGAAATATTTCGCTACCTAATGAGATTTAACAATTCTCTTTGGATGCTAGTTCTTCTTAAGACCTCATCATTTGTTACATGGTTCATACATTCAATTTTAAGCAGCCTTCTGAGACACCACATTTTGAAAGCCTCCACACGATTCAGAGATCGCACCTTAAGTGACCAGGTCTTACTTCCGTACATTAGGATGCGCCATAGATAGCATTTAAGGCCCTGATTCTACGGGTTAAAGGAACTTCAAGGAAAGGATATATTTGTCAAATTTAGCGAGCTCTTATTTTTACTTTCAGTTCAATGTCCCACTTGTGGTTATATTAAAATATAGCCCCAAGACGTTAAAATCTTTCAACTCGTTCAATAGCTCTATTATTTATTTTCAACAGAACTTCCATATGGGGTTGCCTGCTGATTATCATATATTTGATTTTTGTTAAGTTGATGTAAACCCCATACTCATTCTACACTCCATTCACGATTCACAAAATCTTGTAGCTCCTCTATATTTTTCGATTATGGCCGAACAGTCAGCTTATCTTAGGTTAAAAGATTTCAAGTTTTCAAGTTCTTTGGACCCATCCCCGATACCGGTATTAGAGATCTGAATATAATGTTAAGCTTTACCAACTGTTCAAAAATACACCTGCCTCAGAATTCGCTTGACTTCATATAGGCTAGGCTGATCATATAGTGATCATATAGATCATATAGACAGAGTTAGAAATGAGGAGGTCCTTAGACGGCTGAACCAAACAACACAACTGGTCAATATAATAAAGAAACGCAAGCTGGAATACTTCGGTCATATTATGAGACACCCTGAAAAATATGATCTTTTACATCTGATCATCTGATTTCATCGTGGTCCTGGTAGAAGAAGAACATCATGGCTGAAAAATCTAAGGCAATGGTATGGAAAATCAACTACATCGTTATTTAGAGCTGCTGTCAATAAAGTCACGATAGCGAATATGGTAGCCAACATGATATCCAACGATCGATAACGGTCATGGAACTAGAAGAAGAAGAAGAAGATCATATAGTGAGAATAGGTGAGGACAGATTGTCAAAAAGAGTCCTACATGGTAAAATATAGGGCAGGGGACTAAAAGAAGGCCACCTAGAAGATAAGAGAGCGAGTGGCAGCAGACGCGCATAATTAACTAAAAGTCAGAGGAGCAGAATCGGCTATATTGAAGGCGAAAATAACAGAAAGCCAAGGCTCGATCTGGGCTGTAGCTTCATTAAAAAACGAATAATCTTATTTGTAGATCTTTGTGTCAGCGTAAATGTCTGTTTGTTATATGGTCTCATATCGCTAGTAGAAGATTTTGTTCTAGAACAAGAAAATCTCACAATATTGATATTTTTTTCTGAAAAATATTAGTATATATATCACATCCACAAGTTACTATTTCATATCATCATTGGACTATAACTCAGTATGTAAAATAATTATTATTGTTCCGATCATTAGAAGTTTAGGCAAACCAAAAAAATCCGGTACCGTCACTTTTTGAAAAATTCGTGAATTTTAGAATTAAATGACGGACTGAGAAAATTTTACTTCATTTAGTTATTTAATTCAAAATGTTTGATTTATGTAAATTCCGGAAGTAGATATTGTGTTATATATTCGGTGTTTTTTTCTGAAAATGTTCTTTTATTTGTGTATATATGATTTTTATCAGTAAACATACTAAGTGAATATTTGGTTTTATTTAGCTATTATAGAATCTTCAGACTAAAATAGACAAAATAAACTTTTATTAACTGCTTACAAACTTGTTATAAAAAATGAAGGGTTGAAAAATATTAAAAATAGTAAAGTGACTGGTCAAAAAGTGCATTATTGTGTATTAATCAAATAATAAGGAGAATTCCAATTTCTATTAAATGATACAAATCGACAATTATAATTATACATAAAATAAATCAATACTTTTATCAGATCAGATGATGGTTCTAATCAGAGTCCTGCAGAATCTACAGCATAGTAAGACAGCTTTGACAGCTTCGTGGACATCGAAAAGGTATTCAATAAAGTACAGCAAGTAAAATTAATGCAGATGCTAAAAAATAAGATAACAAAGAAATGTGTCGTTAAAAATCTGTATTGAAATCAAACTGCTATCGTAAAAATTGGACATTACACCAACAGAATACAACAAGGAGTCAGATAAGGTTGCGTTTTGTCCCCAACATTATTGAATGCTTACTAGGACCAGTTATTTAAAAAGGCACTTCAGAGATAGCCATTTGGAATAAAAATCAACGAGAACTACTTGATGTATTTAGATAGGAGGATGATTCTGCCAGAAAATATTGAAGGTTTCTTAATTCTGTTTGATTATATTCACAAAGTAGATGAAATGATCTCAAACAAATTCAAATTATTAGTCTTTAATGGTAAACCACACTCAGATACCATTATATTGAGTCAAAGTTGAAAAGTGGTTTTAGACAGCAAATGTCAACCATAGATAATATCATAGATTTGGAAAGTGACATTTCTGAAGCATTCACCCTTAAGAGTGAGCAGCGGTTTTCTTCGACAAAGAAGAATAAACCTAGCATGAGCAGCCTATGGAAAACTCAAAAACATCTTTAAAAGCGATATACCAATTTGACCAATGTGTTACCTGTGATGACCTATGGTGCCGAAACTTTGACATTGCTACAACCTCTAAAACGCTGCAAATAGCTCAGAGGAAAATGGAAAGGTCGATGCTGAGTATATCCCCAGACAGCACAAGTACGTCCCATGGACGTCCGAAGGATGTACCTACCTCATTAAATGTCCGGACATCCCACGGACATCCGTTTACATAATTTGGATGTCCCCGGGACGTCCAATAAGACCTAAATGTTACCAAAAAGTACATCCCCTGGGCGTCCCAGGGATGTTCATGGTAACGTACATAGTACATATACAGAACTTAATACGGACTTAAATAGCACCTAGAAGGATATATTGGGTACATCCATTTTGTATATCCACATTGACTAATACAGGACCTAAATGAGATGTAAACAGGACCTAAAGGGAAGTAACAAAAAACTAATAAAATGAAAAGCAAAAATAAATGGGATTTTTATTTATTTTTAAGTACATTACTCATACTTACTTTACAAATGTAGCAACTCACACCACAATCACAAAAATTATCTATAAAATTCCTGTATCCTACCTACTTAAAGACTATCATAAACTAATAAACTAATATACTAATATTAGTAT
Source organism: Diabrotica balteata (assembly GCA_918026665.1). NCBI lineage: Eukaryota > Metazoa > Arthropoda > Insecta > Coleoptera > Chrysomelidae > Diabrotica > Diabrotica balteata. The sequence continues at coordinate 93,393,498 of OU898283.1, read as the reverse complement.
ATTAGTTTATTTAGCAATAAACTAATTCTATTTACAACCACAACCACAATGATTATAATTCGAGAAATAAAAGATTCCGAAAATGCTAGCTAAAAATAAAAATGCGTTAAAAAGAAACATAAATACAAGGAGATAAATAGAAGCATCGTTAAAAGATAATCACATTCTTCTTTCATATTCTAATTTTTAAATTTCAGTTCCACTACAGAACAAAATTTTAGAGATACAGCTGTGATATAGGATAAGGATTTTTCTCTAAAAGGGGCCTCTGTCTGGTTTCATATAAATTAATGGTATTTAAAACTAAATATAACTTTTTAAAATAAAGTTTAGTAGGCAGATATTATATTTTGTAAAAAATATGAATAAGTAAAAAAATGACACAGTTAACATCTAGAATACATCCCTAATGGGACATCCCTCGGACGACCTTATGGGACGTCCCTGGTATGTCCGACTTGAAATATCCCTTGGACGTCCCTCGGACGTCCAAAAGAAGTCCCGGGACGTTTGGACCTTAAAATGACATAAAATGGACGTCCCAGGGATGTCTTGTGCTGTCTAGGTCGCTTCGTTACCGAGTTAGAAATGATGATATAGGACGAAGAACAGGAGTTCCCTGACAATTTCCCGAATTGCCACACTGAAGTTTGCTTGAGTGGTGGCCGAGTTAGACAAAAGAACTAGAGGAAGACCCCCTACTCGTTGGACTAACGAGCTAATCTTAAGAAAATTGGATAGAGCACAATGGACAACAATGAGGGAGGCCTATGTCCAGCAGTAGACGCAAAGGACTGGGTGATAATGATGCTGATGAGCCAAGGAAAAGGATGCTTGGAGGTAGATGCTGGCTGGCATGAGACATATCAAAATGACAGAAAATCGTAGAAACACAAGCCTACAAAGAGTTTTCGAGATAATAATAATGATGATGTTTAGTGAATAGGTTATTCTTAAATTATTTCATTTGTGTGAAGTATTATAAAAAAACATTACGATTTAAAAACAAATAATTATTACAACAAATTATTAATCAAAAAAAAAAAATAAAATTCTAAAATTCTCGAACATTCCCTACTTTTGTGTCACAGATCTAATTTGTTTTTCTTTTTTATTACGACCAAAATTTTGTCTTTTAGTGGTAGGTACTGCTAAATTTTTTAAAATCTAGGATTATAATAACAAAAGTGTCCGACAATATTTTTCTATAAAAGTTCTATCATCTATACTTTTCTATAATAATTCTTTATTTTTCTTTATGTAGATGTAAGCTTTTTATAATACAACAGCCTACTGCCATCTCTTGGCCAGACATTTTTAAACGTTTTCTTCCAGCGCACCGAAAACTTCCTATCCGTCATAAGGTTTCATAATACTGTTGGTAGAGGGAAGAGATAGCAACCATTGGTTTTATTTTTTGTTTAATTTTTTAATAAAAATAACAAAACTGTGAATTTGAAGAGGACAGTAAAATAAAATGCATTTTGAGTACCAATAACAAACAGAAAATTTTATATTTAGTATGTTGTATCTCAAAGAAGTCAAACGAAAAGAAATACATAAAAAAGGTAAGTAATAACAAACATATAGGTATATATTAGGTTTTGTAAGAAAGTTTTTTATAAATAACATTATAGATATATAAAGAATCGTGTCTAATATTTAATATTAGACAATATTCTTAATTTAGTCTAAACGTGTAATTAGGATTCGTCGTATTTAATATATATTTTTTAACCCTTGGAAGATCACACCGTTTTTTTTAAACATATACCGCACATATGGGTATCAGATAACCCAATGATTTTTTGTGAAGAAACAAAAAAAAGATAATATTTTATAATTAATTTACTTAATTGTAGTAATACAAAAGAAAAAAATATTTCAAACATTTAAAAATAATTAACAAACATTTTCTAAAAAAAAGAAACACTTTTACCGTAATTTAACAACAATATGGTTTTTCTAACTCAAAGCTATACTCCATTCGCTCAGCTCGGGCATATTTTGACAGATTCATTGTCGGAAACCTACAACAACAATTCCTACTTCTCGGTATTAATAGCTCAAGTATACTACTATTGCAGACTTCTTTCTTTGAAAAAAAGAATAATTATTCTAAATAGTGGAAGTGTATACTAAACCCATCAAATTTTGGGTAGTATATATTTTAAAAATATATTTTAGTTGTTATAATTTAACATAACTATTTACTATATGGTGCATATAAATAAATATTGATTGTCGGTAATTCGCAAAGTTCTATTTTATTTACTATTTAGTTTGTTTACTATTAATATTGGCTATGAGTACGTGTGCTTGGTTGTGTAGTAATTTCCAGCCACTTTTTAGTCTGTCAAAAGTAACTAACTTCCCAAAAAAATAATTACTAAATTCACTAAACAGTTCGGACTGGGAATAGCGAACCGACGATAACAACTTTTTATTATAGAACTCATATTCATTCTTAGCCAGGTATTTTAATTTCACTCGTTTTGGTGACTACATTCACAACACAGTTTAGCTCTATGCTCAATGCAGTATGCTTTATTGCAAGCTTAACATGCATGCTTCGTTTTTCTATCTTTTCCTTTGCAGAAATAACACCTAGTTTGGTTTACTAAATTTGTCGGATGTTGTGTTGGAAGGTCTTCAACTTGAAGAATGCCACACATTATTTGACTGAGTGATTTCTGTAAAAAAGGTATTTAGAGTATCTCTTGCATTAGTGGTTCAATTAAAGCTGATGGAATTTTCTCTGATTTCCACCAATTGTTGGGGGGAAAGCTTATTAAATTCCTTTCCCCGTGCGTGTACAGTTCCAAATATTTTAGGACCATGGCCTGTACAAGATTTTTTCCTTCGATATATACAAGTAGACTTCACGGCGCTGGTTTTTTATGTGTTTGGTTTAATAGGTGTTGTACTTAGAGAAAAAATAAGCGTAATTAATTGAATCTACACATTTAATAACGAGAGAATATTTACACAAGCACTAATACTAACGAAAGAGTTCGCTTTATAGGCCAGGGAAATAAGCAAAAAAAGTACCCTGTTTTTGACACTCGTCCGGCCAGGCAAACGACAGTTGTTTTAAGTAGTGTGGACCTCTGTATCAAAAACCTATACGTTTCCTGCAGTCGATTTTTTGGACTAAATTAGTTATTAACAAATTAAGTTCAAAAAACGGAAAATTTTTGCTTTTTTCGTTTATCAGCAAAAAGTGAAGCAATTTAAACAAATTTTAGAAGAGAGGAAACTTATAAGCTATATAAAAACCTTCAAAATGGCGTTCTCAAAATGTTTCTATCCTTATTTGTTGTTTAGAAAGTTGCAAAATAAGTCAAAAATTTTGGTTTTTTATAAATGTTAATAACTTTTTTGAAAATAAACTTATAATATTTATATTTCACGGAATGATGTGTCTTGTAGTGCTTTAAATAGGGTTAAAATTTCAAAGTGATCGGTCCAATAGTTTAAAAGTTATTTTATTTGTTTATCCCAAATTAACATTTTTTGCAACAATATAAGTCAGAAATTTATACAGTTTTAGAAATTGTAAGGGTTGTTTCTGGTAGAAGAAGACTTGTTTTATTATTTACATTAAACAGAAATTAGGAAAATTAATTTTAAATATTGCAAAATAATTTTGCAAAAACATGTCGATTTTTTGCTTATAAACAATTAGAATAACTTTTTAACCATTGACTGTAAAAATATTATTTTTACATATTTAAAAAGCTTGAATTTTTTCACAAATTTAAATAAAAAAAAGTTTGTCCTAAAATAATTTCGTACAAAGTTAGCCTCTTTTTTTATTTAATTCATAGCGCATTTGTTTAAAACAATTAAGAAATCTAATTAGCGCTATTTAAAAGAAGATACATTATAGTTGTAAAGTACTAAATTTTAAAATTATTGCCCTTTAATGGAATCCTCCACAAAGCTTCAAAATGTATGTAAAATCGGTCGGCTATGAAACTCTCGGGAGCTGAAGGGAGGGGGAAGGCGCTGTTAACTGTATCTCTGTTCCTTTTTTATGTATTTCAACGTTTCTTTATGAACTTGTATGTACTTTTTGCGTACATTACGAATATGCATTATTTCAATAAATAAATTGTCCCACCTAATTTGTTTAAAAACAATTTTTTTAAATTTTTTTAGTAGTATTTAAGTTAAGTTTGAATGTAAAACAGAAGTATTTGTCATTTCCTATATTTTGGGGACTAAGCCACAATTTAAGTTTATAATAAGTTTATTTTTGATGTTTCGATTTCTACTTCGGAAATCTTTCCCAGAATGCAGAACATTAATAAATTAATCAAATTTTGTTTTTGGTTACTTGGTTGAAAATTTTTCTGATCACTCTTTATGTGATTGATTAGTATGAGGAAACTCAGTAGATCTATTATAGTAAAAATTACAAAAAAAAAAAATATTGACAAAAAGTGTAGACAGCTTTAAACTCCACATTTTTAAATTAGTTACAAACTTACAGGGTGTTCTATAAGATTGTGGCAGATTAAACTTATGTTTTTTTTTAAATGAAACACCCTGTATTTTATTTTAAATTTAAAATCTGCTTCACTTCCACATCACAACAATGTAAAGTTTTGTTATGTTGTACTGGGTATTTAAAAAGATTTAACCAATATTACCTGAAAATCGTATCAAGTTTAACTCCCTGTTTAAATAAAAAGGAGTATAGGACCATTGATCTATTGCAACCATAGTTTTTTAATCATCGTTAAAAATTATAAAACATATTCGTTTTCATAATATTCGTTAAATCAAATACAGGGTAAGTCAAAATGCAAGTACATTATTTTCTTGGTAATTTTAAATAGAACACCCTGTATTTTATATCACTATCGAAAAGTACTAATAAATATCGTACTTTACATTTTATGGAATACTCCCTATACCTAAAGTTATCAATTTTCTAGAGAAGTATTAATTTGGTAGATATTTGAACTTTTACCAATAATTATTGGGAGTTGGCCATGATTGATTTGTCAGAAACTGACAGTTTGACATTATTGTTTTTTAATTCAGTAACAAGATAATGACATAGAAAAGAAAACAATTTGTTTCTAATAAAATTTATAAAAAATAACCAACAGAAAATAAAAAAATAACACATAAAAAAATAAAAAACAACTGTAATTTTAACTAATCATACTTAAGTAAGGTGTTCAAAATGACCTTCCAAAACATCTATGCATACTTGAAAACGGTCATTGAAAGAGTTACTTACATTACCAAGCATTTGTAAAGAAATATTTTGAAATGCAATTCGGATTCTATTTTTTATATACCTTGTTGTTGAAGGTATTATATATACTTCGTGCTTAATGTAACCCCAAAAAAAGAGTCCACTTTATTGAATTCTGGTGACCTTGGGCCACCCCTTAAGATCCATCTTTCACCAAACTGATCATTACGTTTACCATGTACTAATTCGTTGTGGTACGCAGAAGCACCTCCATGTAGAAACCACATTTGTTCACGTATATTAAGTGGAACCTCTTCTAATAATGTCTTCGGAGGCGTGTCAGTCGGGAGCTGACAGCCGTGCCGAACGCATCAGAAAATTCGGAGATTGGTCCAAATATTTGGAAATTCCAAGTTTGGCCAAATCCGAATTTCTGATTGGCTCGATGCGGAGGAAATTCCACTTTTGCTTTGTGAAACAAAGGATTTGTTTCACATAAAAGCAGGTGGATTTTCTCTCATCAGTCAGTCGAGCTTGCCTCTTCTACTCTAGACCTAGTCGGTGCTTTATTGTATCAACTTGAGCTATTGTTTTATTTCTGATTTCCTGTGTACCTTTTTATTTTAGCATTTGTCGTATATTCAGACCTTTTCAGGTTAGAATATTACTATTGTTCATGTACCGATTTATTTGCTATTTTATTTGATTATTTGATTGTTTATATTTCTTGTATTTTTGTCTAAGTAGTTCTTTCCGGTAAGTTAAAGAACTCTTAGAAATATTTTCTGATATTTTTACTTGTGTTTCACTGTGTGTCTAAGTTGTTCTTTTTCGGTAAGTCAAAAGAACACTTAGAAGTATTTCCATATTTGCATTCTTATTCTGATATTTCATATACTTGTCTCTGTTATTTTATTTTCACGCTAAGTCGTTTCTTCCGTAAGTCAAGAAACACTTAGCTATATTTCTATATCTTTTCTGCATTTTATTTTTCTTATTTGTCTATTACAAGTTGTTTCTTCCGTAAGTCAAGAAACACTTGTATATATTTGTGTTCTTATTTTTTGCATTTTTTTATTCTTCTATATTACAAGACGTTTCTTCCGTAAGTCAAGAAACGCTTGTAAATATTTATATTCTTCTATTGCATATTTGATTCTCTTGTTGTTTTCTGCTCTAAGTTGTTTCTTCCGTAAGTCAAGAAACACTTAGAAACATATTCTTTATATTACATTTATCATACCATTGTATTTTATTGTTTCTGAGCTATTCCTTCCGTAAGTCAAGGAATACTTAGATTATTTTACCTGTCTTGTTTTCCAATTTTGGTCTGTTATTTTGTAACTGTTCCTTGGAACCGTTACTTGCAACAGGTACTGCCGCTGTAACGGTTATTTTGTAACGGTAACAGTATCGACACATTTTACCAGCGACAACCCAAGATGGTGAACACCCGTTCCAATTCCGGAGACAGGAAAAAGCCCGAAGAGCCGGCGATGGGTCCTACAGGCCCAAATGCCCCCTCTCGGCAACAATAATATTGGTAACTGATGTACGATAAAATCTAAATAAATCTTACCATTTACGTTATATTTAAACAAATATGGTCCTACTACATGGTAACCTACGATACTTCCCCACACATTAAAAGATTATCTTGTTTGACTATGTGTTACTATTTGGTATGGATTACTTGTTGAATAGTAGTGAAAGTTATTATGCCTATTAACAGAACCGTTTCAGTGGAATGCAGCTTCATCACCAAATATGATATATTCAAAAAAAATCGCTGTTCATTAATTTTTTTTTAAGGCCCATTCACAAAATACTATTCGTTTCTGAAAATCATCATCATTTCATTCTTGGTGCTTTTGAATATGATATGGGTGCATCTTGTTTTTAGATAGAATGTTTTGAACAGAGTAGTAACTATGTTCTTGCTTATTGGAAATACTCCTTATACTTGTGAGTGGGTTTTCTGTAACTGCCATCAACACACTCGTTTCGTTTTCCTGTGTCACACTAGTTTTTTTTTCGTTCATGTTTTTCAGAATTCACTGAACCAGTGCGGTTAAATCGATCTTTCAGTTTTTCAAATGTATCTTGTCTAGGTCGCCGCCTATCTGGAAACCGTTCATGATAAATTCTAGCTGAGAGTAATGACTTTTTATTGCATTCCCCCAATATCCAGATCATATTTATCTATCATTTCATCAGTAGTAAAATTCATATTGCTAATTTGGAATTGAATAAATTATTGAATTGCTAAATAATAATTGTTGCTAATTTACGATGTAGCCCAATACTGAATTAATAAACAATTCTGACAAATCAATCATGGTCAACTCACAATAATTATTGGTAGACGTTAAAATTTCAAAATTTATACTTTGATGGAAAAATAAAAATATCTAGAAAACTAATAACTTTATGTATAGGGAGTACTCTATAAAATTTGAAGTACGCTATTAGTACTTTTCGATAGTGATATAAAATACAGGGTGTTCTATTTAAAATTACCAAGAAAATAATGTACTTGCATTTTGACTTACTCTGTATTTGATTTAACGAATATTATGAAAACGAATATGTTTTATAATTTTTAACGATGATTAAAAAACTATCGTTGCAATAGATCAATGGGCCTATACTCCTTTTTAATTATACAGGGAGTTAAACTTGATACGATTTTCAGGTAATATTGGTTATATCTTTTTAAATACCCAGTACAACATAACAAAACTTTACATTGTTGTGATGTGGAAGTAAAGCAGATTTTAAATTTAAAATAAAATACAGGGTGTTTCATTTAAAAAAACCTAAGTTTGGTCTGCCACAATCTTATAGAACACCCTGTAACTTTGTAATTAATTTAAAAATGTGGAGTTTAAAGCTGTCTAAAATTTTTGTTAATAACTTTTTTTTTGTAATTTTTACTAAAACAGATCTACCGAGCTTCCTTACCCTAACCAATCACCCAGAAGAGTTATCAGAAAAATTTTCCAACCAAATTTTCTACCAAGTAACCAAAAACAAAATTTGATTAATTTGTTAATGTTCTGTATTCTGAGAAAGATTTCCGAAGTAGAAATTGAAACGTCAAAAATAAACTTATTATAAATAAGTGGTATATATACTTAAATTGTGGCTTATTACCCAAAGTACTTCTGTTTTACATTCAAACTTAAATTAAATACTACTAAAAAAATTTAAAAAAAAATGGTTTTTTAACAAATTAGGTGGTTTATTTGACAATTTATTTATTGAAATAATGCATATTCATAATGTACGCAAAAAGTGCATAAAAGTTCAAAATGAAACGTTGAAATACATAAAAAAGGAACAGAGATACAGTTAACAGCGCCTTCCCCTCCCTTCAGCTCCCGAGAGTTTCAAAGCCGACCGATTTTACATACATTTTGAAGCTTTGTGGAGGATTCCATTAAAGGGCAATAATTTTAAAATTTAGTACTTTAAAACTATAATGTATATTCTTTTAAATAGCGCTAATTAGATTTCTTGTTATAAACAAAGGTGCTATGAATTAAATAAAACAAGAGGCTAACTTTGTACCAAATTATTTTAGGACAAACTTTTTTTTATTTAAATTTGTGAAAATATGCAAGCTTTTTAAATATGTAAAAATAATATTTTTACAGTCAATGGTTAAAAAGTTATTCTAATTGTTTATAAGCAAAAAATCGACATGTTTTTGCAAAATTATTTTGCAATATTTAAAATTAATTTTCCTAATTTCTTTATAATGTAAATAATAAAACAAGTCTTCTTCTACCAGAAACAACCCTTACAATTTCTTAAACTGTATAAATTTCTGACTTATATTGTTGCAAAAAATGTTAATTTGGGATAAACAAATAAAATAACTTTTAAACTATTGGACCGATCACTTTGAAATTTTAACCCTATTTTAAGCACTACAAGGCCCTGATTCTATTTCATTTCGATGTCGAAATTTAAAAGCGACTACGCCATGACAGTCGCAATCGCTAGCGATTCTCATTCATTTCGATTTTAGTTAAAAGTGGGGACATTTACTTTATCATTTTGACACTACTCAGAATTTGGGTTGGCCGTCTTGTTTATTGGCTGCCAGCTTGTTAAATGTTTGTTTTGTTTACATTTTACGATTTTTGTTTCTTGTTTGAGTTGTTAAATTTTTAGTGACCATTCTCAATGATTATATTTTGAATTGAAAGAAAATGGATGGAGGCTGTTGGTGATGGTGGCACTAAATTGTCTGTGGACCAAAAAGAAATTATGATGGCTTTTGACTTAGTGGTTATATTATATTTTTAAATTTACTGCAGCTTAGTATTGGTATTACTAAAAACAATACATTACCGCTCTAAAAATTATTGATGAGTTTAAAGATTATTTTATATCTCCAAATAAGAGTGTAGAATTAAAATAAATTATTAACAACCAAATTATTTATTATTTCTATCTTCCATTACAGCCTGTTGAATATATTCAAAAATTGTGGTTTCCAATTTAGTTTTAATATTGGGACATTTTATTTCTTTAATTTTTACACCACAGTATATTTTAAAAAATAATCAGTAGCATCTGGCTTGGGGCCCCCAGGTACCGCAGTTCTATTTTTATAGGTGTTAAAATTTCGACCAATTATGTGCCGAATCACATACAATTTCTGATAAAACGCAGCCATATTAATACTTTTTGCCTCAGTTTTCGTTGCAACAATCAAACAAAACAACACCGCCTAAACTGAACCTAACCTCGCTTCTCCCAGTCCCGCTAGTCATGTCAGATTAATTTCGACTCGAAATTAAATTTCAACCACTTTCTTGAAGTTGAAATTAATTTCGATAAATCGAAATTTAGTGACGTCCTTTGGTTAGTTCAGCTGAAATCCACTAGGCTCGCAAAGTCGCATTTCGACGTCGCCATATTGATTTCAACATGTTTTCAGTCGAAATCTCAATTAGAATCAGGGCCCAAGACACATCATTCCGTGAAATATAAATGTTATAAGTTTATTTTCAAAAAAGTTAATAACATTTATAAAAAACCAAAATTTTTGACTTATTTTGCAACTTTCTAAACAACAAATAAGGATAGAAACATTTTGAGAACGCCATTTTGAAGGTTTTTATATAACTTATAAGTTTCCTTTCTTCTAAAATTTGTTTAAATTGCTTCACTTTTTGCTGATAGACGAAAAAAGCAAAAATTTTCCGTTTTTTGAACTTAATTTGTTAATAACTAATTTAGTCCAAAAAATCGACTGCAGGAAACATATAGGTTTTTGTTACAGAGTTCCACACTTCTCAAAACAACCGTCGGTTGCCTGGCCGGACGAGTGTCATGAAAAAATGCTTATTTCCCTGGGCTATTAAAACATATCGGCGTTTTAGGGCGTGCGAAACTATCTAGAAAAACAAATATACATTTCACTGCATTTTGGCGGCGAAGAGAGAGCTTAGTCGCTAGGTACCGGCTGGTACTGACCAGTTTGAGACTTTAGTCACATCGGCGGATCTGCGAGAGATTTTGGATTGAATCTTTACCTAAAAGTGCGACAAGGCGGCGTCGGTTTTACCACCAACCCTTATAATCTATTTATGGCACAAATATTTTGCAAGCAAAAAGTACAGCCTGTAACATAAAATCCAAACTAATATTTGTGAGAACTAAAAATTACACTAAAATTAATATAAAATGTTGTTTTTACAACAAAAGCCATTCCCAAAAACTTTAGAAATGATCTTCTATTATTAGATGCATTTTCGTTCCAATGGGGATTTTCGAGTGAAAATACCACCATTGCAGTTATACCACTTGCATCAAGCATGTTAAAAAAAATTCTTAGTGGTCATTGTTTGGATCCAAGTAATCTGGTAATATTTATAACTGGTTCATGATCTATTTTACTATCACTTTCATCAATATCGGTATTGGAGTTTTGTTCTTCGACATTATCCTCCTTAGATTCGGAATCGGCACCAAAGATATTTTGATCATCATCCTCGTTATTTTCCGTAGCAAATAAATTCTTAGCTTTTCCACTTTAGCTGGAGTTAACGGACAACGTTTTCCCAGCTTTATTTCCAACTACATGAAGCCATTTCCCAAAACATCATTATAAAAAAAATTAACAAATGATCGCAAACCTCACACATGGGTGCTACATACCATAGCGTTCATTCAATAAATTTTCGTGATTGGAAATTTTGCTCGAATGAGACCGCAACTACATATCCGTCCTTAGCAGACTACAGACTGAATTTATATGAAGCGGCATTAACATTGAAATACGGTTGAGCATGCTACATTCAGTTAAGTGTCTGGATGGGTATCTCACAACCAAGTGTCAGCTTCCAGGGTTCATATTCATTTACATCAACCCTGTAAGACTGTTAGTCAACGAACAATGGGTTACACAACCCAAAATCAAATGTTTTCCCCATTTTTGAATTAAGTACGTTAGTGCATTAGATACGGAAATATTAAATATTTTACAAAATACAAATACAAATTTTGTGTATTTTACTTTTACTATCCTACTATATGTAATTGGAGAAGAATGTTCACAGCTACAACTTTTGTAATTGCTTGTAAGGCTGAGTCATTCTGATTACAAATGCTATAATCCAAAACTATTACAAAATAAAGAAACAATATTGTTCAAAATTAGATACAAACTGTACATAAAATTACAAAATCTGTTATAAATATTATCTATTTAGGTATAAACATATCTACTCTTCTCTTAACAAAAAAAAACACAACTTTGTGCAATATTTCTAGTAATTTGTTATCATATTAACACTTTTTTTTTAATTGGTGTTGAATAAATAAACTTTGTATATTAAGTCACACAACCACATACACACCATACTGAAAAGAGGATTTTGCTTACAAAAATTCTAAGATAATAAATAATTTCTCTAGTTTTGTGTTGCTAAACCATTACTAATAAACTACACCGGGGTAAGTGAAACTGTGAGTTTCAGTAGTTTGAAGTCCACTGACCAAAAATATGTCTCTAGATCTGACTTATTTTTGACAAGCTTACTGAAGAGACATTAATTAACTGTTACACAAAAATATGAGTGAATTACGCCTTCCAATACTATTTTGTTACTTTTTTTATTTTTGCGGTCAATGTACCTAACGTTAAATACTACTTTTCTCTTTTATCTACTGCAGAAGAGGGCAAATGTATAAAAATCTCATCTTTATTGATTACGCTTTTATCTTCTATAACAAAAATTTTTTTTCTTTAAGCATGGTTGTTTTTTTGTTAGCTAATCTACATACATTTTAACCTATTTATTCTGATTGAATTTAACCACAATCTAATCACCCAGGTTTATTTTGGTCAAGTCTGCATTTGATTGAGGAACTTAGTTTCATTATTAATTTCTTCTACTTCATCTATGGCAGAATTGCTTGAAATGGTTTGTTTATCGTCAATACTGTCGCCATCACTATTGTCTTCTTCAAATAAGGATCTCTTTTTTTAGGAGCTAAATAGAGTCGACTTAAGTGTCTTCATCATCACACTAACGTATCGATACTAGAACAACTTAAATTAAAGGATATATTGCTTAAACAAATACAACAGAGATATTTGCAGTTTTTTATACACATTTCTAGAAGAACAGGCACGATGGAAAAACTGATAGTCGAGGGTAGAGTTGAAAGAAAAATATTTAGGGGAAGATCTCCAAGCCATTGGGTGGATCAAACAAAAACATTGATTAACCAAGAGTTACATGAAGCCGAACAACTAGCCCAGGACAGAGAAGGATGAAGGGAAATCCTAAAAAAACTATGAAGGCCTGATGGTGTCAACACATCCCAAAAGGGATTAGGACTGAGAAAGAGGAAATGTCTTCGAGAGTAGTGGCTCTCATATTTTGGAAAAGACTCTATGTGTTTTATAGCTTCAGCTTTTTCGTCTGGTCGAGCGTTATGTGGTTGGCGTTTTCCAGATCCATTAGGTTTTATTAAATCCGTGGGTGATATTTGTTTTTTTTATCAAAATATCAATTTTTCCTCTTGTGATACCATGTAGATTTTGGAACATGTATTTGCAAAACTTTAACGTTTTGTCGTTATATGTGATATTATAGGATACCACAATTTGTCTGTTTTTATTATTTTCTCATTCTCCTTAACTTTTCTTTCTGTCTTCGTTGACCCAATCCAGCGGCGACTCGTGGCCTAAGAAAGTGGTGAAGACGAGAAAACCTTGCTGGAACCAAAAGGAGTTTTGGTACCTACGTCGCGCCCAAATCTCATTAAAAATTCGTTAAAAAATGTAGAGTTAAGGGCTCTAATAACTTAAAAACAGTTTTTTAGGGCACTTATACTAAATACGATTCGTTCTGCTTCCCTGGAGTATTTTAATTATACAAATTATAGGCTTCTGCAACAATATCTTTAATTGGCTGTAACTTTGTAACCAATTCTTGCAAATTCACATTTTTGTATTTTTCGTCGACATAAAGAAAGCAGAGCTCACTTTTAAATCTTTGATGTTTAGTAAATTGTGTGCCATAAAACTCAAATAAATTTTGAAAAGCGTCGGAAGGGAAGGTCACACTGTATGACTCAAATTTTGTAGTATCTGCTAGGCTTACGAATTTTAATTTACCACAATCCTGAAAACGTATATCCATTTCCCTTAAAATGTAATCATATATTTCAAAAAATAATGCTCTGTATTGAGTAGTAATTGTATTCTTGCTCAGACCATCATCACACCTAAACCTTTTGGAAGTGTTAATGACCGTTATTCTGCTTGCTTTTTCAAAAATAGAATTAAAAATTCTTCATTTATTTTATCACTTATTAATTGACGAGTTCTCCTTATCTGGTTTAAACAAACATTAATATATAGGGACTTTTTTTGAAGAACATCATATAAAATATCTGTTATATGAAAAATGTTGCTAAAAATTGTTGCTAAAAATATGAACTCAAAATCATTTAAATCTCTTAAAAACCCTTTAGCCAGGTGAACTGATTTGCGGTCTGACTCTTCAGAATTCATTATGTTATCAAAAACCTCTTTTAATTTTTCTCAGTCTTCAATAATTACACTGATTAATTTTGAATTAAACGACCATCTTGTCTCTGTAATTGTTGGCATATGTCTAGCCGATGTACGAAGAGCGTACGATCGTTTTGCTAAACTATGAAAAAACGGTGGGATTCCGGTAATAGTTGCAAAAAAAATTCGACATTTTGATATTTTATTAAAGCTCTGTTGCCAAACAAGATTAAGTCGATGGGCTTATAATAAAGTGCACTAAACAAATAAACTTAATACTGTGACTAAACTAAACTAATAAATACACTACATAAACTATACTATATAAAAAATATCTATATAATAGACTAAATTTCAAAATATTGTCGCTGAGAGAAATTTCCGAAAAATACTAATACTACATACACATTAAACTAGTAGGTGAAGACGGATAATTTATTTTTCAATTGATCTGCACTGCCCAGTTTTCTCAGCTATCACTAATGACAGGCTGACGTCACGTTGCCATGGCAACCGTGAATGCTTGTACAGATGAATTCCGCATTTCAAAAATGATATTCACCTATTCCTGAATCGTACACGACTAGTGACACAGTGAGCACTTGGCCATCAAGTACCTACCGCTAATAAAGCTAGTTATCTTTTTAATTTTTAGATTAATTAAAAGAGAATAAATAATTAATTTCAGAATTTAGATATAATAATGTTGCTTTTGTTTTTTATTTATTTGTCTCAATTTAATTATATATTTTTGGTGAACCTCACCTTTACCTACTTCACCTGGCCGGCCGCCGCTGACTCAATCTTCACTCTTTCAGAAATTACTTGGTCGTTGTCTTTTTGTTTCTTTTTGTTCATCTATGGAGGGTTTCTCGTGACATTTATTGCGACAGCAACTAGTA
Source organism: Diabrotica balteata (assembly GCA_918026665.1). Lineage (NCBI taxonomy): Eukaryota > Metazoa > Arthropoda > Insecta > Coleoptera > Chrysomelidae > Diabrotica > Diabrotica balteata. The sequence goes on along the minus strand of OU898283.1, from coordinate 93,378,335 downwards.
AGCGCTTGAAATACTTTTGCAGGTTTTTGTATATCTTTTCTTGTAATATGTTCTTCTTCTAAAATCTTCTTTTCTTTCATTTCTACTCAGTTATATTTCGGTTTTTTAGGTTGAACATTAGAGTTATTTATTTGGTCTTTGCCATCGTCACTTTTATTTGTAAAAGTATCATTACTTACTATGCCATCCGTATTATTACTGAAAGTAGCTGTTGTTTCACACTTTTTAGATGGCATTGCTTGATATTACCCTGGTATTTATTGTCACTTGTGTCAGATAAAGTGTGCGAAGGAATATAATCTTCATCTACATCTTAATTATCACTATTTAAATATGACCACTAATTCTTTAGAACGGCAAGTGGATCCAAAAGTTGAACTTCAATTTCTTTAATTTCGGCATCAACTCAACACCTTTTCAATCGTCTTATATCACTTTTGTACTGATTTTTTAAAGTCCCCTCTTTCAGTGTGTAATACTGTTTCTTCGATATTTACTAAAACCATCGAATCTTCATGTTGGCTAATAACCATATCAACTAACAGCTTTCCACGCGACATACTTTTACTAATAGTTTTCTTAAGACAACCAAAGAACCACCTTAATTTAGTAAAATGCACAACAATAATTAGGTTATGTATCGTCAGCTGCGTCTCAAACAAGACAACACATATGTGGAAACCAAATTTAAAATAAACGAAAGCTTAAGGAAAGTCAAAGAAGATAATGCAGAAACTCTAACTATTGACCAAAAATGGGGAAAAATTCAACATGCCCTTGTGTCAGTTGGAAAAGAAACCTTCAAACCACTTAAAGAAAAAACAAAACCTTGGATGACAGTAGAAATTCTTGAACTCATGGAAGAACGAAGAAAACATAAAGCAAAAGACCTGAATAAATACAAAGAGATTCAGAGAAACATCAGAAAGAAAATTCGAGAGGCAAAAGAGAGGTGGCTCTCCGAGAGATGCAAGGAAATAGAAGATCTGGATAAAAAGTACGATAGCTTTAATTTACACAAAAAAATCAAAGAAATGACAGGTTCTAGAAAGCGTACAAAAACTAATATCCTTAAAAATGATAAAGGGGATATTATTACTGATATGAAGGAGAGATTATGTCACTGGACCAATAACATTCAACAACTATTTAATGATGAAAGAGAAGAACTGTCATTAGAAATCACCGAGGATACTGGACCACCAATATTAAGAGAAGAAGTCATCTATGCCATCAACAACACAAAAGAGGGTAAAGCCACTGGACCAAATGAGGTGCCCATCGAATTATTAAAACTCATCGATGAAGATGTTGTTGATGTAATGGTTGAAATCTTTAATCTAATATAACAGACTGCCACAATCCCCAGACAATGGCTGCAATCAACCTTTGTAGCAATTCCCAAAAAACCAAGTTCAACAACTTGCTCAGACCACAGAACAATAGCTTTAATGAGTCACGCACTTAAAACATTTTTGAAAATAATTCACAGCAGAATTGTTAAAACTCTTGAATATGAGATTAGTGACACACAATTTGGCTTTAGAAATGGTATGAGTACAAGAGATGCTTTGTTCGGCTTGAATGTGCTGGCTCAGAGATGTATGGACATGAATCAGGATATGTACTTATGTTTTGTAGACTTTGAAAAGGCATTTGATAAAGTTCAACATAAAAAGCTTGTAGATATATTAAAAAGCAAAAATATTGACAGTCGTGATCTGAAAATTATATCTAATTTATATTGGAATCAAACTGCCAAGGTAAGAGTTGACAGCCAGTACACCGAAAATATCAAAATACAGAGAGGAGTCCACGAGGGTTGCGTGCTGTCCCCACTACTTTTCAATGTCTACAGTGAAGCGGTATTGCAAGAAGCGCTCTTAGACTCAATAGAAGGTATATCTATCAATGGAGAAGTTTTGAATAACTTACGTTTTGCAGACGATACAGTAATAATTACGGATAACAACAATGATTTACAGAACGTAATGCAACGCCTTAATGAACGCTGTCAAGAGTACGGACTGAAAATAAATTTAAAGAAAGCTAAATGCATGATCATGACTAAATCTGCACATGCAAATATCCAATTGACTATTGAAGATACTGCAATTGAGAGTGTTAATAACTATAAATACTTAGGAACATGGATAACATCAGATGTAGACCAAACCAAAGAAATTAAGACACGTATTGAAATAGCTCGTACATCATTTATTAAACTTAAAAAGTTTCTTTGTTGTCGGGATATAAGGTTAGAACTACGCCTGAGAATGCTTCGATGTTACGTGTTCTCTACTCTTCTGTATGGTCTGGAAGCTTGGACACTAAAACAAGTTCATCTGAATAAGCTGGCTGCCTTTGAATTTTGGTGTTACAGAAGAATCCTACGAATATCATGGATTCAAAGAATGTCAAACATGGAAGTAACTAGAAGGATAGGAAATGAGGCGGAAATAATATTAACTATTAAAAGACGAAAACTTGAGTACTTGGGACATGTGATGAGAGGGCAAAAATACGCATTATTACAACTTATTATGCAGGGCAAAATCCGAGGAAAGCGAAATGTGGGAAGATGAAGAATATCCTGGCTTAAGAACTTAAGGGAATGGTTTGAATGCAGTAGTGCAGAACTTTTTAGAGCGGCAGTCAACAGAGTCCGCATAGCCATGATGATTTCCAACCTTCGATAGAAGATGGAACTTAAAGAAGATCGTCAGCTGGTAACCAAAACTTGATATGTCTATAAAACATCCGTCCACATTTTAAATCTGATGGTGACAAAACTTAATATGTCCATTTATTAACTTTTGGCAAATATTAAAATGAGGTAATTTAATACATCATGTTTAGTCTTTAAACACATATCATGGTTCGCAAAGCTGAAAACCATGATTTTTGACATATCAACTTTTGGCAAATAGCCACAAAAATTTACTGGGGAATCATATTTGGACACAGTCATTACAAAAGTGTATGAGTTATTTTAAATCAAAATTATACACAAAATCAATTAAATAGTATGATATGGCAACAAGATGGAGGACCGCCTCATAATGTCGTAGCCGTTCAAGAACATTTAAATAATCAATGTAATGTGTGGATCAGCAATAAGGGTACCATTACATGGCCACCAAATAGTCCCAACAACACCATGTGATAGCTATTTATTGGGGTATTTAAAGAAAAAGTGTATTTTGATTCAAATACAAATATTAACACTATCGCGGCAAAAGTTCGCTCGGAAACTGAAAATTTAAATGGTCATAATAACACATTATGGGACGAAGATATTACTTGTGCATTCGTAACAATGAAGGTCACTTCGAGCAATCTTAAATGTAGTATTGTACCTTAAATGTAGTTTTGTAAGTCAATAATTTTGTTGACTTTCTAAATATTTTTTTTTCTTATCTTAGTATAGTATAGTAGTACCATACGCCATTATAGAACAAAACTAATGCTACACTATGTTATATATTTGAAATCAGGAAATGCAGGGCTACTCAAAACTATAAAAAATACAGCCTGTCCCATTTGAAATATTGAAGATGCATTTTATTTGGCACTCCCTGTATACAAAATTTGGTCTGTTGCTACACTGTTGGTCGGTACAGATAAAATAATACAATTTTTATTTGAACCTTTTTTTTCTTCTTCTTCCTACTTTATAAATAGGCTTATTGCCTGTTTTACTACGGTTTTTAGCCTCAATTGACGTTGTCTGGCCATTTTTTCCTCGGTCGTCCCAATGATCTTCTTCCATTTGGCGATTTGTCTCTTGCTATTCGTACTATTCTATTTTCTGCCATTCTTTCGATGTACCTATTGATTCCATTCCGCTTTTCTTCTTTTGGTCCACGCGTTTATTTCCTCTATATCACATCTCGCTCGTATTTCCTCACTTGTTACTCTGTCTCTTAGAGTTTGTTGATTGTCGGTATTATTGTTGATTTATATATCCTGGTTTTCGTTTCCGTTGTGAGGTATAATGGAGAAACAAATACTTCACAACGAAAACTTTTTTTTGTATTCCCGAAATTAAGGAAAATAATGAGAAACCCTGTACATACACATTCTAATAAAATTATAAGTTTCATTATGAAATTCATTTTATATTAACATTCATTTTTCGTAGTTTCTTAGGTATACATTTTTTTATATTAACTTGATTGTAATCAAACATTTGAATAATTTATGCGTTACATAAGTCTATCTAATTTGTTTTTAATAAAATAGTTATTAAAAATTTTAAATTATCATAGCGCTCCTGTATTTTGATAAATTATTTAAATATTATTGTTTTTTATGTATCTTATCAACGCCATCTATTCAACATAGCCTCTACTCCACTACAAGCATTGCCATACTATTATCTTTCAAACATTCAGAGTTCTCGCTACACATACCGCCACCTTCCGACTTTCAACGAAGTCGCTGACGCAATCGCACGTGTTCGTCTGGTTGTAGACGATCAGGCGCAACTAAAGCCAGTGTGTTTGAATCTTTAAAACCGAGACACACGATCTGTGATGTTTTTATGTGCTGTGTTTGTCACATGCGCTCGTATTTGAATTAAGAGTAGGTACTAATAAAATGGCAATTAATTGATCTATTTGAACTCTAATAAAATTATAGAAGTGATTTGTGCGTGTTATAAAAATGCATCAGTGTTGCAAATATACCTAAACTCCGAAAAAGAGGTAGGTTATGATAACTTTTATGTGAATCTCATCTCATAAGTTGTTTTTAAAACACGATTATTTACATTCTACGAGTAGTATCAAGCAAGTATAATCTTTCTAAATTATGATTTATTGCTCTTTTTACGTATTTCAATTCTATAATAAAGATAATTCGGGAGATTGCGCTGGACTTGATTTTTACTAAGTTCAAAATATTTTTAGTTTACTTTAAATTTTAGCCCGGTCAAAAATAATTTAAATTTTTGGAAGACAAGATACATACCTCGAGTATTTTGTTAATTAAACTTGATTTATACATGTGTGTTTTGTAACATCTATCTTAATTATTATTATAAATAACAAATATTGAACGTTGTTACTGTTTTGAGAGGAAGTAGTAATTGATGATGTTGATTGCGATATTTTTATAAACAAATACATCACAATAAAAAGTGTTTAATTATTTAGAAAATAATAAGAAAACTAACAAGGACGATAACTTAAAAATACAAAAGTAAATAGTTGTTTGGAGTGACAAGGTTAAATTAAAAATTTTGTATCATTTATTTTGTTGATGTTTAGTCGCTGTAAATTTAAATATAGTATAACTCTTGCTTCTTTTAAACTTATAACATTCTCTCGTTTATAGATTGTTTAACTATTTGCTAGTTTATTTGTAGTATTCTTTTCTGTCAAATGTCGTTTTCCTTTAAATAAAGATGTAAAAGTAAATACGACTAAATAGCTTTTCTGTATCGGTTTTTAAACACCTGTAGAATGCAGAAAATCTTTACATTATGTAGCTACATTAATAAAGAAGATACGTCACTTTATTTATAACTGTGTGAAATATAATTATTAATTTAGTATTCCATAAAAGTATTCACGACAGAAACAAAAAAATGGTATGTTATTAATTAAATACTTAATTACAATTAAACGATAGAACAAATTCAACCTTCTCAGAAGAAAATTAAAAGTTCAACACAATTTTTGGCCTTGAGGATTCAATGTTGTAAGCCTCCACTCTGCAATCTTATTTCATCCCTCTAATTTTTGTCTAAACGTTAATTTCTCTCTTTGGCTGTTACTATCTTTACCTTTTATGAAATTTCTTAAACAATATTATTTACTGTTATCTGACAGTATAATAATGATCCTTTATTCTCCCATCGCTGCTTGGTCTTCTCAATTTTGTCCAAATATTAACTCTCATGCATATCTATGTTTGTTATCTGTTTGCAAGGATAAGAAGAATATATTGGTTGAACAGTTTCCGTTCCAAATACAGAGGTTACTTTGTATTTTTCAATATACAGCTTACTTACAATAGAGTTTACTAAAGGAAGCACGTGCCAATTTTATTCGTCTTTTTATTTCCACTATCTGTTTGTCTTTATTGATTTTTATTATCTCCCATTAAAATGGCAACACCCTAACACCTGTATTGACTGCAATGTATGGGACACTTAATATATATACATATGAAGGGTAAGGGGAAAAATAAAGGATGTCACAAAAGTAACTTACTTAATCTTAGAAATAAATAAAACTAAATGCTAATATTTTTAAGTAGTTTATTACTATTTTGTTAATATCTAAACAAAACAATTTGAACTTAAAATTATTGGATTCTAATTATCTAATTAGCCTTCTTCGGTCCATCTTTGGACATAGGCCTCCCCAACCCTTTTCCATTCTTCTCTGTCTGTCGCTACAGTCATCAACCTAGAGCCCACATGCTTCTTGATATCATCTGACCATCTTATTTGGGGCCTTCCTCTGCTTCGTTTATATTCCCACGGTCTCCAAATTATAAGAATTTTGTTCCATCGGTCTTCTTTTTGTCTTATATTGTGTCCGGCAAATCTCCATTTCAATTTTGCAACTTCTTGTCTAAGATCCCTCACTTTTGTTTTCTCTCTTATCCATTCGTTTCTTTTTTTATCCATTAGTCTTATGTATTACATTTGTCTTTCCATTGCTCTTTGGGTTTTTATGATTTTGTCCATGTTTGCTTTTGTAAATGTCCACGTTTGGGAACCATAAGTAAGAACAGGGAGTACGCATTGATTGTATACTTTGGTCTTAAGATGCTGTGGATATCTATTGTTTTTAAGAATGTATCTTAGTTTGCCAAATGCCGCCCATGCCAGTCTAACTCGTCTTTTTATCTCTGCTATTTGGTTTTCTTTGTTAAGTTTTATAGTTTGTATACAATCCCGACATTGTTCTATTTCATTTTGTCCGATCTTCATGGTGATGTCTTCATCTGTATTTGTTATGATTTTGGTCTTGCTGTAATTCATATTAAGGCCTATCTTTCCAGCTTCTACGTCCAGTTCTTTCATCATTTCAAACAATTCTTCTTTTTTATCGGTTATCAATACGATGTCATCAGCGCACTTTAGATGGTTCAAGCGTTTTCCATAAATTTTTATAACCTTTTCTTTCCATTCGAATCTTTTAAAAATATCTTTCAGAGCCTGATCGAAAAGTTTCGGTGATATTGTGTCACCTATTTTAATTGTTGTTTTGGCTTCCTTATATATATATATATATATATATATATATATATATAAGAGTAAGAAAAAAGAAGTACTTGTGACTCGTTTGGAAAAAATATAACACTGTTTTTGATGGGTTGGAGTCAATAAAAGGGGCTATTTGTTGACTATTTTTTACTCGAGCTTTCAATTGTGATTACAATTTTTATCAAGAGCTTCTAAAAAATACAAAATGTCTTACAAAGTTGAACTAGAAATAAAAAATTTTTTTGTTAACTCACCAAATAAAATTAGTTTTTTATATAAAACTACTGCTTACATAATAAATACAAAAAATATTAATAAAAAAATGTCTTATTCTAACAAATGTTTCTCTGAAAAATTTAGATGAATTTTCTTAAGAAAAAAAATTGAAATTATAAACAAATATAGAATAGCTACAACCAGCCTAAAACGTCATAAATACTAACTTAAAAATTCTTATTTTTGACATATTGTCAAAAATAAAATTTTGTTTAAAAAATTCTTCTTTGTTTAGTAACAAAAAAGAAGAAGATTTATTCACCATTGATAGATGCCCGGAAAAATGTAACAAATAAATGGAAAATTCAAAATGTGATATTTTACTGACTGCATAAATTAAATAGAAATTATATAATTATAAATTTTGCTTAAATTTTGAATTTCTGACCTTTTGTTTAAATTATTATCACTTTTGCTAATACAAACCATTTCCAAAAAAGTTCTTTTAAATTTATTACTTTCATTATATGGTCTTTGTCTATTACATGCTCTGCCAAACATGCTAAGAGATTACTGGAAGAAATCTCTCTAATCGCATTATTTCTCACAAGAGTGATTGTAGAATTAAGAAACATCTTGTGCTTTGGCAGAGCATGTAATAGACAAAGACCATATTATGGATTTTGATAATATTAAAATTTTATGTAATGAAAGTAATAAATTTAAAAGAACTTTTTTGGAAATGGTTTGTATTAGCAAAAGTGATAATAATTTAAACAAAAGGTCAGAAATTCAAAATTTAAGCAAAATTTATAATTATATAATTTCTATTTAATTTATGCAGTCAGTAAAATATCACATTTTGAATTTTCCATTTATTTGTTACATTTTTCCGGGCATCTATCAATGGTGAATAAATCTTCTTCTTTTTTGTTACTAAACAAAGAAGAATTTTTTAAACAAAATTTTATTTTTGACAATATGTCAAAAATAAGAATTTTTAAGTTAGTATTTATGACGTTTTAGGCTGGTTGTAGCTATTCTATATTTGTTTATAATTTCAATTTTTTTTCTTAAGAAAATTCATCTAAATTTTTCAGAGAAACATTTGTTAGAATAAGACATTTTTTTATTAATATTTTTTGTATTTATTATGTAAGCAGTAGTTTTATATAAAAAACTAATTTTATTTGGTGAGTTAACAAAAAAAATTTTTTATTTCTAGTTCAACTTTGTAAGACATTTTGTATTTTTTAGAAGCTCTTGATAAAAATTGTAATCACAATTGAAAGCTCGAGTAAAAAATAGTCAACAAATAGCCCCTTTTATTGACTCCAACCCATCAAAAACAGTGTTATATATATATATATATATATATTATATATATATATATATATATATATATATATATACATATATATATATATATATATATATAATATATATAATATATATATATATATATATATATATATATATACAGATTGAACCAAATTAAAACGGAACATACAATTTAATACATGTCTGTTTGAACTGCATTTGAAATAGTGGACCAATATAAAACTCGGACAAAAATAAATCCATACCTCGGTATAGACATTGTATAAAATATCGTTCAACTATCTGTCTCACAACAATGTTGTTTGCGTAAGACGGGTTTGTCTAAGGAAACGATAATAGTTCAGGAAATGAAGCTCGAAAATAGTTAAAACCTCGCAATTCTTTCGTCCTGCATGTATCCAGTTGAAATTTTAAAAGAAGGTAGGTGATAGCCCAAGGATCAAAATCTTTATCGAACTGAAGTGCGCTGAAGGGTTTTAGGGGTGAAAACTACCACTAATTGTCAAAAATTATAAAATAACATATTAAACCTGAATATGGGTAAGATTTGGTTTAAATTAGTTAAATAATGATTATTTTATACTTTGAATAGAGTTCCATCATATTTCAACCCTTAAAAAGCAACCCTTGTTAGAGATTAATGTAAAAAAATTACTAATTCTAAAAAAATGATTTCGCCTTGGATCGATTTGGATAAAAATTTGGATTTAAGCTCAATTCACCCGCTGCTTTATAGTTTATGTCATGTCGACGAACCCTGATTGTTCTAAGGGGTGAAAACTACCCGTAATTGTCAAAAATTATAAAATAACATATTAAACCCGAATATGGGTAAAATTTGGTTTGAATTAATTAAATAATGATAGTTTCGTGCTTTTGAATAAAGTTCCATCATATTTCAACCCTTAAAAAGCGACCGTTATTAGAGATTAATATAAAAAAATTAGTAATGCGAAGAAAATGATTACACCTTGGAACGATTTGCATAAAAATTTGGAATTAAGCTCAACTCACCCTCTGCTTTATAGTTTATGTCATGCAGATGAACCCTGATTGTTCTTAGGGGTGAAAACTACCCCTAATTTTCAAAAATTGTAAAATAATATTATAAATCTTAAGATGAGTGAAATTTAGTATGGATTAGTTAAATAGTGATTTTTTTATACTTTAAAATACAAATTCATACATTTTCAACCCTTAAAAATCAATTGTTTTGAGTGCTATAGGTGAAAACAATTTTTTGCCAAAATTTTGCAACTTTTCAACTTTTGAAAATTACCCTTTACAACATTGCAGTTTTTATAAACCAATTTATAAGATATAAATTGAAAAAAGTAGAATTAAATACAAAAAAATTTATCAACATAAAAAGGCACCATATATTCTTATACATTTACATAAATAGTTGAAAATATTTACATTTATAGATAAAACAATTATAATATTAATTTTATTCGTTATCAATTACATCTTCATCGTGATCTATGTCATCCTCATCTTCAATTATTGGTGGACTATTATTGCACCCTTCAGCTGAGCACCCAGAACAAGTAGAGTTACAGTATAAACCAACTTTTCTGCACCCACATGAAACACCGCATCCTTTTTTGCATTGCCAAAAAATAATTTTCAAAACTTCATCGAGTGCAGGTTGTTTGTTCATGCGTACGGGTAATAACAAACCATCTTTGGAATATCATCCCCAATCTGTTGCTCTAATATTTTCATTGCCAAGCCATAGATATATGAGCAGATGTTTTATTCTGTTGTATGGGATTTCAAAATAAAAACGCTTAAAATTTCGAATGTATAACGCCCCACTAGCTAATATACCGGTTTTGTGGATTATTATGCTCCGAAATGTACTGTACTATACTAATAGAATTTTCCGGAAAAAAATTCACTGGTTTTTTTTTAACGTATTTCCTTTAATTTTTAACGATAGAGTGTTTCTTCAAAAACGATTTGTAGAGGTTTTTAAGAGCTACAAGGATCTGTGAATTAAATCTTTTTGGAACCCTTGGTTTTTAAATGGGGTGAGTTTAAAGGGCTCGAAAAAGATGGTGCTTTAAAAGCTACAAATTTGTTCTCTACAATTTTTTTGATAAAATGCACCATTTACGAATTATTCGCGAAAAATCGATTAAAAACGTGGATTTTTTTCGTCTAAAAGTTATTACTTTCAATCGCGAATAACTTAAAAATTATCATTTTATAATAAAAATGTTTAGCACATTTTTTGTTTAGAATCACTTTTTTAATCGAAACCTGTAGTTAAAACGTAAAAAAAAATTTCACCCGGAGATGGGGTGGCAACCACCCCTAGGCTTTGGCGCACTTTGGTTCGATATAGATTTTGATCCTTAGGCTATTACCTACCTTCTGTTAAATTTCAAGTCAATCCAGGGAGCACGAAAAAATTGCGAGGTGAAATGCTTCATTTCCTGGACTATAACTGGTTTGACGGCATAAATCGTAGATTTATGTGTAGCTTTCAATTTTTATGAGTTTAGAATCCAGCAGCCCGCTGAAGTATTGGATTTTTATAATATAATTATTTGACAATATTTTGTTCGCCAACCACCTACAGCAGAATTGAGCCGAAATACATTATATTCCTATGTTCCGAATTTATTTCGGTCAATCTGTATATATATATATAATATATATATATATATATATATATATATATATATATATATATATATTATATATATATATATATATATATATATATATATTTATTAGCTATTAGTTCCTTATATCTGTGGTCAATTCTGCTGTTAATCAAAGAACTTTTCACTGCCCAATGTTCGTCACTATCGAAAGCCTTTTTGAAATCTATGAACGCTATATATATATATATATATATATATATATATATATTATATATATATATATATATATATATATATATATATAGAGGAACGTGGTTAAGTATTTTGATGCTTAGTAAATGATCACTTGTGCTGAATCCCTTTCAAAAACCAGCTTGTTCTTTCGATTGGTATCCGTCGAATTTCGTCGTGAGTCTATTGGTTAAAATTTTTGTTATGAGTTTATACATTACATTGAGGAGTGTTATAGGATGGTAGTTTTTTATATCTGCTTTATCCCCTTTCTTGTGTAGGATACTGGTTATGGACTATTTTCAGTTGTTTGTGATTCTTTTTTCTTTTAATATTTTGTTAAAAAGGGAATGTAGAGTATTAATTACCACTTTTCCACCATATTTCGGTATCTCTGCAGTTATTCCATTTTTCCAGGCGATTTGTTGTTTTTCCTTTCTTTCAATGCCTTCTTTATTTCTGATTTGCTTAATTCTGGTTGTAGCTCTGAGTTGACATTTTTGATTTTTTTAGCCCTAAGTTGGTTTTTAATTTCTTCTGGTGGTTCCTTTTTTGTTTTATGCAATTCTGAGTAAAAATGGTAGATTATACTTATGATGTCATCTTTAATGTTTGTTTCTACTTCGTTTATATCTTTTATTTTGTTTATTTCAAACTTACCTAATTTCGGTCTGAAGCATTTCATATTTTTGTTGTTCTGTATTACTTCTTCTATTTTTATTTCTTGTTCTTTTCTCTTATTTTCTTTTATCATTCTGCTTATTTTTAGATTCTAGTCTATAAAAAATAAAAACACGTTAACGTGGCAAATAACTTGCTAAAAATCAACGATGTTCATTTTCAACACAAGCTTACATAGAGATTTTTCATTTGTATAGCAGTTTTATAAAATTCTTTAGCGTTTGTAGGAAAAAATCGTTTTCGAGAAAATACTAAGCTTGGGAAATTTGTAATGGTACATAGTATGATTGACTTGGTAGCTTAAATTCGCCATCTTTAATTTTTCTAGGAACAATAGATTTTATTGATCTAGAATAGAAATATGCTTTATTGTCATTGAAAATTGTACAATTTTATGGACAAAGTTTACAAAGAGCCAAAAAAATAACAATAACACTTAAAATTTACCAAAACTACAAAATCGTCAATATCACAAAATAAAACATAATAAAATATACAATCCATTCCAAAATTTCATTAAATTGCAAATTGCATAATAAAACCTTACGAACTAGTTTACGAATAAGTTCTGTAATTTCTTCGTTATTCGTTAAGAAACTCTTCCACTGAATAATATGGTATGGAATATAATATAATTTTTTTACTAACTCAGCGGACGGGATCGGAAATCCACATCAAAGTTTGAATTTCTGGTAAAGTAGTCATGATTAGGTCTTGCTGGAAAAACATGTAGTTTACGAATTAAGCAAACCGTTTCTAAATATATAAAGAGGCAAGAGTTAAAATCCCCTGATTTTTGAAGTAGCTTCTGCAATGTGTTATGCTACTGAGGTCAAAAAGATAGAAAGAAGATAGAAAGAAACCGTATTGCTCTTTTTTGTAATTTAAAAATAATATCAGATTGGGCAGCTGTACTAAAATCCCAAAAGGAAGGCCATATCGAAGATGAGACTTGAACAAAGAAAAGTATGATATTTTGGAAGATGCTAAATTGATTTCCTTCGAAACAGATCTTATTGCATAGCAGGCTGAGGCTAGTTTCTTTACGACAATAGTTTAATCAGCCATACTAATCTGGCTGTTATTAAGAACCAGAGTTGAAGAGCTCCTTTAGAGGATACTGCTACTGTTTCATCCGCGTTAAAAAAAGTAAATTAGAGTCGGACCAGGTTTTTAATTTAAGTACATCAGAAATTATAATTGCATGAAGAATTACAATATTAGAGTTTCTCCAGGTAATACTGGTATCATCAGCAAAAAGAAAAATGTTTCCATCGATTTTTAAGTTAATGATGTCATTTATACAGATGAGGAAAAGTAGAGGATCCAGTATCGAACCTTGTGGTACTCCATAAACAATGCTTTTGTGACTAGAGTCAGTATCATTTGCTCTAAATAGTTGTTTCTTATTCCTCAAGTAAGATTCTAACCAATTCAAAGAAATACCTCGAATTTCGTAGAAATTTAGTTTTTTTTATTAAAATGTCGTGATTTATAGTTTACAGTTCAATAAAAAGCTTTGGCATAGTCACAAAAAACAGTGGCAGTATATCTAAAGATTATTGTTTAGTGCTTGATAGACCTCATGTAGTACAGAAAACGTAGCATCGCTAGCACATTTATTAGATAAAAAGCTGAACTGACTTTGTGATAGAATGTTGTTTTCAACGAGAAAGGATATTCGACTATGCGAAAGAAGAAGGTTACAACTCAAAAAACGTAATTTTACAGAAGAGCTATTTAAACATTTTTTGCAACAAAATGTTTGATAATGTTGACGTCCTTAAAATCTAAAATTGGTTTTATTGCATATACACTGTGTCCGTAAAGTATGGAACAAATTCTTTTTTAGCTAAACAAAGCATTTTAAGAAATAATCCTGAAACATGTCAATTTTTAATTTTTATTTACCGTATTTTAAAATATTATTCCAATATATAGGGTGAATTACTTTCGAGTAATGACGTCACCGTCATTTTTTTTAATGGAATATCCCCATTTTGTCTCAATTTTCGGATTACTCTAGCTGAGCTGATTCCAAAAATGTATCACATGTTGATTTAAATTGGTACAGGGTGGACAAAAATACAATAGTTTTGTGTGTGTTTATAAAGTAACGCGCTAGTTAGATTCACAATATTATCAAAAATACTTATTGTCTAGCGGACAGAATATGATGAAATACATGACTTTATAAATGTTCCAACTGCAGCCCTTTCTGTATCTAACAGTATCCCAAACGTTGTACAAATTCTTGTTGAACCTTGTTTTTTGTGTCTTGAGAAATATTGTTTATTGCTGTTCGAATTCTCCGTTGTAATTCTTGAATATTTGCTGGTTTCGTTTGATACACATTCTTCAGATGGCACCACATAAAATAATCCAAAGGATTGAAATCTGGTGACCTCGCTGGCCATTCAACAGATCCACGTCTACCTACCTTCTAACATCTACAGCATAATGTGGAGGTGCACCATTCTGTTGCAATCATAAACTTTGATAAATATGATAAACTATGATAAATATCCAGAAAGACCTATAACGCGTTCAACAGTAAGATTGAACAGAAATTTCGAGAAACTGGTACGGTTGAAAATGCACGGAAATCAGTTCGTCCCTCTGCAAATGCTGATACAGCATTAGATGTTTTACTTAGTTTTGAAGAAGATGCGCACACTTCTGTGCGTAAAGTTAGTCGCGATATTCGTGTTAGTAAAACAACGGTACACAAACTATTAAAAGTTGAAAAATGGCATCCTCATAAAATTAAACATGTGCAGGAATTAAACGAAGATGATCCAGATAGAAGAATGTAATTTTGCGATGCAATGATGGATAAGTACCACCGAGATCCTCTCTTGGTACAAAACATAATTTTTTTTGATGAGGCCGCTTTCACGTTAAATGGCGAGGTTAACCGTCAGAATTGTAGATACTGGGCAAAAGAAAACGCCCACTGAATGCGTGAGCAATATACACAATACTCGCAAAAGGTAAATGTATGGGCTGCCATTGTAAGAAATCGAATCATCGGACCCTACTTTATCGAAGTAAATTAAACGGAGCAACGTACCTTGAGTTTGTAAGGGATATCTCGTTCCTACTTTTCGTAATTTGTTTCCCAGCAGACGTAATCCTGGAGGTTTTGATGAAAGTTAATGGTTGCAACAGGATGGTGCACCTCCTCATTATGCTGTGGATGTTAGAAGGTACCTAGATGTAATTTTTCCGAACAGGTGGATTGGTAGACGTGGACCTATTGAATGGCCAGCGAGGTCACCAGATTTTAATCCTTTGGATTAATTTATGTGGGACCATCTGAAGAATGTTGTGTATCAAATGACACCAGCAAATATTCAAGAATTACAACAGAGAATTCGGACAACAATAAACAATATTTCTCAACACGCAATAAACAAGGTTCAACAAGAATTTGTACAACGTTTGGGTTACTGTAAGATACAGTAAGGGCTGCAGTTCAAACATTTATAAAGTCATGTATTTCATCATATTCTGTCCGCTAGACAATAAGTATTTTTGATAATATTGTGAATTTAACTAGCGCGTTACTTTATAAACACACACAAAACTATTGTATTTTTGTCCACCCTGTACCAATTTGAATCAACATGTGATACATTTTTTTTATCAGCTCAGCTATTGTAATCTGAAAATAGAGACAAAATGGGGGTATTCCATTAAAAAAAATGACGGTGACGTCATTACTCGAAAGTAATTCACCCTGTATATTAGAATATTATTTTAAAATACGGTAAATTAAAATCAAAAATCGACCTGTTTCAGGATTATTTCTTAAAATGTTCTGTTTAGCTAAAAAAGAAATTGTTCCATACTTTACGGACACAGTGTATATAGCTTTTATCTTTCACTTCAAACCTTGGACTGTCCACTATTAAAAAAATAGTTGTTTTAGAAAAAATAATGGTTGTAACCCTTCTGAAAATAAAAATTTTATGTAACAAATGTAACAAAATGACTTTAGGGCTTATAAATGTACTAATATTATCTTTATCTTAATGATTATATATATATATATATATATATATATATATATATATATATATATATATATATTTTTATTATTATAAAACAGTTGTTTAACAAACATTGTTTTAAGAGCAATCATGTCTTATTGCAGAAAATTATAGAACTTATACCTTTCTTGTGTACGTGTAAGAAGATATAATTACCTGGGAACTGTTATCAACGAAAATAATGATTGCTCTGAAGAAATCAGAACCAGAATAGAGAAAGCTAGAGCCACATTTACTAAATTGAAAAAGGTGTTCTGCGGAAGAGATCTAAGTCTAAAACTTAAAATTCGCCTTTTGAGATGTTACGTTATGTCAGTTCTCCTCTACGGGATGGAAACATGGACATTGAAAAAGATCGATACCAAAAAGATAGAAGCATTTGAGTTGTGGATGTATCGTAGAATATTAAGAATACCCTGGACAGAGAAAGTAACAAATGTGGAGGTTTTGCGGAGAGTGCGGAAAGAGAAAGAGCTGATACTTACTGTTAAAAAGCGCAAACTACAATATTTGGGACATGTTATGAGGGGAGATAAATACCAGTTGCTGCAGTTGATTATACAGGGAAAGATAATGGGAAAGAGATCTATAGGAAGAAGAAGGCATTCATGGTTGAAAAACTTGAGAGAATGGTACAATTGCACCAATTACCAACTGTTTAGATCTGCAGCATCAAAAATACGCATAGCTTTGATGATAGCCAAACTTCGGAACGAAGACGGCACTTGAAGAAGAAGAATACTTTTCTTCTGTAAAAAGTAATAAACATATTCCAACTTAAAACAATTTTATTGCTATTAAAAAATAACAAAAGTAATAGCTGAACATAAAGCGAATACCATAATAAACCAAAGGTTTTTAAAGAAATCTAAGTAATAATGTCGAACACATTTTTTTTATTAATTTCGGTTTCCATAAAACTTTCTTAGCCATACGAATACTTATAAAACAAGTTAGTGGGATCATTTGCAGTTTAATAACTCGGAGAGTGGAAAATTTGACGTGCTTTGGAATATTAATGTACATATTTGAAGACAATTTTTTAAATCAAGTATGTCTGTGAAACAGACATACTTGATTTATAAATATATACAGCATATTGATCAGGAACAAACATGGGACTGGACTTTTTATATTTTGTAATCTCATTCTCAATTTTGGCATGTACGCTATCTCCTTCGTTTTGGCAATGTTCCCAACGAAAAATTTGTGGGTGATAGACTTGATTCTTAGTTTTTTTATCCTTTATACATAAAGGGCAAGTATATAGTTGTCTTTGTTTTGCCCACAATTGTCAGAGTAAAGAAATATGTTTAAATCTGCTCCATTGCTTTTATTAGAAAGATCTTCAAGATATTTAAATAGGCATGTTTCTATTTCGTTCGCACTTCGCAAACCTTCTCCCTCGTGCCACAAATAGTAGACTCCTGTGGTTTTGATGTTAAATAAACTAAAATTAAAAAGATTCAACTTTAAGACGTAATAAAATGAATTTTCTACATCCAATAGGATATGGCAAAACATTTTGAAGGTCATAAACTAAAACTGTCACATTATCGACAGTATTCTGTTTGAGTACCTTTTTCTTTAAATGTATTCGTCTTAAAATTTAGCTTTCTCGACTTCTGAACAATTGCAGAACTTCGGTACATGAAAAGATAGGTTATACTTCTTAAAAATTTTGCTGTAAAATAGGTAATTTTCGTATTCCAATTACTCCTCGACATAACTTTACATAATCTCTATGTAAATCTGACAAAGTTTTTCCACCTTCTATAAGTTCGCGTGAAGTATTAGCTCTACAATAGTGATCCTCGACTCTCAGAATTGAATCTATGTGTAACCTTATTCTGTCTTGCATTTCGGTACCTATCTTTTTATGATTTCCGTGTTTTCCTCTTTTATCTACATCAATCATCTTACCAGATTTACAAACACTTTGCTTTTTGAGTACAGTCTCAATAGTTCTATTGTTAATTGCCAAAGTTGTCATAAAATATATTTTGCAAACCCTTATGTTTTGCCCAGAAATTATAAAGGTAAATCCATTATTCGGTTTTCTTGGATTCGCAATACTACCATATTTATATTTTGGATTGATTTGTGTTATATTTGATGCTATATATTCTCTTTGCTTTCCAAGATCTCCAAGCCTATAAAATTTTGACAACATTTGTTCACTTTATTCAGCAGAAATTTTGTCAGAGCACTTAAGTCTACATTTTTGACCACATGGTGGTAGAATGAATCTTCGTAGCCTTTCTTTTTTTACTCTTGATATTGTACGATTTTCTTTTTTCCTATATTTAATTAGAAATATAAGATTCCCCCTTGTTTCTCAAAATTTTTGATAAATTCTTTTGCCATAATTCAGGTCTTCTCTTTCTTTTTTTTCCAATTTTCTTAGTTTGAGTTTCAGCCGAAACTTTCTTTCTCTTTGTTGAATTCTCATCTTGATCTACTTCTATTTCTGCTTCAGAATCGGAAGATTTACTTGGTTCTTGATATATGGGATCGCGCACGCTATCATCGGATACATATGCATAATTTTGTAAGTCCTCATCGGAGAAATCTAAAACAATAATGTTTCATTAAATATGTACACGAAATGCCAAATTATTATACACTAATTTTTTCTAAGCAAAACATACGTGCTCTTAAGAACTAGAATTCATGATATTTGTGTATGGATTAGGGTTACATTTAAAAATGAATCTAAAATAATACAAATACATAAACTGAAATCTGCAGATTATAGATACATTTAGACTTAAACCACAATTTATTTCAAATTTCTCGAGAATACTGTTATAAGTCACAGTGTTACCTTATTCTTAGCAAAATTTATGACAGCCAAAAGTCACATTTAAATATAAAACTTTTTTCACAATCAATACTACTAAACATTTAACTTACCCCGATATTCAAGAGTTTTATAACAACTTATAACACTACTTCAGAAAGGCCACAGTCAATATCATGTTATTTCTCACCAGCGGCGATAATCCCACATGAACATTCGGTATTAGATTGAATTGTAACACTCTCGTTCACAGGTTAAAACCGCTGATGTTACCACGTTGCATGTCGCAATCTCATATGCAAATATTGAACTACAGTTATGATCATTTTTCTCAGAATAGTAGGTTTGGTCATCACTTGTTCGGTTGATTACTGCATAAATCTCGAAAACAGCGAATTTTGAGTTGTAACACTCTTCTTCAGCATGCTCAATATGTCGGGCTTTTATAAGTCTCTCAATAATTTTGGATAGGATCGGTAGTAAGGCAATAGGTCTATAGTTGCAACCATTAGATTTTTCACCACCCTTATGAAGAAGAATATTAACGGCTGTCTTTAGGCACTATGGAAATATACTGTTAAGTTTATTTATATTGTTCTAATTTATTTGTCTTTATTCTAATTTATTGTCTATATTCTAATTTATTAAAACTCACGATAACTAATTACGAATTTATTAAAGTCTTTATTAATCCTAATTACAAATAATTTATTAACGTTTCGTTACATCTAAATATCGCGGTTCGCGAGCTTCTTATAACTGACCTCTTCAATAAAAATCTTTCATTTATATACACAACTGTGTCATCCAGAAAATTCGGCGGACTTCTTGAATAGTCTCGTATTTTGGTGAAGGCGCTCGACTCGTTTTTCAACCTCGAGACGTGGATGATTCACCAAAATTAGTGTCTAGAGATTTCTGGTAAACAACTGGTAGCTAAGCTCAGGTATATTTTTGACCTACAAATTACGAGAATCAATAAAAAGAATTAGTCATAAAATATTTACAGTTCTATATGCCATAACATTTAAAATCGTAACATTGCCCCCCTCTTAAAAGATGGTTCCTCCTGGAACCTTGTCGGGACTGGAACTGGAGCGGCATGCTGATATCGGCAACTGGACCCTCTTTTACACCTTCCAGTTGTATAGAAATGACAAGGGACAGTTTTCTCTCCGCACCAGTAACTATGCGGATTGCAACAGACTAACACCTGGACTTCGGTGTCTTTAAAGATTTCCTCCACCATGTTTCGTATAACCCTCCAATCTAATTGGTGGCACTCTAACTTTGGCATGGCTAACTTTTGCACGTCGGACTCTAGTACGTGCTCTCTCAACTGAAGTAAGGCTTCCCATACATCTCGGTAGGTAGGTTGGTCACGGGCAGTGTCTTTTGTTACCAGGTAGAAAAGGTAACGTGATGCATCTTGAAGTTTCAAGGTTTTACCAGGAGCTGGCACTTGGCATTGAAGTTCTGCAACTCGACCAAACTTCCTTCGAAAGACGGATGCCAACCCTGGTGCATCTTTGATACTGGCCGGGATGGTAAGGGCCAGTGAGTAGTCATCGGGAAGCGCGAGTAGATCTTGCCTTTCTTCAGTGGTAACACCATGTCTTGCTTTACCGGTACCTCCATAGGCACCCATGAATTCCTCAAACGTGAGGTCAGACGCATCTTGGACTTGGTTTACTTCCACTTCTTCATCTACGTCGTGGTCACCCTCGAAAGACGCCAGCCGGTTATGGTGTACTATCATCGGCTTTCCTCTCGGAATCTTGCTTATTCGGTAAATAACATCATTGATCTTCTCCATAATGAGGTATGGACCTTCCCAAAACTGCTGCAATTTGGGAGAACAACCTTTTCGCTTTTTGGGGTTATAAAGCCAGACTTTCTCGTTCTTCTTAAAACACCCCTTTTCGGCTTGCGTATCGTACCGTTTCTTCATTCGGTCACTAGCGATCTGGAGATGGGAACGGACCAACTCGTGTACATCGTCCATTCTTCTTCGTAATTCGATCACATAATCTTCACCTGCTACATCTTCTCCAGGTCGACATCCAAACTCTAGATCACAAGGTAGTCGCATCTCGCGTCCGAATAGGACTCTGGCTGGTGTCTGGCCTGTTGATTCATTAACAGCAGATCTGTAGGCCATTGTGAAGAACGGGAGATATTGGTCCCAGTCTCGCTGATGATCGGACACCATCTTTGTCAAATACTTGCCAACTGTTCTATTCATTCGTTCTACCATACCATCCGATTGCGGATGATAAGCCGTAGTTCTTGTTTTCTTCATACCTAGTCTATCACATATTCCTTGGAATAAATCGCTTTCGAAGTTCCTGCCTTGGTCACTATGGATCTCCAAAGGCACTCCAAATCGGCTGATATATTCTTGGATCAACTTATCTGCAACGGTGGCCGCCTTCTGGTCTGGAAGTGCGTAAATCTCGACCCACTTAGTGAAGTAATCCATTACTACCAACATGTACTTGCCTCCATTATCACTTTCTGGAAACGGCCCAGCAATGTCCAAAGCTATTCTTTCAAACGGGCTTCCAACATTATATTGTCTCATAGGAGCTCTCCTTTTTCGATAAGGCCCGTTACTCGTAGCACAAATAGTACATTTCTTACACCAGTCTTTTACATCGTCGGAACTGTTCATCCAATAAAACCGTTCCCGAATTCGCTGAAGGGTCTTCTTCACACCAAAATGCCCTCCTGATGGACTGTCGTGTAACTGACGAAGTACTTCGGCTATTCTGCTCTTTGGAATCACCAACTGTCTTCTCTTCTCTGAACCGTCATCATTTTCCAGGACTCGTTTGAGCAAGCCATCTTCCATGATAAATGAGTCCCACTGGGCCCAATACGTCTTCACTACCGAGCCTAGGTTCGATATTTCTTGCCAAGGTGGTCGACGGTTTTCCTCTTTCCATTTTCGGATTTTCTGTATAACTGAATCTCTCTCTTGTTCTTCCCTGATCTTGGTAGGCGTCCAGTCGTCGTGAACCACCGTCGTTCTTAGCACTGCTGCTTCCTTGGATTCCGTTTTGTTGCAGTGAGAACACTCTGCTGGGCATGGCCTTCTGGAAAGAGAATCAGCGTTTCGGTGGCTAACTCCGGCCCGGTGCTCAATCTTAAAATCATATTCTTGGAGTCGTTCGATCCACCTGGCTATCTGACCCTCTGGATTCTTAAACTGCATCAACCACTTAAGGGCGGCATGGTCGGTTCGGATTAAAAACTTCCTTCCATAGAGGTATTGATAGAAGTGCTCTACTGATTTCACTACTGCCAGAAGTTCTCTTCTCGTGACGCAATAATTTCGCTCAGGTTTTGAGAGAACTTTACTAAAATATCCAAGGACTCTTTCCTGTCCTCCTTGAATCTGAGACAGCACTCCTCCAATTCCCACATTACTTGCATCTGTATCTAAGATGAACTCTCCTTCTGGCAGTGGATACCCTAAAATTGGTGCTGTGATTAAATGCTTTTTTAAGGTTTCAAAGGCATTCTGGCAGTCTACATCCCAGCGGTATTCTCTTGCTTCCTCTGTAAGTCGCGTTAATGGTTTCGCGATATCTGCAAACTTCTTAATAAACCTCCGGTAGTAAGTACACAGTCCCAGAAAACTTCTCACTTGATGTTTGTCAGTTGGTTTTGGCCATTCCTTAATAGAATCGATTTTTCCCTTATCCACGGCCACTCCTTCTTTACTGACTATATGACCCAGATAATTGACTTTACCTTGAAATAGCTGGCACTTCTTGGGGTTTAACATCAATTGGGCAGCTTTAAGTCGATTAAAAACGTTTTCTAAATTCTTCAGATGGTCTTCAAATGTCTCCCCCAAGACGATTATGTCGTCTAGATAAACTAGGCATGTTTTCCAAGATAACCCTCTCAACACATTTTCCATAAGCCTCTCAAATGTCGCAGGAGCGTTACAAAGTCCAAATGGCATAACGTTGAATTGCCATAATCCAGATCCTGTGGTGAAGGCTGTCTTTTCTTTATCTACCGGGTCCATTTCTACCTGCCAGTATCCAGACTTCAAATCCAAAGTGGAAAATAATTTACTTCCAGCCAATGTGTCTAATGTGTCATCGATCCGAGGCAGAGGATAACTATCTTTCTTGGTAACGTTGTTCAGCAAACGGTAATCCACACAGAACCTCGTTGTTCCGTCTTTCTTGTTAACCAGGACCACCGGAGAGACCCATGGGCTCGTAGAAGGTTCTATCACCCCGTCTTTCTTCATTTCCTGAACAATCGTTTCAGCTTCCTCTCTTTTCGTCTGTGGTAATCGTCGAGCTGTTTGACGAATTGGCTTAGCATTACCAGTATCAATTTTATGCTTAACGACGGTAGTTCTTCCCGTCTTTCCTCCTTTCGGTACGAAAATATCACGATACTGCCGAAGAAATTCCCTTAATTTCCTTTTCTCAATCTGATTCAGAGACTGTCCAGCAACCGCAACCATTTGATCAAATTTATCGTTGGAATTATCAGACGTTGTCGTCTGACGGATTATGGATGTGACAGGTACACAAGTTCCTACGTTTGTCTCTTTCTTGATGGTCACTGGGTAGTCATTGACATTAATAAGTCTCACAGGAATTTCTTTAGCCGAAGTCACTAATTCTTTTCCAATTATGATTCCACGGCCAACTTCGTCGTCATGATTCCAAGGCTCCATCATAACAGGTGTTCCTTCGTCCACAATTCCCTGTAGCCGCGCTACTATTATCGTTTCACTTCTCGCAGGCACGACTGTATCTTCTTTAACGGCTGCTTGCATAGTGTTGTCATCATGTGGATGGAGAAATACCTCCTCGTTACCAACTTTGATTACTTTATTTTTAAAATCCAATTGGAATCCATGCGTATTCATTACGTCCATTCCTAATATAACATCCTCTTCGATGTCAGCAACTATAACAGTATGGACGAACTTTTCTGCTCCAATTCCTAATTGTACCTGGATTTCTCCATGAATGTTGGCATTTTCCCCTGTGGCGGTCCGAAGTCGCAACCTCGTTGGTAACAGTTTCTTTCGGCTGTTTATAACTGTCGGGCGTATAATGGTTCTGGTCGCTCCAGTATCCACCAACAACGTATGCTTTTTACCATTTATTTCTCCATCTACATATACACTATCTTCACGACATTTCAAAGAAGCTATTAGTATCAGAGGGTCTTTGGTAAAGTTCTGGGTCGAAGCTGCTCCCCTAAGGCCGACGCGTTCTGGTTTTGTCTTCGGTCTTATGGTCTTCGTTTTCTTGTGTGTCATGCTTTTTATCATATTAAAGAGCTGGTCAAGTTTATCTTCATCTCCTTCCTCTTTTACAGTCCTAACTTTACTGTACCCGCCAGAGGCCTGCGTGGCTGACTCGTATTCAAGAGCGGCGGATAAGACATCAACCAGCGTCTTGTGACGAGCTAATCGTAGTGTTCTTTGCATCTCATGATCACGAAGACCATCAATAAACGTTTGAACGGCCAACTTTTCCATCATGTCTTCGGGAGCTGTTGGATAAGCATATCGCACTAATCTGGCGATATCTACTTCATATTCTTGAAGAGCCTCATCTTTCTTTTGTCTTCGATTTTTGAGCTGCGACTGATATACATGCTCCAAGTGTTCGTGGCCATATCGCATATTTAACCTCTTCTTCAATTGTTCGAAATCATCTGTCTCCTCTACGGCTATGGTCTGGAGCACATCTAAGGCATCTCCTCGAAGAGCGATAGTCAGGTTTACAGCCTTTTCTTTTTCAGACCATCCATTCGCTCTTGCAGCTGATTCGAACTGTTTCATGTAGTTGTTCCATGATGATTTTCCGTCGAAAGTTGGGACTTTGACATGAACGGAACTTCCACTTCCTTCACATTTCGGCCGTGTTTCCAACTTACATTTCGTCTCGTCTTCTTTTGTCTCTATGGTAATTGGATTGTTTACTCTCTCTGTTGTTCCTGTTCCCTCAATCTTCCTTTCCAACTCTTTCCATATCTTCTCTTCGAAGGCCATCATATCGGCAGCAACTTGGTTTTTTAATGAAGACACTCTATCGTCGAGGGCAGACATCTCAGAGGTGACTTTAGAGATGTTAGCAGAAACCTTGCTTTCCAGAGAAGCAATCTCGTTAGAAACTTTGCTTTCTAAGGAAGAGATCTCGTTAGAAACTTTGCTTTCTAAGGAAGAGATCTCGTTAGAAACTTTATTCTCCAATGATGCGATATCACAGGAAACCTTGGCTACATCGGAAGAAACTTTATTCTCCAATTTTGAAATTGACGCGATGACAGCATCTTCAAATATATAAGTTTCCGGATCTAAACCCTCTTCCTCCAAAGCATTCTTTAGTCGTTGGACTAACTCAGCTTTTTTTCCGGTAGAAGCTAATTCTCTATCCTCAAGATGCCTTCTTAGATTCGTAACTGTGAGCTCGTAAATCGTAGCCATTGTTCACCAATTTCACTTCTTTTCAAAATTCAAATTAAATTTATCTACAGTCCCACTTCTGCACCACTGTTAAGTTTATTTATATTGTTCTAATTTATTTGTCTTTATTCTAATTTATTGTCTATATTCTAATTTATTAAAACTCACGATAACTAATTACGAATTTATTAAAGTCTTTATTAATCCTAATTACAAATAATTTATTAACGTTTCGTTACATCTAAATATCGCGGTTCGCGAGCTTCTTATAACTGACCTCTTCAATAAAAATCTTTCATTTATATACACAACTGTGTCATCCAGAAAATTCGGCGGACTTCTTGAATAGTCTCGTATTTTGGTGAAGGCGCTCGACTCGTTTTTCAACCTCGAGACGTGGATGATTCACCAAAATTAGTGTCTAGAGATTTCTGGTAAACAACTGGTAGCTAAGCTCAGGTATATTTTTGACCTACAAATTACGAGAATCAATAAAAAGAATTAGTCATAAAATATTTACAGTTCTATATGCCATAACATTTAAAATCGTAACAATACCTTTTTCAAAGGAATTGTTAATTAGTGAGACCATTACTTTACACATTATTTGGAAGATTTAAGAAATTTTTTATGGATAGTCCATCAGTAAACAGAAAGATTTGCTTTTCATACTACTGATTGTTTGGATCAGTTCAGATTTATCAACTGGTCTTATAAAGAATGAATTGGAGACCTTTTTTGAATTGGGGGGATAGGAAATAGGATCTTGTGGCAAAATAGCTAATGTTATATTTTTACGCACATTAACGAAGTATTCATTTAGATTTTCAGGGTTTGAAAGAGAAAATGTTTGAGTGTGTTAGGTTTATTTCGAAGATCGTTTATTATCGACCAAGTTTCCCTTGCAACATTTTAAGAGCTTCCCAGATGATTCTTGTAATACATTTTTTTAGCTGTTTTGATAAGTTTTAGATAGATTCCTCTGTACTTGAAAATATATTCAGTGACAAAGACGTTGGGTAGTAAATTTCTTTATGTACAGTAGTGAACGCATATTCTTGACTGATATGCGGATACTTTTGGTAGTCCAGGTTTTCTGATGTTGTGACTTAATTGCAATTCAAGAAAATGCCTTGTTGAAAATACAGACAAGCTTATCTAAAAAATCACTGAAATTACAGACCACGTCCACAGAGGGAAAGTGCCACTAGAAGTCAAGTACAAATTTTGGAATTTACTGGATTGTTAGAGAGTTAAACTTGGTATATACTGCTTCATGGTTAAAGACTCTTGCATTAATAATTGTAGGAAACGTATATCAAGGAACGAGAAATTTGAGACAATATAATCAATCAATTATGCTAGATGTTGTTTTAGTAATTCTTGTAAGAGAATTAACGTGCATTGTGAAACTACATGGAAAATTGGGTAGCACAAGCAACAACGTATTTAATAGTGAAGTCACCGCATAGAATCTTTCTGCGTTTATTGGTCAGATCGTCTAGCAAATTTAACAGGATCTGAAAATATAGTTTCGTGGAAGAATCAGGTGATCTATACATTCAAAGAATGTATACAGTGTGTAAAAGCCAAATGGAATAAATTCATTATTTAGGTTTCTGTACATATTTATAAAAAATCCCGAAACACGCCAAATTAAAATTATAACTTGACCTTCTTTAACGTGAAAATACAACCCCTACCTTCAACCCCCTTAGAATGACAATCCCCAATTTTTAAAATAGGAAGTATAGGCTTATGATATATCGTTTGAAAACGTCTCTTCAATCTCCATTTAAAAATGTTGTTGCTTTCAAGTTTATTAGGATTAATTAAGATAAAATAAATTAAAATCATGTGGTTACCGAAATTCGCTACAATACAATCAAAAACTAAAATGTAATGCAAAACGTAATAAAATGTAGAACACGAAAAATAACTATGGATGTTAATGAAGTAGATGTTCAAAATGTTCACCGCGAACGTCTTGGCAACATCCTCATCTCAAATAAAACTGGCTTCTAACATTATTTAACATAACAGGCAAAGGGAAAGTAAGTAAGCAAGCATTATTCGTTCTTTTAAGTCATTTAAATCAGAAGGTTTAGTTTTGTACACGTGGCTCTTCACATATCCCCATAAAAAGAAATCTAATAATGTTAGATCAGGTGATCGCGCTGGCCATTCAATCGATCCTCGTCTCCCTTTCCACCGATTGGGAAATATTGTATGGAGGTACTGCCGGACATTAAGTTGGTAATGTGGTGGTGCTGCATCCTGCTGAAGCCATATCGTATTCGCTGGAACTTGAGGGTTTCCTGGATCAGGATATAAATTTGCCAACGGTGGAATGACATCATTTTGAAGTAGTGCCAAATAATTGTTGCCATTCAAGCTGCCCTCAATGAAAAAGGGACCAATGATATTGTTTCCTACAATCCCTGCCCAAACATTAACCTTTTGAGGGTATTGAGTGTGTTCTTTTCTCATCCAGTGAGGATTTTCTGTGGCCCAGAAGCGGCAATTTTGCCGATTAGCATGACCGTTAAGTGAAAAACTACACTCATCAGAAAACATAACGTCTTCTAATTGGATAATATTGTTATCCAACATGTCCATCATTTGCTCACAAAAAAAAGTTCTTCTATCAAAATCGTCTTCCATGAGCTCCTGAGTAGGTATCATCTTATAGGGATGCAATTTATTTTCTTTTAATATGTTTACTATCGATGTATGGCTAGCATTGAATGTAGTGGATGCCTGTCTACTCGATGTATGTGCATTTTCCTGAAACTCAAGCAACTTTTTATCTGCCTTACATGACCAAACTCGCGAAACTGCTTCTATATTTTACTTATTGTTCCTTGGGATATAGGCGGTAAATTGGAAAATTTCTCATGAAATAGGCAAGTTACTTCATGTTGTGTTCGGGTGTTATCTCCGTAACCAATCATTTGTAAAACTGTTATTTTATGCATTTTCATTAATCTAACCATTTTTTAGAATTGAATTGAACGAACTTTTTACTTAAATTAAAATACTGACAACTTAAATAAAACAATTTACTAATGCGTGTTAAAATAACGTTGCCACGGAAATTCTTTAAAGTTTTTTAATGGTTACCATCTAAAAACCACATTGCTATGGTTTTTGTTCACTTTCTCATTATCAAGACCTAAACGGGAAATAGGTTTTGAGTATATTTTATAAAATTTCGGTAACCACATGATTTTAATTTATTTTATCTTAATTAATCTTAATAAACTTGAAAGCGACAACATTTTTGAATGGAAAATGAAAAGACCTTTCAAACGATATATCACCAGCCTGTACTTCCTATTTTAAAAATTGGGAGTTGTACCTGTCATTCTAAGGGGTTGAAGGTAGGGGTTGCATTTTTACGGTAAATAATGTCAAGTTATAATTTAAATTTGACGTGTTTCGGGATTTTTTTATAAATATGTATAATAACCTAAATAATGAATTTATTCCATTTGGCTTTTACACACTGTAGATTAAGATTATTCTTATAAACCAATAAAAACTCAAAAAATAATTCATTCAACAGAAAGTCATATTATATTATAGGGGAGAAATCATTATTTATAAAAAGAATTAGTGTGCCACCATGAGCTGAACTTGGACGATCATACCTAGCAATGGCCGTATATTTCTCCATAAAAAAAGGCTCCTTAACTTCAAACCAGTGCTTGGTAATCGCAACTATCGGGGGAAATCCTAATTTCTCTAGAAACAAAAATAATTCATTTGTTTTATATCTTATAGAACGAATATTAATCAGAATCATGTCAAAGCTGTTATCACTATAATAATTTGAGGTTTCTAGTCCCACAGAATACGTCATATTATTTAAAAATTTCGTTTTGGAGAGGCAACGGAATAGTAGGTTCGCTGACTTTCCCTTGATTTTGGTAAGTGAATAACTCTTTCCAAAGTTAGAAAGGACTTAAAAAAACAAGATTAGCTTACACCTCAATTGGACCAATTCCATAGGCATTGTTAAATTTTAGAAGGATTTTTCGTAGATCTTCAGTCTTAGGGGAAAGTCCGTGGAAGCCAAAAAACTTTATCGCTTATGTTGGTTAATCCTTCGTAACATACTGAAGCAGGTTGGTCGTGTAGAAAAGCAAGATGTAGTTTCATGGCTTTTAAGATCTATTTGTTATTTCCTTATTTTCCCAAATGCCATTGTAAGTGGTTCGGTAAAAAACCAATCCGCGTTTTTCTTTCATCACTCAAAGTTATCTTAATTGCTGCAGAGGTATTGGGCACTTACGAATAAAATTTTCTTGCAGAGAAGTAGTCCACTGTTTTGTTAATTTCTGGTCCACGTCTATAACTTTGAAGGGTCCAGGCATTTTTTCTTGCATATTGTAACACATTTATCCAATCTACGGGTAGTTCCATCCCAGTCTTCAAATTTATTAAACCCATGCTTTTATAACATTTTAGATACGAATGTCGTTTAATTAGAAATGTGACTTAAATAATATCTAGACGCTTTATATCGTGGACAATGTAGTGAAGTGGCCGAACAACTGTGAAATTTTTATTTTGTTCTCCAGCTGAGTCAAAGAAAATGTAAAGATGACGCGCTTGTGTTGGTAATTCATTGAAAATAACGAAGAACAGAAGCGATGATACCTCGTCGGATCCTTTCTTTGACACATATTCAGAATATAAAAAAAACAGGGTTTTCTGAAGACAGTATGTGAATGTTAAACAAAAACATAGAAAGTTGTCTCCTACAATAAACATCGTTAGTGCTGATGTTGGGTAGCGAAATGTTTTTCTGCTAGTCCACGACGATTCATTCATATTCAAAAGTTCTCCTACCTTTCATTCAGGCGACTCGTTTTTTATCATAGAAAACTTGGGCACGAGTTTTGAGCAATTCATTTTCCATAGATAGAGCTTTTATCTGTGCTGCATCGTCAATAGAATGAAGAGTCTTGATTTTTGCATTACACTCATCACACTTACTACATGTATCTACCCTAGGGTACCCAAATGGAATAATAAACTTGCTATTAAAAATATTTCGGTAGGTGTCATATGATACAGATGCAGCAGGATACTTCTCTTTTAACATTTGATATTTTCATAATATTCAACTCTTGACTTAAATACACTTTTTTCGAGTCGTAAATGCTATAATGATTCAACCTGCCCCGAAATGAAGCAATATGTTGCTGAATCTGGGTACTCAAATCAAAAGTTAATTGACCATGTTTCGAATAATGCTTTCCTCTTTTGTCGACAGGAGCAATTCCGAAAGTTTTTAGTTAGGTTTAAATGTGGAGTAAAGGCGTAACTGTAGAAATATATTTCCTTCGTCTTACAACTGACAATACAGCAATCAATCCAGCTAAATAAGTGTTTTGAACATTTATTGATCCTAGTTGACTGAATACGTTAAATATATTTTACCTCTCTTGAACAGTAGTGTTTTCAAAAAACTTCAATCTTCTACACTTACAATAATCTTCTAACTAGTAAGACTGCAACCTCCACTTTTTTATTACATCTGCAGTTTGGTCAATTTTCTTTTGTTTTTTGGTTTTTTAATAGATCGTCACATAAATACTCTTGACTCGAATTCATCTCAACATAAACTGCCACGAAAAGAAACAAATATGGAGGATTGTCACGCCCGGTTAATTGTCCTAGACAACTAGTTGTACTACGTCGGTTGTTTACCAGTATAGCGCTTGTTAACGGTATCCAAATAACAAACCATTAGAAAATGGTTGTTTACCATTTTCTAATGGTTTGTTATTTGGATACCGTTCAGCGATTACCATGTTGCCGGCAGTCGTTTAGAGTCATCGCGCGTTTTTAAACTGTTAGGACGTTTTTCAATTTCAGTGGCTTCAAAAATGATTCTCTATTTTAAGGAGCGGATGGGAGCGATTGCTTTTTTCAAATCTATTTTGTGGCTTGTCTGAATATAATGTTGAGCTAGGGCTGAAGTAGTATCGGAATGTTTGACAGATATAGAATTTTCGTAAATACGGTTATGGATTCGTCGGTTTGTCGGGATTTGGTCGTTTACGGATTTGAGGAGATTGGACAAATTGGAGTGAGTAGTGAAGATGATTTTGATGTTTAGAGGGTTAAGAGTTTTGACCTTGACGGTGACAGTTTTAATAAAAGGTAGAAAGATTTTGGGTTGATCAAGCGGCAATGTTTCTTTTTTTGGATGGAATGGGGTTTAATATACAAAGTAGCCCAAAAGTCTGGAAACGACCAATTATCTTGTAAATTGCTGGTCATAATCTTATAAAATTTGAGGTACATCTATTTTGACATACGGAGATTCCATATTTGATGTTTGCAATGTTTCCAGATTTGCCGTTTCTCTCATATTATTAGTAACGTTGATTTTTCAAATTCATCACCCTATATATTCAGTCATTATTGGAATCTCCCATTCAATACGAATTCAACCATATCGACCGCTTACCGCCAATATCTCCTATCTACATAAATAGAAATTGTGCAGGAGGAAGAAAAAACTAATTATTTTTTTTATTTTTTATATTACACAACCCTGCTTCTATAAGGTAAAATACTATAGCTTTTTTCATATTTTAATACAGTTACTATGTGATTGTAAGTAATATAAGTTTACATATTTGACTTAGGAGAAATTGGTAGTATAAAATTGAAACTGCAAGGAAGTTGGTAGTAAATGGAATTTTATTCAAAATGCATATTCACAACTAAAGATTTCATTCTAACGAAAATAAAAGATTAAAGTTTACTTATTTATGTGGCAAGGAATCATAGAAGCCATGACAGTCAGGTGGTATGACCGTTTTAAGTTCCTGCAGGTGTTTAAATTTGGTGGCCGTTATAGGTATTGGTGTGTTGTGCATAGGTTTATATTCCGTAATGACTGGTATTTGCCGTGGTCGTAATGGTAAGTCTGTCCAATCATCATCAAAGTTGAGTTTAACTTGGATGCTCCCAGTAGGTTTGTACATAATTGCTTTAATGTCTATTACTCTCGGGTCACCAACCTTACGGCCAGGTCGTATAGTTGTGTATCTCCAGGTTGACTCATCTGCGTAATTTTTGAAAAAATTGTGTGGAATCATCAGAGCTTCATATGGAAAGGGACGGGTTCTAGCTTCTTTTGTCACTGCCAGGTAATCGCTAGGTAAATGAATATTTCTGTTTTTCAACTTACGTTCTATAGCACTGTGCACCGCGTCCCCCTCCATTTGCGTATGTCCAACCTCGAGGAACTTTTGAGTTATGGTAACGCCATGATGCATACAAAAATTTAACAGTGCATTGGCAAGAATTGCATTTCGATTTTGGCTTGTGCATCCGTCTGTAAAAAGAATAATTGGTAAGCGCTTAGATAAACAGTGTCTTTCCAGGTAATCTATTAATAATGAGGCAAAAGTGGAAGCTGTAACATCACTGTCGATTTCGGAAAACCAGTAGCAGGTGGCGTGATGGGTAGTCGTGTCGTATACTGTGAAATTATGGCATGCCAATTTGGTTTTAAAATAGATCGCACTGGCAGTTATACAGGGACTAACTTTAACTGCTTGTACATCAGCGGTCAATAAAATGCATTCATTTCTTACTGCCCTTTCTTTGTCACACATTTTTTCATTTCTAGCTTTGTCCTTATTTTTTATGTGTTGCTGGTAAAGTTCTTCACTTAAATTACCAACGGAGTGTGCTACACAGGTGTCACACATGTCCTTTTTTAACTGGTGAATGGACAAATTCTTGCTATGAAATACTTCATTAAACTTTTTCATCGAGAATGCGGAGGTATTTTTTGATGAACAGTATTCTTTATAGATATTATATAGATTGGATTGCGATTTGTAAAGTGGTTCTAGGAAAAGTTTATTAGTATTTTTTCGATTATAGTGGGATGGCATTTTAGGTAATGCATCCAAAAAGTTATCGAGATGTCTAGTCTGCATCTCAACATCAACCCTACTAGTTTTTTTTCTATTCAAGTTGGCATTGTTTTGTGATGGATGCATACCGTAACGACCTTTTTTAACCCATGATTGAACCGTAAATGAACCCAAACAAAGGGTGTTGAGGAACATGATTCGACATACAGGCCGTCGAAGTGTGTTCCCATGCTCATCATTTCCTGGTAGTGAAAATTGGAGAGTATTACTGCGTCTAGACGTATTTTCTGTAGTATTTCGTTTTGTACTTGTTGTATGGACGTTAGTAGATACAAAAATTTTTCTCTGGTCCCATGTTAGGTCGGACCAAAAATGGTGAAATAGATTTTTTCTGTCTTCGTCACTTATCTGTTCACATACCCTTTTCTTGCTTCTTTTGCAGAAGTTTGATTCACACCTTACTCCCAATATTCTTTCCGGTCGCATTTTATTTTGTTTCATTCTTTCATGTTTTGGATTTGTGTAACCCAAGTATTTTTTGCCTTGCATCCTAAGTAGTTTGTTATAATTTTTTTTCCATTGCCCTTTGTCTCCTTTTCTTTTACGTGAATTTCCTTCTCTCAAGTCTCCATGGAAAACTTCTTGGGTGTATGTTACATCATCTGCGTCAGTTAGCAGCTCAACTGGAGAAGAACAAGGAGATACTGCTTCTTCGGATGGTTGGTAACTACTACTTGTATAATATTCTGAAAATTCACTCGAATTAGAACTTGAATCTGCTGAATTCAAGGAAGCGTCTTTTTGTGTCAATGGAAATGTTTGTGTTGAACATGGTTCAACGTTTGAAAGTGTTTTTGATAACTCAGTAGGTGTAGGTGTATTTAGTGTAATGTCACACTCCTCATTTCGTGAAGATATGGGTTGTTCAAATGGTGTAGTAATTGGAGGCGTAATTGATGGTGGTAAGGTCAGAGGCAACTGTGCATTACAACGGTCTAGAATCTTGCGAGTTCTAGGCAACATGTCTATCTGTAATGAAAAAACAATAACTACTAACTGTTATTTTGCGAAGCTTCATAACTTAATCGTTAGTATAATAATTATTGACCTGATATTAACAGTTATTAATCTATACGACTTAAAATACGTATTTCATTACAAATGTAAAAGATTAACATCATAATCATATCGTCATGACAGTCAAAATACTATTACTTTTAATTAGCCAAAGAACTGTTAAACACGGAAATACCTCCTATCTTAAATATGCCCTATTATACAAAAGTTAATTTACTTTACATTTACAAGAATACCAATACCTCCTATCTAGAAAACATGACTAAAAAAATAGTATGGCATCATAAAACCATACATTTTAACGCGAGTTATTAGTAAACTATTTATAATAAATACTATTTACAATAAACATGCTAAAATATACAATAAAACTTACATTTTGTTTTGGATTTGTTTGGAGCAACACGTGTCTGTCACAATATTAGTATAGGTTATACGGAAGATAGAAGTTGTTGCTTCTTTGAAAATTATGGATACATTTAGAAGGTATTGTCATACAAAGAGTTTCTCACATTACAGATTACGTACAGATACGAGTCATTGGCACATAATACATTTCGCTATACATTAGTAGATGGCGTAAAAACCTCATTTTCGACAAAATTGTTAGATAGGAGGTATTGGCGGTAAGCAGTCGATATATAATACTTATGACTTTAGGGTAAAAAGACAGCAAATATTTGATTTCACGCAAAAAGCGCCTTTGTATCTGTTGATACGTATTTCGACCTAATAGGTCTTCTCAGTGTTCTCAACGTGAAAGATCAATATTTTCTGTCTTTTAAGAAGCTGCAGATAACCCCAATCAAAATTAATTAAATAGCTACGTTTGACTTTTTAACTCGTGCATAATAGGCGTGAGTCTCGATCATATCGACACTCGCAGGTGTGGATGCATAAGCACGGGAACACTCGGCCACACATGTCGACTATATCAAAACGATTAGGTATAATTTTAATACCTTTCAGTAATAATTATGAATATTACGTTTTTCTGTTAAATAAAAGTAAAAATTATTTATAAAAATTGCAAAGTTATATATATATATATATATATATATATATATATATATACATAAATATATATATATATATATATATATATATATATATATATATATATATATATATATATATATATATATATATATATATATAGCGAGTGTTTGCAACTTTAATTTTGTCGCTTCTCGCATCCCAATCGCCATAATTTCTTATCGGGCCAGTCTCCTTCTTGAAGACCTCTATTTTCCATTTCTATATGAATATTGGATATCCATTTCTTTCTTGGCCTTCCCCTTTTATTTCTCTGTGTAGGTCTCCAGTTCCAAACCTTTCGTGGTATCCTTTCTTCGTTCATCCGTCTCAGGTGTCCATACCATTTTACTTGTTTTTCGGCTATCGTATCCATTATTGTGTTCTTTACTTTCATTCTCTCTCTTATGTTTTCATTTCTTATGTGGTCAAACAAAGTTAACCCGGAACATCTTCTCCAGTACATCATTTCCGTTGAGAGGAGTTTTTGTGACATATTGTTAAAGACCCACACTTCTGACCCATACGTCAGCACCGGCTGAATCATAGCCTGATATATATTTTTCTTTGTTTTCTTAGTTAAAGTTTTATTCCACAGGATCGGATGTAGTGTTTTTATCATGTTTTTTCCTTTTCCTATTTTTCTTGTTATATCTTTGTCGTCTCTCCCGTCTTCGCTTAGTGTAACTCTGAGATATTCGTACTGATCAACGTTTTTAATTAATCCGCTTTCTGTTTCCATGTCTTGACCGATGCCTCCTATATTCATGTATTGTGTCTTTTCGGTATTAACCTCTAATCCCCATTTTTTGAATTCGTCTATTAGTTTGTTTATCATGTACGTCATATCTTGTAGGTCCGCGGCAAGAACTACCTGGTCGTCTGCGAAGAGGATTGTGTATATAGGAGTGTCATTTACCCATATGCCCATTGGGCTACATTTTCTCATCCAATGTTTTAAAGCATTACCAAGATATATTTTAAACAGGGTTGGAGAGAGGCAAGGGCCCTGTTTGACACCCTTTGTTTGGGTGAAACAAATTTGGAAATTTGGTTTCCAACCTTAATATAAGCTTGGTTATCTTGATATAGCTTTTTCTTGATATAGCTTTATAGTTGAGAGTAAATACATTGTCGACACAAGATCTCCCTGGTCGGAATCCACTTTGTTCTTCGATCTCTGTGGCTTCTTTTTCTATTCTGGCTTTCAGAACTCTTTCATACAGTTTGCCAGTGGATGACGTAATGCTGATACCTCGGTAATTACTGCAGTTATTCCTGTTTCCCTTTTTGTAGATGGAGTTTATGTACGAGACTTTCCAATCTCTTGGGATACTTTCTCCTTGTAGGCACTTGTTAAACATTTACAAACTTTTACAAAGCAATTCTAATGTTATTGCAGTGGCATGTTTGAATAACTCGATAGGTAAATCACCCGGCCCAGGAGCTTTATTATTTTTCATTTTTTGTAATGCATTGCAAAGTTAAAAACCTAATTTTCGGGCCTCAAAATTACGGGCCCCTGGGCACGTGTAGGTAGCATTACTCCGTCCGTAGAGATACTCAAAGAATGGTAACTACCAAAATAGAATTAAAAAAATGGATTTATACAAAGAAATTGTATAATTGTTTGACACTAACTAGATAGACATTAAAAGGAAAATTAAAAACATAATTTTACAATATTAACGTAAAAGAAATAACTATAAAAAAATAAAGCAATCTGGTGCAGGACATGCACGACAAAAGTAAACCTTTTTGATGGTTGTTAACCCTTTAATGCTCTCTGGTATTTATATATACCATAAACATATACCGCTTATATTGTCATCAGAGTTGCGGCGAAAACAATCCTTATAGGAGCAGTCGATACACTGAAAGCTTGCTGGTAAGTATTCGTACCGAGAATTCGTACCTGTATGCGGCGTGGTAACCACGTGCTTTTCACAAAACTGGTATGATAATCTACCTTATGTGTACGTGTTGTTATTGCTACGTATGATTGCACACGTGTCATTTGGAATAAAATCCTTGGATAAAAATTGAAAGTGAGTGTCAAGTAAACTTTTTTCATTATTTTTTAACTAGTAGATAATTCTTTAAAAACACTGTAATAGTTATTGGAGGAATAAATGTGTTTTATAAAAATTCTAACCCCAAAATGTATTGTTTTTGTTTATCCCGCCAGATAATAAACAATATTGTGGCAACTAATTTCTATGAAAATCTTGATGTTTGACATTAGCGATAGCAAAATGTTTTTAATCATTTTGAAGATTGTACCAAATAAAAGGTTCTTGATTCACATACTAAACCAAAAAAATCTCGAGATCGTAGTTTACCCACAATACTAAAATTTTTATTTTTTATTAGCGAACCATCTAGTGTTGAAGAGTATTTTTTTACGAATTTGATGGCGATGCGGATGTGGACAACAATTTCCCTAAAAATAGCTTAATTTCCAGAACTCCGTCACAATCCTCGACTACTAGTACCCAGCCGGTCGATATGTTCTAGTACTTCAGTACAGCACTTGAAAAGGGTACGCCAATGTACTCTTACAAGAAAGACAAATAATTCTAGCGGAAACCAAGATTTTGATGATTCGGATCAAGATCCAGACTTTGATCCAGATGATGTATTTGATTATCAGAGTTTGATAGGCTGTACAAACTTAGACCACTCATAAACCATCTTTTAGAGACCTTTAAAAATACTTTTACGCCCTGTAGCCACCTATCTATTGACAAAAACATGTTTGTTTTTGAAGGGCGCACATCACTAAAAGAGTTCATGCCAATAAAATCAATCACAAGATCCTTTAAAATTTAGGCATTGGCATGTGCTAAAACGAGGAACGGGAACGAGGGAAGCCTTGTTCGCTGTAAATCTACTTGTGCAAAGGTGCATGGATGCTAATCAGCCAGTATATACGTGATTCTTGGATTACAACACAGCCTTCAATAAGGTCAGACATAACCGTCTTATCGAATTACTTGAAATGAAAAAACTTAGATATGAGAGACATTAGCATCATTAGCGCTATAACTAACTATGGGAATAAAAGTAAATGGCCGACCAATCAATAATATATGGTTTGCCGACGACACTATTTTATTAGCGGAATGTCTTGAGGATTTACAACAAATGGTTGACAGAGTGGTAGAAGTCAGTGAAGTAAACGGGATGTCCCTAAACACAAAAAAGACACAATTTATGGTAATTATAAAAGCCCAACAGCGTCAAGAAAACATAACAATAGATGGAGAACAATTTAAAAAAGTTGAAAAATATAAATATCTGGGTACAATACTTAACGAAAATAATGAGTACACAGAAGAGATTAAGGCAAGAATAGGACAGGCAAGAAATTCTTTCAACAATTCAATTTCTTTAAAGATAAGACTTCTGAGATATGTTCTACGTGTTCTCCGTATTATTTTATGGGTTGGAGGCTTGGACATTAAAGAAAGATGTTTCAGACAGATAAAAGAGGCGCTTAGTGCAAGAGTGGCCTAACTCATAAAAACTGATATTGAGAAAAAGACGATTTAGTTTTTTTTTTAAATTTGACCGCTCTCTGTTTCTATAAGGATTATTGTCCTTAGTTTTAAATTTCAACACCTTAAATTAAGTTAGCAAATTTCATTTTACATTAATATCACAAAAAAAGGAAAATTTTCAAAATCTTTTTGGAAAAAAATTGTAGGCCACTTTTGCACTAACATTATATAAATAAAAAAAATAAAGTGCTTTTTTGCATAAAATATATTTTTACAATACTTGTATACAAAAAATGAACAAAAGTCAAAACAATGCCCTTAACTATTTTTTTTTATAAACATTTATTCCACCATTTGTTCGGAATCTTCTATAGCGTAAAACACATTATCTTCATCATTATTTTGTATATGTTGATCAGACTTTTTAACATTTAGGTTGTTATAAAAGTTATGTAAATAGGGTGGTACATACACCAACAAATCTTGTAAATTGCTAAATTTAGCTGCTTCAATGTCTCTGCCTTTTGGGTATAAAAGTGGAAGTTTTCCAATAAACATAGATATATTGCGCTTCGTAATATCTTTAATATGTTTAAAAAATCATCCGGATTGTTAAATTTTTTATAATGTAATTGTAATGGTTCGGTTAAAGAGTACCGCAACCATTGCATTTTTAACCAGTTGACCGATTCACCCTCGACAGTCTTTTTACGGTTAGTAATGGTTTTCTCTAATGGAACACTACTCACGAAATCGTTGCTGGTCATTTCTACTACTGTGAATGGTTTTTGTTTTTTGGCTGTCCTAATCACTCTGGTCCAATCGCCGGGT
The DNA here is from genome assembly GCA_918026665.1 of Diabrotica balteata. Lineage (NCBI taxonomy): Eukaryota > Metazoa > Arthropoda > Insecta > Coleoptera > Chrysomelidae > Diabrotica > Diabrotica balteata. Next base: position 93,338,349 of record OU898283.1, on the reverse strand, counting down.
ACACAAATATCATTAAAAGTTTTCTTGTTCTTATCTATGATTCCAAAGTCACGGTCACAGGCTAAATATGAATGCCCCGACACCAAAAATTTATGGTCAATTTGTTGGACTTTTGATATCTTGTTTTGTATAATGTAATTACAGAATAGAGACATTTTAATATTCCTATTCTGCCCTCCGCATTAGTCACTATACATAATTAATTTTGACGTGTTAACATAGTTTTTGACATAATGCTGTATACAAGATCCAATCTCTTGAGGTCCTCTAGATGCTATGGCTTCATGCCAAACGTACATATGGGCCTGATTGCTTGACAAGTTGTGGATACCTAAACAGTATGTCCACAACTGTCTTTTGTAGTAATATACCCCAGTTGAAAGATGAGGAGTAGGTAATGTAGACATGAGATCAAACGCTATTACGGTGACATCGTTTTCAGCCATTTTACCCAATTCCGAATCCAATGCCATCCAAACACGTGCGCTTTCTGCCTTTCGAAGATGCAATTCTTTTTCTAACTTTAAACTTTCTAAACTAACTTTAGAAGTTTCTGTTTTTATTTTTTGTTCAAACTCGTCACATCTTCTACAACTGTCAGATATAGGTGCATGAAAAGTTAAATTAATTTTTTTTCTGAAAACATCCCTAAAAACAAATTGTGACACAGGAGCATTTGTTTCTTGTTTGTATAAGGAATACATAGTTGACAGATTTAAAGTGGGAGCCAAGTAACAAAGATTGGGATTTTTTGTTCTAGAATAATGTGACTGATATTTTGGGAACCTCGAAATAAAATGAAAAATATTGTCAAGTTACTCCTGACTTGTTTTATTATGAGGCTCCTTTTTTCCTCGTTTATCCTTGTAAGGTGTACTACCTTGCTCCTTGTTACGCAAAGCACGTGTAAGTCGACCATCTGAAACTCTCAAGACTTTTTTAAAAAACTCCTTGCAAACTGGAATATCTAGCCCTGTTTCTCTTGTCAAATAATATTGTCTTGTGTATTTTCTGGAGTCACTTTTAGCAGTATTGCCTAATTTTGAAGTAAGTTTAATCTGGCCACATAAGTAAGATGTCTGTAAGTCATAATTGGTGAGTTCATAAAAATCTTTAAAAATAGTTTCAAGTTGTTGAAGAGTAATGAGTTTATGGCATTCTTTAAAACAACGACGGTCGGATGGATCAAATTGTTTGGCAGCAACTACATTAGCCTTAATGTTTGTATACTCACGTCCACTATTTCGTAATTTTTTTCTTTGCGTTTGCATATTACGTTGCCATTGACTTTTATCTGCAAATTTGCGCCTAGGACCACGTTTCTTCCTTCTGAGAATTTCTCCAGGATTCGCAATATCGTTGGACTGAAAATTGCTTTGTAAATTCTCATCAGTCACCAACACCTTTACATTTTCACCTAAAACAAAGTTTATTAGTTTCTCGCAAACGATTATAATAATAATAAGATACCTATACTTTTTTCACTTGACGATTCTTCTATATCAAAAGGATTGTAACTGGACCCTGAATCTGCATATGGATCATAATTACTAGAGACATCGCTGTCATCAAAGGTATTATTGCTTTTGCCTGAAAGAGATAAGTTACATTAATAAAGCCTTGTATTAAAATATACTTTTTAACACCTTATTCCAAAATATCTACTTTTACTTTTAATAATATTATTACATATTATACAAGAAAATGATCTGGATAATATATTTACCTGATGTAGATGAAATATCCATAATAAAACTTTCAAATAACTAAAGTTAAACAATTAAAGTATACACGAGTTATGAAAAATCAAATAAGAATTTTAAGGTTAAAAGATAGGCCACTAGTGCACACGAGAAACTGAAACACATAGATAAGTACGAACGTTGGGCTACTACTGCACAACCGTTTGTCAACAAATCATAATACGCTAAAGTGACCTTGACCATTCCTCTACTGGCATTTTAATCAAATTGATGTGGGCCACTATTGCACACGATAGATTAATACAAATACTAACGCTCGGTGTTATTAACTCAAATATCATATTTTTTTAGTTAGGCCACTCTTGCACTATGCGCCTCAAAAAGCCTTCGAGTTATGGGCCTACAGAAGAATATTAAGAATAAGTTGGGTGGATAGAGTCACGAATGTCGAGGTGTTGAGAAGAATGGGAAAAGATAAAGAGATTTTAAATACAATTAAAGTCAGAAAACTGCAATATCTGGGACATGTCATGAGGGGCGAGCGTTATAACTTGTTGCAATTAATAATGCAAGGAAGAATACAGGGTAAAAGGAGTCGCGGAAGAAGACGCATCTGCTGATAAAACAATTTGAGGGCTTGGTTTAACTGCATTTCTGCTGACCTCTTTAGAGCAGCGGTATCGAAAGTGCGAATTGCCATGATGGTTGCCAACCTTCTTAGAGGAGATGGTACATGAAGAAGATGTGCTAAAACGGGATACCTTCTAAATTTTCAAATATATCAATACAATGCCACTAAATCAACGTCTGATATATTAGGAGAAGGTGTTGTTTTAGAAGTTACGTCGAAATATCAAAATCGTGGATATGGCGTATACTTTGATCATTTTTTCACCACGATATCACTGATGCAGAATCTACTGAAAAAAAAATTGGCTTGTGGCACTATAACCCAAACAAGAAAATATTTTTCAAAACAAATATGTGTTGATAAAGAGCTTTCTCAAAATCAGTCAGATTCAGTTAGCTCTGGGAAAATATCTGTGCAAAGTGGAAAGATAAAGGCGTAAAATGTGTTGGTGTTATTAGCAATCTACATAATTTTAAAGAAAAAACTCAGCTTTTACGAATAAACCAAACCGGAAATAGAGGCAATAGCAGCAATAGTAAACAGCTATATTTTATATAAGAAGACTGTAAAAAAATAACTCAAGAGCTAAGCCCATGACTGCATTACAGTTCCGCAGTGAACTAGCTGATAATTTGATTAGCACTTTTACTTTAAAAAAATCCACAAGGAAAACAATTCCTGTAGCTGGCTGTATACCACGTATCACAAAAAGAGGTTAGTCTTCGTAAGTGGGTATATTTATTTAAAAACCCTTAAAAGGGCTACATCAAAAAAACAAACGTTTTCGGACTAAACAGTCCATCATCAGGTTTAAATTTTAAAATTGCCTAAAATAAGTATAAATCATTTTGTTAAAACTATTTTTTATCAATTTTAAATTTAATCACATAGGTTATAAGTCTAATTTCTTCAGCCTGTAGATTTTCAATTTACTAAACTTATTTTTATTAATTTTTTCACCTTACTAGCAGTCTTAAATAAAGTCATTTAAATACGAGGTCTTATATTAGCTCAAATATTTGGTATTAAATTTTTACCTTGTCCTAGATGTGATAAACATAAAAGCATAATTTTCATATATATATAAGCTAATCTAACATAAAATACACTTTTAGACCACATTCCATACGACAAAAAGTAACATAGGTTGCCTAATACACAGGTCATCCTCATGACTTTAACACCATCGGTGATTTCACATCTATTATAACCCAAATTTTTAAATCCCAACACCTAGATTGCTGTTATTATTTTTTAAAATCATCAAAATAATTTTTTGAATCTTTTGGTTGTAGTAATACTAGGTATAACTAATATAGTTCCATGTTACATTGACATTTTGTTTTCGACACCGTTCATAGGTATATTGTCAATCAGTTTCCAGCTGTTCTCCGTGTGTAGAGGTTTACTCTTCGGCTCTGGAACTCACTTCAGCAATGTATGTTACCTGAAGTCATATTTAATTTAATACTGAACATCACAGTTTTTTAACAACAAGATGTATAATCTTTTATAACTATATGTAATTTAAAGGGTTTTTACCCATGTATTTTGGTGGCTCAGTCATTTTAACCTAGTAAATATAGCCATTTTTGCTTTTTAACCATAGTCAAAAAATTTCATAACCACGTTTGTTTTAACTAAATGGTTTATACTTATTTTAGGCAATTTTAAAATTTAAACCTGATGATGGACTGTTTAGTCCGAAAAAGTTCGTTTTTTTGATGTAGCCCTTTTAAGGGTTTTTAAATAAATATACCCACTTACGAAGACTAACCTCTTTTCAAAAAATGTCTGGACCTCCATCAACTCAACTTTGATAGCTGGTTCACACTTACCCACCAAAGAAACTTATAGGCGTTGTGCCCTTTGTGCTTCTTCTAAAAAGAAAGAAACGCGCAGCAATTTGATTTGTCGAGTTTGAAACGTTGTTCTATGCAATAACTGCTGTGCACCCTACCGTAGTAAATATAGAGTTCTTATTTTTTTTTATTTTTAAAAAAAGGGCACTGGCATTGTCCAGTGTCTTTTTGAGACAAGCCAATTGACATTCAAAAGTATATTTTTACAAAAAAAAGTTCTGCCCGTTAAAATGTTAAAGTAGACCAGACACAACTAAGAATGGTTGGTTATTGAAGACCAAACTGTACTGTGACTTTCTCATGTCAACTTGTCGAAAAGAACGAGAAGAAACAAAAACAAAACGTAAACAAAATGCGTTCCGTGCTGCTTTGGTTTTTTGAGTTCTAGAAAACACAAACAAAACATAAACTCCACTCGCCGTTTGGTGAAAAACCGCCATAAGCCGTAGGTTACAAGGTCCTATCCTGACTTTTTCTAAATTTTGTAGATTTTTCTTGTACTTTATAGAAATATTAACAACAAATACAGACATAGAATTTTTTAGACCTCGTCATTCATAACACCGTTGCCGCATTTACTATTTTCATACAGTGACCTATGCTATATAATTTAATAGTATGCTATAATAATATATTTGAAAACTTAACGCACAGTATAAACTTACTTTAACTCTTTATAAAACATGCAAAATATAAGGTCATTTCAAAATAATCAAGTACATCGTAATTAGAATATACACATTAAAAAAATTAAATAAAAATTAATATCTATTATTATTATTATTATTATGTTCTGTGTACATGCATTAACTTTAACTAATATTGCTGTTTTTACATTTCCTCCATTTGGTGCTGGCTGCTTCCATTAGAACTCACTCTTTTTTATATCTCATTAATAAGACTTAAGTGTTGGTTATTACAGGCTATTTTGGTTTTTTATTACACGTCTTCTACCTTTTATATATTTAACGACCTTATAAATAATTAATGTTTGGTAAAATTTCCGTTACTCTACATAGTTAATCTAGTTTTGTTTACAAACGATCACTTACTAATTGCTATGACGGAATTTATTGGTCCAGTTTATGTTTTAGACCTATAAAACGTTATCATAATGTGATTTCGGAAATATGGTTTAATTGAGATTTTTGAATATGAATTAGACAGATATGGGTAATATTTTAACATTAAAGTTGGTTATAAACGTGACTCTCTACACTTCTCTAAAAATGATCTTTTTCTTGTTCGAGGTATTTCGATTTGTTGATACTGATTTATCGCTATTAAATTTCTTGGAAGTAGGTCGCTTTATATGATGCCAAGAAGGGTTGTAAAGGAACTAATAGACCCCAAACCAAAAACTAGATAACAGAGGAATTATCAGGAACTACTACAACATTTTTAAAAATCTAGCAAGTGGTTAATTTTTAATAACTCACAATTGGTGACGCGGTACCACTCAGTACCCCAGAGAGGTACAAGTTTATTTGTAAAAAGATTGTTCATTTAATAACACGTACGAACATCGAGATATGTATTACTTTTTACTTTGTCAATCTTCTGGAAATGCCCACTATCCATGGAAAATTATGTACGCGCATCTCCTTCGCGCAGACGTTCCGCCATGTTTTAGAGGGAACCAGTGTTGTTTATGTGGGGTGGATAGAAAAATTAACCCGTTTTAATTGACTTACTGCAATCATAGACATACTATACAATTATATTAACATTGTTAAATATAATAACATAAATATAATATAATTAAACATAAATATAAACAATTACATAACCTCACAAATCATATGTCTGTGTTATGTGTTTCCTTCTAAAACATGGCGCGCGTGCTGAAAAACTTCAAAGGCGGCATCTGAGAGTGGGCATTCTGAATGTTTATTATTCTGTGCTTCGGTGAACAGTGCAAACGTAAAGTACAGGTATGCTCTTATAATCTGGCTACCAAAACCTTAACATACGCTGGGGTCCCAGCGATCCCACGTCACCATGAATGCAATATTTTGATAAATTCTTTTTTTGAAGAGATGTAGCCAGTACAAGTATAAAATTAAATTTTCAGACAGACCAACTTTCAAGTACACAATGTCTCTAAAACGTCTCTAATCCGCTCCAAAAAAAATTGTTTCGAAAAAATTATTGTTGGAAATGAAAAATTCGATATTAGGGTAGGATTAAAAATGATACTTTTGTTTATCTGTAAAAAATAACGATTTCACAAATTTTTAATGGAGTTTGGAATAAAAATTTTATAACAGCGATTCATTGCTCAGTTTTTGAAGTTATATGCGTTTATTAAACATATGCGTAAGTAAGTTATGTATATTCTTATTTTTAATTACTTATGACTATTGCATTTTTATTTGTATTGTATTATTATATTGAAATATGTTGCAGTGTATTGTATTGTATTTTTATATTAATAACAAAATAAACAATGAATTTTACTGCAGAGTATGTAAAATTTTTTTGCATTCAATTCCTTTTATGCATATATGAAAATAAAATTATACATTTTCATCAAAATCTTATTATATTTTGAGGAAATCCTCCTATTACAAGTCAAATGTTATTTATATACATCAAACGATGCACCATATACATATATACCTAATTCTGTTTCTCTTTCTGCTCACTCTTACCTATAGCATTACATCATATCATCTTTAAAGTTTAAAAATGGATTAATCAACGTTTTCCAAGAGATATGTGTGCTATTGATTTTTAAAACAGGAAAGGATGGTTTTCTTTGAAATGCTAAGTATTACAAGATTGCAAAATGAAAAGTATTGAGTGGTATGGATAACAAATCAGTTATTAGTGGTTTGTGATATGGATATAGTACCTAGGTTATCAGATTCCGCTTATGATTCTCAAAAACAGTAACTTGCAAAAAAAGAGTTCATTAAGTATCCAAATAATAGATTGATGTTAAATTCTGATAATTTTGTGATAGTACCTGGATGTATTTTCTTTTTGAACCAGGTATGGGTAATTCTATATTATTGATAAGATTTTAAATTCAGATTAAGTCCACTAAAACAATTCACCAAAACATCCTGAACATTTGTATAATGAATTCCAGATATGTAACAGAATGTATATGGAACAAGAAAACTTCCCATTTTAGCCAATGGACGTGACTGTACACTAGTTAAAACGATTTAATTAAAAAATCAAAGTGGAGATAATTTTGAAGATGAATTGCTAAATAAAGACATTATTGAACGTCCTTAAATTAAAGATGTTTGAGGGCCGTATAAAATATTTTTGTGTTATTGGAAAACATCAGGAAAGAATCATTAATATACATATATATTTTTTTATTTTTGATTAAAATTTTCTTCGCATAATTTAATTTTTAAATCTAATTAATCTATTTCTCTTCAATGCATGTCTTCTGCCAGTTACATTTCGCTGACATGTTTCTGTTGTGCTCTTTTCTCCTCTTTTTCTACAAGAAGCCGTTGGCCCGCTACTAATTTTGTTCTTTCTTATTCATTCTTCTTACTCTTATACTTTATTATTCATAGTTTCCTTCCTAAATTGACTATCTTTTTTTAAAAATGCAGAATTCCATATCCTACGGATAAAATCTGTAAATAATTTTTATTTAGAAAAAAATCATAGTAGTTTGTATATACCAAATATTAAATATTAGCTTTTATTCCTGATATTATGATTCTTCGTTTACCATTTAAATTATATAATAATTAAAAATGATTGTATTTATATATATTTAGTTTAGTCCTGCCCTACCCTACTATTCAATATAGCAAATTGTTTTTTCTTTATTTTTTTTTTTATTTTACAAAATAGTGGCATCCCCCTCTGAGGTTATTAGCGACATATATACAAATACATAAGATATTTTATTTACAAATGTTAGATTTTGATAAATATATTGATATTTTTAAGGAATTTTACCAAATCTTCAATTTTACAATTTTCTCCTAAGATTTCACTTGTTGATCCTATGATGTGGTTGTTCTGTCTCTGCAACTGGTATCTGGGACACTCTAAAAGTACATGCTTAACACTTAGTGGGATATTACAGTTTCCACATAAAGTGGAATTAGTGTGACCAATTATGTGCCCCTGGGTAAGTCGGGTATGTCCTAGACGGAGATGAGTAACAATGACTTGATGAGTTCTGTTGGAAATTTGAGATTTTTACGGTTTTACAAACGTTTTCACTTCGCAAAGTTTTGAAGTTGAACTGTGTTACTGGTTTTGCCACATATTTTTGACTTTTACTTTAATTTTCTGTTCTGAGTTCTGATGTTCTGTTGGAAATTTGAGATTTTTACGGTTTTACAAACGTTTTCACTTCGCAAAGTTTTGAAGTTGAACTGTCCCACTGGTTTTGCCACAAATTTTTGACTTTTACTTTAATAAATGATTTTAAATCGTTAAGAACTACATCTTTCACTTCACTCGCGGTTTCACTGTTCCTGGCTTGTGGGGCTGTACGATCCGCTTCTTCATTTCCTTGAAGGCCAATGTGTGAAGGAACCCATAGAACTTGTAGAGTATAGTTATTGTTTTGAATGGTAGCTAGTTCTTTTTTGATTAGGAGAGCAATTGGATGCTTCGCGTACAGTTGATTAATGGTATTGATGGAACTGAGGGAATCGGTAATTATAAGAGCATTGGATATATTATTGGAGATAATATGAACGAGAGGTTGATAGATAGCGTATAGCTCGCCAGTATGTATACAGCTTAAAGATGGTAGTTTATATTCAAGTGTAATATTTGGAGTAATGACAGCTGCCCCAACTCCAGTAGATGTTTTGGAAGCGTCTGTGTATATATGATAGGATTTACAAAATTTTGTTAGTTTGTTGATGAAAGTATTTTTTATTAAGGATTGTGGAGTATCGTTCTTTGTGAAGATATTTAAGGATGTATCGGATTGAGGAATGCGTAATGTCCAAGGAGGAGGAATTTCTATGGAATAGGTTGGAATAGGTATTTGGTATCGGTATTTGTAAAGTTCTAAGGGTTTGCCTAACTCTTTCGTAAAATGGCGGTTTCATGTTCCTATTTTCAGTATATGGGTTTTTAAAATGATCAGTAAAAATATTAGTTCTAGATGGGTTTTTTTGGATTAGAATTAGCAGCAAATGCGTATGTGAGAGGTAAGTGCATCCTTCTATATTTAAGTGATGGCTCTTCAGCTTTTGCTCTTAAATTGCTCTTTCTATTCCGCTGGTCCGAAATGCTCCTGTAGCTATTCTTAATGCCGTATTTTGAATTACGTCAAGGTGGTGTAATAGGTATTCTTTAGCAGATGCATATACTATGGAACCGGAATCTAGTTTGGATCTAATTAGGGTTTTATAAACATGGATTAAACAGTTAAAGTCAGCTCCATAGTTTTTATTAGATAGAGTTTTATAAGATTAATTCAATTTTGGCATGTTTTTTTTTATTTGTAGAATGTGTTTTTTCAATGTGAGTTTCGTATCAAAAATCATCCCTAAGAACATAATGTCATCGGCATAATTCAGGATTTGGTTACATAATTTTAGTTGCCGTTTAACCGGATCTCGTTTCTTTGAAAATAACAAACACTTTGATTTGCTGAGTGAAAACTGCAATCCTATTTTCTTCCACCCGTTTTCGAGTTCATGAAGTGAGGTTTGTAAGTGACGCTGTACTGATAAGATGTTTTTTCCTGAAGGTACTAATACCAGATAATCCGCATATAATCTGCCAAGAACTAAGCTGGAGTTTGATGGTATAATATTATTCATGGCAATTACAAATAACGTTGAGCTTATTACAGACCCCTCAGGGATGCTATTAGCTTGACGTTTTGTTGAAGATTCTTACTTGAAAATTGCGTTGTTTAAGGAAATTTGAAATAAAATTAATGATATTACCTCTAATATTTCAAGTGTGTAATGATCTAATAATATTGTAACGCCATGCTGTGTCAAATGCTTTTGTAATGTCTATAAATACTGCAATAGTTTCCTGCTTGTTCGCGAAAGATTCAAGAATATCAGATTCTAAATAGCAAATTGTAATATGTTAAAGAAATGTAAGGAATCAGCTCACAAACTAGTGGTAAAGTATTACTGGTTATTTCCATTTTTTATTTATTTTTAAGTATTCATTTCTTTACAACTTCTGTTTTTGATTAGAATTTTACACATCTCAATATTCTAACAATAAATATATTTACATATTTAGGTATCTCTTGAGAATATATTATGAATAGTGGTTAAAAGATTATAAAAAATTCTTTTTTAAACAATATTATTGTTTTCTGATTATATTTCCAAATATATCTTCATTCCAACAAACAACAATAAATAACATCCAATAATAAAACCATTGGTACTACTGAAATAATGACACTTGATGTAAAAATTTATTTGAAGTCAAAGAAACTTTTACGTCCAAGATATTCACGAAATTATTGACACAGAAATTGATGAATAAATGCATGAATTTCTTTGTGAATTTATTGTTGGTGTAAAGCCCATATAAGATTTGATGACCGACAATCCTGAAAGGAGAGGGAAACTATTAGTGAATAGGCAGCAATTTCTTGAATTCTTAATATAATAATCAAGAACTCCCAAACAAATTACTGCATTAATGAAGAAAAAAACAAACAAAAAAATGCATAGAAAGCTATAAACTAAATATGAAATGAATACGAAAGTAGTCATTAGAATTGTTCCTGGGTATGTTAAATGCCAAAGCAAGGATGTGCGCAGAGACCCACGTCAAATTCCAGGTACATGTACCTTGATTCGCGCCGTTTCTTTGCTTGAGTCTTTATTGTTAAGCAAACAGTGCATCTACGAACTTGTTGGGGACAATATCAGGAAAATGTCTACCTACAAGACGAAAAACGTTTCGCAAAGGAAGTACAGTTGTATGTTTTGATAAATGATACCTAAAAATAAAATTTCATTGTAACAAGATAATTTCAAGATTAAATTCACATACCTCTCTAGAAGCTGACGAATAAGATTTAAGTGAAACTGGGCCAATGGTGTTTTCTCTGGGTGCTATGTAAGGCATATTAAATGTGCATTTAGAATAGGAAGGTCCTGTATGCGAAAGAAGAGTATTTTTTATAGCATTTAACAGATGTCCTGACGCTTTCTGTGAAACTTAGTAACATGTCAGTCCTGTCCACTGCTCCCATTTTTATATTGTAATCTATTACACAAGCTTCTCTGTCTTTTTTAGCCAATTCTACCATTTTGCCTTGGTACATATTAGTAAGCATAGTGACCTCTCTTCGATCCTCCCATTTTAGTGCTAACATATTGTAACTCGCATTGAGGAAGTTGCACCTTTTTGTAGTTTTTTTTGCTAAATTAGGCATATGTTTTTTGTTGACCCTGACTGTTCCACAAGAGTTAGTTTTATGGTCAAATGGGTAACTTGACAAACTAGGAGACGTGTACCAGTTATCAGTAAAGAGTGAGTGATCTTTGTCCAAGTAGGGTTTCATAAGAGTGGCAACCACAGATCCTGAAAGGCCAATATCCTCATAATGATTTATTTCGGTGTTTTTACCTACATAAATGATAAAGTCTAACACATAACCCGTATCACAGTCACACAGAAAAACAATTTTATTCCAAATCGATGGCGTTTGGTTTTTATAAACTATTTAAACATCCGTCCTTAACCAAACTTTCTTCGATTACCAGATTTTGGAATGACGTAAAATTATTAGCAAATGAGTTTTTTACCCGCAAAAAAACGCCTCGCACCTTGTAATAAGAATCCGCTTGAGGTTGATCAGCATTTTCAGCGAAGTGTAACATTCAATTTTCTGTGAGTTTGGCTTTTCTATGGTGAGCGGCGAGCAATAGTACAGCGATAAAAGTAAAAAAATCATTTTCTGTAAGTGGCGACCAAGCAATCTTTTTATTTTTGCAAACTCCCGCTGCAGCAAAATTATTTGTTTTATGTTTAATTAAATTAACCGTACTTGGATTTAGAAAGGAAAGAAAACAATCTATTTCCCTGGCAGGATTCTCAATATTGTCTAAATAGGCACCTAAATTTGTGTCATCAAACTCGTTCACGACAGGAACAAATTGCTGTTTATCCCATTGTATACTAAAATTATCCACTAAAGCTCTTTTACTTTGATTTCTCGATGTATTTGCAACCAAAACTTCGGCTTCGCCCTTATCAGCACCTTCATTTTCAGAAATAGCTTCATCATTCCCATAAATAATATTAACAATCTCCTCCTCTTCTGAATCGTCGCTATCTGGTACATAATTGCTTTCACTGTCTTTCAAAGGGTCTTCATCGTAATCCAAGCATGCCAGTATATTATCATATTCTTTTTGCGTTAGTCCACATAAACCACCTGTATCGCATGAGCGCCTTCTTTTTGCGCCGACATTTTCTTGAAAGGTTTGAACGTACCAATACGGGATTGGGGATTATGGCACTGTAATAATGCCGGACAGATACGGCAATGGGGCTGGCACAGTTGCAAAAAAAATTTGATGCCGAATACAAACGACATGGTATTAAAAACGTTTTCACTTGAAAACGTATATATACGTCAGTGGGAACAGTGGCAGTTTTCCCCAAACCGTATATATACGTCTCTGGTAAAGAAAGATCAAGAAATACTTGGCCGATAAAAACGTTGACTAAGTTTAGTTCTGTGGATCGTTTTTGCGATGAATTTTTTCAAACATTTTCAAATGAAGAGTGGAAAAACGGTGTGAACGTGCTAAAAGTTTCGAACAATTTTTTAGGGAAAAAGAACCTGTTTTAGATTTAGTTTTTGATGAAATAATAATTAATCTTGACGAAGAAAGTTTAGTAATGATTTCAGTGATGATAATTCTGAGTCTGATAGTGATTTTTCAGAAGTTAGGCCGCTGTAAACATTTTACTTTTCTTAATTATTATTACTGTTCTAATAACACTGGTATTAGAACAGTAATAATAATTAAGAACAGTTAATATTACTGTTACAGATAATAAAAGAACACGATGTGTAAAATGTGCTAGGACCAATAATAAAGCTTCTGTGACTTGCAAGTTTTGTAATGGTACCTATTTGTTTAGAATGTACAGAAAAAATGTGTACGGACTGTAATTGAGTAACTGTGAACTTTTTTGTTAAACGTTAAGTATATTTTATATTTTATTGATAATATGTCGTATCTAAGGTAATTTTAATAAGATTGTTGTTTAGACAACATATCTACCCTAGCTTTAGCCTAGATATTAACCTCGCAAAAACAGAGTACTTATCTACAAGTAAAGAGGACATAGAATTGATACATAGATAGATATTGCTTGGGTACCAAAAGTGCTACAGGCAACAGCGATTAACAAACTAAACTATATTCAGCGGATGGCTTGCATAAATATAACAGGTGCCATGAAAATATTACCAACTGCTGCAATGGAGTTGATCATTGGCATCACGCCTCTAGATATATATGTCAAAGAGGTGGCTAATGACAATGATGTGACTGCGCTCAGCTGATGAAAACCTTGATGAAGGAATGGGACAATTGAGAACTCGTTTCTGGCGGGGAGAGCTGGATGCGTTACCAGTACTACAGGCAGGCTGCGACTCAATTGAACCAAAGTTCGTTTTTAACAAACCCTACAAAATTGAAACAAGACAGTGTATGGAGACAAAACGTGGCAAATGCCTATTGCATATACACCGATGGCTTCAAAATGAAAGAAGGCTCAGGATGCGGGATATACTCCAGATCATTGAACCTAAGAATAAAGAGGGGTATGGGCAAAAATGCCAGTGTAGTTCAGACAGAACTGACTGGTATCTCCATAGAAACAAAAGATATAACCCAAAAAGGTATAGCAGGGAAAACTATAATGATCTGCACAGATAGCAGACAAGCGCTGCTAACGTTGAATAGACCACGTGTCACATCAAGTTTAGTAATGGAGTGTCACGAGTCACTAACTCAAGCTGCGGATGGTAATATCATCATCCTGAAGTGGGTTAAAGGACACAATAGAAATAAAGGCAACCGTATTGCTGACCAATTATCTAGGAAGGCGGCAGGCCTAAGACTCTTAGGACGTGGGGATCTTTTTGGTTGGTCAACTACAACAATCGCGGAAATTGTCAAATGTCACTCCCATACGCAAACCGTAAAAAGATGGGAAGAAGGGAAAGGATGTAAACTTGCCAGGGTAACACTAAGTAACCTTGAAGAGTCAACATCAAAGAAGTACTTGGGAATGACCAGGAAAAATCTACGTTTGGCAGTTGGTTTTTTAACTGGTCATTGTCGACTAAGCAAATACCTCCACACACTAGGGCTAGTAGACACACCTCTATGTAGGAAGTGTGAAGGAGAAAACGAAACTGTAGAGCATGTCCTATGTGAATACCCAGAGTTATCGTTAATACGTGAGTACGCGTTCGGCGAGTCCTGGCCCACACCTGCCCACATAAGTGAGATGTCTCCTGGTGACTTGTCCACCTTCCTAGAAATGGCAGGATGGACCATGAGCTGAGGGTGACAGCTCCCTGGGAGGATGCACAATGGGTCAATTGTGGCCTAAGTGCTGTGAAACTTAACTCGCCCTCCCTACTCTACAGATACAGATACAGAGGACATAGAAGATATACAGATTGATGACAACGTAACAATCAAAGGAAAGGATAAATTCAAATACTTGGGGTTTATAATCACGAAAATGGCAACATGGACAATGCCATATGGGGCTGAAAATTGGATTATAAACAAGAAAAACAGCAGTAAGATAGTAGCAACAGAGATGGAATGCCTGCGAAGATGCTGCAGAGTAACAAGAATAGATAGGAGAAGTAATGACGAAATAAAGCAAAGAACATCAATAGAAACAGACATACTAACATATATAGAACAAAAAGGACTAAAGTGGTATGGAGGAAAAGAGGACGACCCCGAAAATCCTGGAGGAACGAAGTAGACGACGCCATGATTAAGAGAGGCCTAAACGATGGAGAATGAGTTTATGGGATGAAACTTTTTCCCTTACAAGTAGTGTGAAAAGTATGGGTTTAATGTGCAAAGTAATAATTAAACTAATAATAATTCTACTCTATAATATACGACCACACTGTATATTTTATTGATGCATTAATTCTTTGAAACGTGGGATACAATATTAGCTTTGATAATTTCCAAAATACATTAAATACCAGGACACAGTATACATTATTTTTAGCGATGTCACAAAATTATTCACCGTGGTAGAAATAACAGCGTTCATATCTACCGTATTTTAAGCAAAACACCATAAACTACGTTCATAAAACAGCAGAACGACGAAGATAAAGAGTTGACTGCTGTGATGCGAATTTGCGATTTTTGTATAATGGTTGTTTACGTAGGGAAATAAGGGAATGATTTTTTAAAGGACAAAAAAGCAATTTGGAGTCCGAGTCCTAGCACTCTTTGATGTATTATTTAAAGTTTACTTTGTACTTTCGCTTAAGATTCTAATACAAAGCTTTGTTTAAAAGTTTTAAAAATAATATCCCATTTAATGAGTAATGGACTTTGGCACTGTTACTAGGTATACTAATTATTTTGATATTAATCAATTTAAACTATGACTCTTCGCTAATAAACCCATTTAATTAATGTTGTGCATTAATTAATCCATAGTTTAGAAGCTCAAGAAAATTTCGATACGTTTATTTTATTAAAATTATATTGCTGTTGCTAAAATACAAAATACATATATACATGGAAAATACAAATACTCAAAATTATAGATAGGGGAGGGTAGAACACAATGAGACAAAAAATGCATTTTTATTTCTGACACTATCTATCTATACAGCCCTTGCTGTCCAATTTTGGATATAGGCCTCCCCTTCCTTCCTCCTTCTTTTTCTTATAGTGCCGTGTACCTATACTGTGTTGGCGAATTATCTTAAGGCCCGACGTCTGTCTTTTGCGGCATGCAAAAGATCGCCAGTGTTATTTATGCCTGTCCACTTTTTTATGTTTAGTAGCCATGACATTTGTTTGCGACCTACTCCTCTCTTGCCTTTAATCTTTCCCTGGATGATTAGTTAAGGGATTGCGTATTTTTTTCCTCTCAGAATATGGCCGAGGTCTCCAGTTTTTCGTACCTTGATCAAATTGAGTAGTTCTCTCTCAGTATTTGCCTTTCTTAAGAGTTCCTCGTTTCTCACCCTATCTGTCCATGGTATGAGGAACATTTTTTGCAACGTTCACATTTCGAAGGCCTTCAACTTATTAATGGAACGTACTCTTAACGTCCATGTTTCCATGCCGTATAACAATATGGACATAGCATTTAACCATCCTGTAGCGGAGATTAAAGAAAAGATTGCGGTTACATAGTAGCGGTTTAAATTTGATAAAAGCTTGTCTTGCTTGTTCGGTACGGCATTTTTTTTAATGTTGAGGATCCCATTGGTTACTTATCATCATTTCCAAGTATTTAAATGTTTATATATATATATAAAGGAGTACGACCGTCAAACAATTATTCAATGAAGTAAGTTTCAAAAGAAAAAAAGGTACCCTTTGACCGATATCCTCGTGATCAAAAGATTTTTTCTTTTGAAACTTACTTATATATATATATATATATATATATATATATATATATATATATATATATATATATATATATATATATATATATATATTACATTAGTTCCAATATGTTAAAATAAAATATATTTTTAACAATTAAGCAAGTAGCCTAATAGTAACTTTCATTATTTTGTTTATATAAAATTCGCCGTTGCTAAATAAAAAACTAATTTGCTTTATAGAAACATTCATGTATTTCACTCTACACATTTTTATTAAAATCTAATAACGTAAAACTAGCGGTAATAATTAAATTATGGGTCATAAAATGAAAATGTATTTACAGCGCAGTAGCTAAAATTATATTTGATATTTTAAAGTGCAGTTTTGACTTTTTTGGTAAAAATTACGTGAATATTTAAAAAAACTTAATAAATATGATATTCAATATGTTTAAAACATTTTCTTGTTCGTGGTTTGGAGAAATTTTTACTGGCGACTTTCCTGCAAATGCTGAAAAGTTTTGTTTCAATGTTTGGTAATAATCAAATTTAGTTTTACAATTATTTCGACATAGATCTTAATTTTGTCATTGTCAACTATTTCACAAAATTGATTATAAGAAATTGTTATATTTAAGTGTTGACAAATCTTTGTGCCCATCCAAATTACTTTCAGTTTCAAATTCTTTTCAAGGGAATTTAATGCATGCCCTAAACCCACTGCTGATAACATTTGGATTTAACATATCTATAGTAGATTTGAAAACTGGAGCAAATTCTTCTATTGTTAATACTTTTTGGGGGACATTTGGACATATTTTGGACACGTAGTAAGGGGAGACCGATATAATATTTTTCAACTTGATGGGTAAAATCGAAGGACGCAGAGGAATTGCTAGAAAGCAGACCTCTTGGTTGAAGAATATCAGGGAGTGGACAGGAATAAGGAAAGCTGAGCAACTCTTTAGAATAGCTCGAGACAGAGACAGTTTCGCCATGTTAATCGCCAACGTCAAGGGGACTTGATAGGGCACGTTAAGAAGAAGGGGGTTGTTTCGTGGCATATGGATATAAAGCTACTAAAATAATTTTCCAATCTCTACAAAGTTGACTTGTCTGCACATTTTAATGGGTTTTATGCCCATCAACAAAAAGTATCACCGAGCGTGTAATATTATTTTGATCTAAATAAGAATTAAATATATTTCCAATGTAGTCGTAAGGTTTTGTTATCCATCCAATAATTTTCTGTTAAACCAATACCTCAAGAATTCGGCACAGCACTTAATATATTATTAGGCAATCTCTTATGGGGATAAATTATCATCTGAGGTAAAATATTTCTTATTGCAGAAAATGTAAACATAACTGTTAAGTTAACCTTTCGGTTATGTTTAATTTCACAGACATTTCTGGAACCCTTCATAGCCAAAATCTATTTATTTTTCGGACATAAATAAAAGCATGTCTCATCACTATTGAAGATTGTTGGGTCTTTAAGAACATCTTCAATTTCTTTTTTATCCAGATAAGATTTTATGTTATCAAACCATTTGGTAATGTCTCTTTGGTTAATGTTTAAACTTGCTGATATCATTCCCTCTGAAGTCCTTAGGGAAATGTTGGGATTGCGCTTTAAAAATGCAGATAGCCATCTTCTACCTCTATTTTGACAATGAAAAATCCAGAATTGAAGTTGTTTTTCTTCATTCTTCGAAAGAAATGGATCTGGTCTTGCGTTATCTTGTGCATTTTTTCACTTTTATGGTAACTTATGGTGGCTCTGCGAATATTGAAAACTCATCATACCATATCAATATTGAAAGTTTATCAGTTTTAGATTATTTTGACATAGTTGCTAAAAATATATAATAATTAGTTATTGGCCACACATAAAACACTAGTCATTGACATAGGTCAATCACTAGATTCTTACAAAAAACTAATGTCTCAGTTATTGGCCTAGATGGCAAACAATTGATATATTGATGATTTCATGCACTAGTAGTTGACCACCTTAAAATTTACGTTATTTAAATAAATAGCGTTAGATTCGTTATGCAATTTCGGTCAGGACATACACTATATTCTCATAACATGAAACATAAAGTAGAAATGGAATTTCAGTGTATAATAATTATCAGCTAACACAAGTTTCTCTAGATAAATAACAAAAATTCACTTGCCAACTAACGGCACAGAATAGTGTCTGAATTAACGTCGAATACTGACTAAAACTTGGTGGCTACCTTGAAACTAGATGTGTTAAGCGGAGTTTACATTGGTATAGTGTTACGATTTTAAATGTTATGGCGTATAGAACTGTAAATATTTTATGACTAATTCTTTTTATTGATTCTCGTAATTTGTAGGTCAAAATATACCTGAGCTTAGCTACCAGTTGTTTACCAGAAATCTCTAGACACTAACACTAATGAGTCATCCACGTCTCGAGGTTGAAAAACGAGTCGAGCGCCTTCACCAAAATACGAGATTATTCAAGAAGTCCGCCGAATTCTCTGGATGACAACAGTTGTGTATATAAATGAAAGATTTTTATTTGGCAGTCAGTCATAAGAAGCTCGGCAACCGCGATATTTAAATGTAACGAAACATAAATTATTATTTGTAATATAAATTAGAATTAATAAAGACTTTAATAAATTCGTAATTAGTTATCGTGAGTTTTAATAAATTAGATTATAGACAATAAATTAGAATAAAGACAAATAAATTAGAACTATATAAATATATAACATTTGGTGCCAGAAGTGGGATTTCAACATAAATCCAGCAGTGACTTTTGAAAAAGACTTTAAAACTTTTGAAAAGTATTGTTCGTCGGGAACATCCGCGTAGTTCGGTAGTGACCTTTGTACAAAAGAACATTTATAAAAGTACGTGTGTGCCTGTACAAAGATGCTGCTAGTACAACTCTCGGTAAAACAGTTGCGTGAGCAATTAGAAGAACGCGATGAAGACTGCAGCGGGTCCAAGAAGATCCTCCAGGAGCGACTGAAGAATATTCTTAACAAGAATGGAGATGACCCAGAGACATTCCAGTTTCAATCATCAGAAGAAACAGTTTTAACAAAAATAAATGAGAAATTTGAAAATGTCTCGCAAATGATTGAAGAATCTTCTAAAAACACTGATGGAAAATTCGAGACTGTTTCCAAAAGATTCGATGAAACGTCTCAAATGATCGAAGAAACTTCTCAAATTATTAAAGAAACAGCTAGACAAAATGACGAGAAATTTGAAAATGTTGCTAGAAGATTCGACGAGACTTCTCAAATAATTAAAGAAATATGTATTCAGAATAGTGAGAAGTTTGAAGAAGTCTCTAAAACATTTGATAAAGTTGAAGAGAAAATCAAACAGTTAGAGACCATGATAACTAACACGAGAGTGCTACCACCAATTAATACGGTAGCTTTAGATCCGGTAGAGATAAAAGAAGACGAGACGAAATGTAAGTTGGAAACACGGCCGAAATTTGAAGGAAGTGGAGGTTATGTTCATGTCAAAGTCCCAACTTTCGACGGAAAATCGTCATGGAACAACTACATGAAACAGTTCGAATCAGCTGCAAGAGCGAATGGATGGTCAGAAAAAGAAAAGGCTGTAAACCTGACTATCGCTCTTCGAGGAGATGCCTTAGATGTGCTCCAGACCATAGCCGTAGAGGAGACGGATGATTTCGAACAACTGAAGAAGAGGTTAAATATGCGATATGGCCACGAACACTTGGAGCATGTATATCAGTCGCAACTCAAAAATCGAAGACAAAAGAAAGATGAGGCTCTTCAAGAATATGAAGTAGATATTGCCAGATTAGTGCGATATGCTTATCCAACAGCTCCTGAAGACATGATGGAAAAGTTGGCCGTTCAAACGTTTATTGATGGTCTTTGTGATCATGAGATGCAAAGAACACTACGATTAGCTCGTCACAAGACGCTGATGGATGTCTTATCTGCCGCCCTCGAATACGAGTCAGCTACGCAGGCCTCTGACGGGTATAGCAAAGTTAGGACTGTAAAAGAGGAAGGAGATGAAGATAAACTTGACCAGCTCGTTAATATGATGAAAAGCATGACACACAAGAAAACGAAGACCATAAGACCGAAGACAAAACCAGAACGCGTCGGCCTTAGGGGAGCAGCTTCGACCGAGAACTCTACCAAAGACCCTCTGATACTAATAGCTTCTTTGAAATGTCGTGAAGATAGTGTCTATGTAGATGGAGAAATAAATGGTAAAAAGCATACGTTGTTGGTGGATACTGGAGCGACAAGAACCATTATTCGCCCGACAGTTATAAACAGCCGTAAGAAACTGTTACCAACGAGGTTGCGACTGCGGACCGCTACAGGTGAAAATGCCAACATTCACGGAGAAATCCAGATACAATTAGGAATTGGAGCAGAAAAGTTCGTCCATACTGTTATAGTTGCTGACATCGAAGAGGATGTTATATTAGGAATGGACGTAATGAATACGCATGGATTCCAATTGGATTTTAAGAATAAGGTAATCAAAGTTGGTAACGAGGAGGTATTTCTCCATCCACATGATGACAACACTATGCAAGCAGCCGTTAAAGAAGATACAGTCGTGCCTGCGAGAAGTGAAACGATAATAGTAGCGCGGCTACAGGGAATTGTGGACGAAGGAACACCTGTTATGATGGAGCCTTGGAATCATGACGACGAAGTTGGCCGTGGAATCATAATTGGAAAAGAATTAGTGACTTCGGCTAAAGAAATTCCTGTGAGACTTATTAATGTCAATGACTACCCAGTGACCATCAAGAAAGAGACAAAAGTAGGAACTTGTGTACCTGTCACATCCATAATCCGTCAGACGACAACGTCTGATAATTCCAACGATAAATTTGATCAAATGGTTGCGGTTGCTGGACAGTCTCTGAATCAGATTGAGAAAAGGAAATTAAGGGAATTTCTTCGGCAGTATCGTGATATTTTCGTACCGAAAGGAGGAAAGACGGGAAGAACTACCGTTGTTAAGCATAAAATTGATACTGGTAATGCTAAGCCAATTCGTCAAACAGCTCGACGATTACCACAGGCGAAAAGAGAGGAAGCTGAAACTATTGTTCAGGAAATGAAGAAAGACGGGGTGATAGAACCTTCTACGAGCCCATGGGTCTCTCCGGTGGTCCTGGTTAAGAAGAAAGACGGAACGACAAGGTTCTGTGTGGATTACCGTTTGCTGAACAACGTTACCAAGAAAGATAGTTATCCTCTGCCTCGGATCGATGACACATTAGACACATTGGCTGGAAGTAAATTATTTTCTACTTTGGATTTGAAGTCTGGATACTGGCAGGTAGAAATGGACCCGGTAGATAAAGAAAAGACAGCCTTCACCACAGGATCTGGATTATGGCAATTCAACGTTATGCCATTTGGACTTTGTAACGCTCCTGCGACATTTGAGAGGCTTATGGAAAATGTGTTGAGAGGGTTATCTTGGAAAACATGCCTAGTTTATCTAGACGACATAATCGTCTTGGGGGAGACATTTGAAGACCATCTGAAGAATTTAGAAAACGTTTTTAATCGACTTAAAGCTGCCCAATTGATGTTAAACCCCAAGAAGTGCCAGCTATTTCAAGGTAAAGTCAATTATCTGGGTCATATAGTCAGTAAAGAAGGAGTGGCTGTGGATAAGGGAAAAATTGATTCCATTAAGGAATGGCCAAAACCAACTGATAAACATCAAGTGAGAAGTTTTCTTGGACTATGTACTTATTACCGGAGGTTTATTAAGAAGTTTGCAGATATCGCTAAACCATTAACGCGACTTACAGAGGAAGCAAGAGAATACCGCTGGGATGTAGACTGCCAAAATGCCTTTGAGACCTTAAAAAAGCATTTAATCACAGCACCAATTTTAGGGTATCCACTGCCAGAAGGAGAGTTCATCTTAGATACAGATGCAAGTAATGTGGGAATTGGAGGAGTGCTGTCTCAGATTCAGGGAGGACAGGAAAGAGTCCTTGGATATTTCAGTAAAGTTCTCTCAAAACCTGAGCGGAATTATTGCGTCACGAGAAGAGAACTTCTGGCAGTAGTGAAATCAGTAGAGCACTTCTATCAATACCTCTATGGAAGGAAGTTTTTAATCCGAACCGACCATGCCGCCCTTAAGTGGTTGATGCAGTTTAAGAATCCAGAGGGTCAGATAGCCAGGTGGATCGAACGACTCCAAGAATATGATTTTAAGATTGAGCACCGGGCCGGAGTTAGCCACCGAAACGCTGATTCTCTTTCCAGAAGGCCATGCCCAGCAGAGTGTTCTCACTGCAACAAAACGGAATCCAAGGAAGCAGCAGTGCTAAGAACGACGGTGGTCCACGACGACTGGACGCCTACCAAGATCAGGGAAGAACAAGAGAGAGATCCAGTTATACAGAAAATCCGAAAATGGAAAGAAGAAAACCGTCGACCACCTTGGCAAGAAATATCGAACCTAGGCTCAATAGTTAAGACGTATTGGGCCCAGTGGGACTCATTTATCATGGAAGATGGCTTGCTCAAACGAGTCCTGGAAAATGATGACGGTTCAGAGAAGAGAAGACAGTTGGTGATTCCAAAGAGCAGAATAGCCGAAGTACTTCGTCAGTTACACGACAGTCCATCAGGAGGGCATTTTGGTGTGAAAAAGACCCTTCAGCGAATTCGGGAACGGTTTTATTGGATGAACAGTTCCGACGATGTAAAAGACTGGTGTAAGAAATGTACTATTTGTGCTACGAGTAACGGGCCTTATCGAAAAAGGAGAGCTCCTATGAGACAATATAATGTTGGAAGCCCGTTTGAAAGAATAGCTTTGGACATTGCTGGGCCATTTCCAGAAAGTGATAATGGAGGCAAGTACATGTTGGTAGTAATGGATTACTTCACTAAGTGGGTCGAGATTTACGCACTTCCAGACCAGAAGGCCGCCACCGTTGCAGATAAGTTGATCCAAGAATATATCAGCCGATTTGGAGTGCCTTTGGAGATCCATAGTGACCAAGGCAGGAACTTCGAAAGCGATTTATTCCAAGGAATATGTGATAGACTAGGTATGAAGAAAACAAGAACTACGGCTTATCATCCGCAATCGGATGGTATGGTAGAACGAATGAATAGAACAGTTGGCAAGTATTTGACAAAGATGGTATCCGATCATCAGCGAGACTGGGACCAATATCTTCCGTTCTTCACAATGGCCTACAGATCTGCTGTTAATGAATCAACAGGCCAGACACCAGCCAGAGTCCTATTCGGACGCGAGATGCGACTACCTTGTGATCTAGAGTTTGGGTGTCGACCTGGAGAAGATGTAGCAGGTGAAGATTATGTGATCGAATTACGAAGAAGAATGGACGATGTACACGAGTTGGTCCGTTCCCATCTCCAAATCGCTAGTGACCGAATGAAGAAACGGTACGATACACAAGCCGAAAAGGGGTGTTTTAAGAAGAACGATAAAGTCTGGCTTTATAACCCCAAAAAGCGAAAAGGTTGTTCTCCCAAATTGCAGCAGTTTTGGGAAGGTCCATACCTCATTATGGAGAAGATCAATGATGTTATTTACCGAATAAGCAAGATTCCGAGAGGAAAGCCGATGATAGTACACCATAACCGGTTGGCGTCTTTCGAGGGTGACCACGACGTAGATGAAGAAGTGGAAGTAAACCAAGTCCAAGATGTGTCTGACCTCACGTTTGAGGAATTCATGGGTGCCTATGGAGGTACCGGTAAAGCAAGACATGGTGTTACCACTGAAGAAAGGCAAGATCTACTCGCGCTTCCCGATGACTACTCACTGGCCCTTACCATCCCGGCCAGTATCAAAGATGCACCAGGGTTGGCATCCGTCTTTCGAAGGAAGTTTGGTCGAGTTGCAGAACTTCAATGCCAAGTGCCAGCTCCTGGTAAAACCTTGAAACTTCAAGATGCATCACGTTACCTTTTCTACCTGGTAACAAAAGACACTGCCCGTGACCAACCTACCTACCGAGATGTATGGGAAGCCTTACTTCAGTTGAGAGAGCACAGCCGTACTAGAATCCGACGTGCAAAAGTTAGCCATGCCAAAGTTGGAGTGCCGCCAATTAGATTGGAGGGTTATACGAAACATGGTGGAGGAAATCTTTAAAGACACCGAAGTCCAGGTGTTAGTCTGTTGCAATCCGCATAGTTACTGCTGCGGAGAGAAAACCGTCCCTTGTCATTTCTATACAACTGGAAGTTGTAAAAGAGGGTCCAGTTGCCGATATCAGCATGTCGTTCAAGTTCCAGTCCCGACAAGGTTCCAGGAGGAACCATCTTTTAAGAGGGGGGCAATGTTACGATTTTAAATGTTATGGCGTATAGAACTGTAAATATTTTATGACTAATTCTTTTTATTGATTCTCGTAATTTGTAGGTCAAAATATACCTGAGCTTAGCTACCAGTTGTTTACCAGAAATCTCTAGACACTAACACTAATGAGTCATCCACGTCTCGAGGTTGAAAAACGAGTCGAGCGCCTTCACCAAAATACGAGATTATTCAAGAAGTCCGCCGAATTCTCTGGATGACAACAGTTGTGTATATAAATGAAAGATTTTTATTTGGCAGTCAGTCATAAGAAGCTCGGCAACCGCGATATTTAAATGTAACGAAACATAAATTATTATTTGTAATATAAATTAGAATTAATAAAGACTTTAATAAATTCGTAATTAGTTATCGTGAGTTTTAATAAATTAGATTATAGACAATAAATTAGAATAAAGACAAATAAATTAGAACTATATAAATATATAACAATAGTAAACGGGTTAGTTGCTTGTACCAGTAGGTTATAAGGCAACAACTAACCCAATGTCAACCTACCGGGTAAGTACTTGTACAAGTGCTTGTACCAGTAGCGAGGACAGGTAAGTAAATAGCTAGCCCATCTATTTACTTGCCTACTGTCCTTCCCTTTCCACCATATTTTCGCCTCGACGCAAGTAGCATAGCAAGTGGTTTGGTAACTAGTCGAGTATAGACGGATGTGCAAGTGTCCTGACAAATAACGTCGTGAGAGCAGTGTCGCGGTTTTCTATTTCAATATTGTTTTTTAATTTTATCGGGAATACGAATGTCTCTGGAACATTACCAAACAAAGTTATAGAAATAATCAAATGAGATCGGCAGCTTTAGAACAATTAGTTCAACACATATGGGCGTTGAGGGATTTACTGTTGCCGAAATTGCGTCGCAAACTTCTGGTACAAACTTAGATATTGATGTTTTTGGACCTGGAAAAAAATGTTGAAGAGTTCTATAGCTATTTCCTGTTGCCAAAAAATTGAGGGTAACTTCTAATTTAACGTGCGCTGGTAAGGCGTCCCTTAACAGCGTGTCACTTCTTTGAATTCTAGGCAGAACCATATTTAGCAAGTATTTGAATTTACTCGTTGTCAACCGAAGGCATAATTTATATTCTTCAGGATCTTTCATACGAAGTTTGTTTAAAAGAAGAGTGGATGCCCGTCTTGTACTTCTTCTATTAATCCACCTTCGAACCCATATCCTTTTTGGACGATATTTTTCTTCTTCAATCAAATTAACGGCTTCTTCAATTAAAATTCTCGATATTCGCAACATAATTGTTTTAATGCGATTTTTAATTATTAATTTTAAATTATTGCACAAAGCACGGCGCCGGAAATGGAAAGGTTTCATCTTTACGCATCTGGTGCTCGTCGGGAACTAGTAAATAAATAATCTTTTATGTGTAAACACTTACTAGCATGTCAACTTGCGTATATGAACTGCCCTGGATATACTTGTACAAGTAACTGGTGCAAGTAACTATACCAATGTAAACTCCGCTTTATACTCTAGCAAACATGATGCCAGACTTAAAAAAGTCAGATTTAACAAAATGCCATAATTTTTAATTAAAACATGTTAGAGGCCAATAACTCACTCTTGGCCAACAACTGGTACATTTACCCTTTTAGTTTTTCAGTGTTTGTAGAAAATTTTTATAGATACTAGATAAAAATAATTTTCTATTTTTTTATTATTACTTTTTTCAATAAATCTGAAAACACTTAAAATTTCCGAAAAAGTTAAAGATAGGTATAGAACTTTGTACTTAAGATATATCTAGAATATTCTGAGGAATCTACAAATTGAATATAATACAGTGTATTTAAAAGAAAGAAAGAAAGTTGATATTGGCCATTGATCCCCTCTTAAGCTCCTGATATCTTACAACCAGTGTCTCCATTTACATACTATTGTTA
This sequence comes from Diabrotica balteata, assembly GCA_918026665.1. Taxonomy (NCBI): domain Eukaryota; kingdom Metazoa; phylum Arthropoda; class Insecta; order Coleoptera; family Chrysomelidae; genus Diabrotica; species Diabrotica balteata. The sequence continues at coordinate 93,311,272 of OU898283.1, read as the reverse complement.
CGTAGTCTCTTTGGTTCTTGTATTTATCTCACGGAGATTTACATGCTTCCTTATGTATCTGCTTATGTTTAAGTCCCTCGTACTCCGCAGTTCACACAAAGCTTCATATTTTCCCCACTATTGATTCAAACGAGTTGTGTCGTACAGTACCTTCAGGTTGTAGGGAGATCTCCGTTAAGGCCCGTTTCACGCTACGTCTTATTGTACGTTTTGTGGGTCATATAAAACGTACGACAAAATGTACGTTTTGTCCAGTGTATACACACTACGTTTTTCCATCCGTTTTCTATCTCATTTCTAATTCAGAGTCTTGAGTTGTGTGAAGTTTGTTTAGTGTTTTTTTTATTATGGAGGAAACACGGCTGCTTTCTTTTATTTTTTCAACTATAACGATACTACGACTGGGGTAAAAGGGGATGAAGAGAGAAAAGACAAGATGGTCAAGAGAATGGCTTCTGCAAAGATGCCAGTATTCCCACGTCTCGTTACTAAAAGAACTAAAGGGAGAACCAGATGATTGGCGCAATTGCTGCAATTGGTTGCAATTGCAATTGGACACTTCAGGATTCATTTATTGTTGTATTATTAGCTTTTATGACATCATGTACTTTGTAAAGTACCGCTTAGGTATCATTTAAGAATAAAATTTTGAATATTTTCACACGTTTTCATGAATACACAAAAATGCTCAATGCAAATTACAGGTATCGCAAGAAAAATTGTTTTGTCTCTTACATATTTCTTCTCAAATTTAAGAATAAGTAAAAATTTCTATCTGAATATAAAATTCGGTGGAATTTAACAAGTATTTACACGTAACGTTTTATTCTATCAGTTCTCGCAAAAGTATGCTTCTCCCATCATTTCTACGATCTGACCTTGGATTTCATTTCGATTCGACAAGACGTACGTTTTGCTGTTTACATGCCACGTTTTATTGTATAGGATTTGGCCTATCAAACAAAACGTACAATAAGACGTAGCGTGAAAACGGGCCTTTATGCTTATGCAAAATCAGTTGCGTAGAAGTTATTGAATAGAACACATTAGATAGTGATTTTCCGACCAAGCTGGTGACGACACGTCAAACAGTAAACACGAAGAACCAATTTTGAGTGACCATAGTTCTGAGAGCGAATTTTATGCTAGCGATACTAACGATGGTCAATCGGGCGAAAGTCAGGAGTCTGATGAAGGTTCAATGAATGAAGTGGATCCAAACAGACGATATTTTTATGAAAAAAATAGGTACAAATGGGCATCAGTTGAACCTAGTCGCAATGTTAGAACGCCTGCTTCTAATTTATTGAGATTGCCTACTATCAAAGGATCTTTGACACAGATGGAACCAGTAGTGGCGTGGCTTAAAATTTTTTCTAGAGATGTTGTTGACATTGTTGTATATTACACAAACCTCAAACTAAGAGAATATTGTGACAAGGACGGACATCACAACCGCACAGAATTTAGAGACAGGTATCTTTGGTTACAATTATTCTTGCTTTAATATATTGTTGAGTTAAGTCGTTTGTTTTATTCCTTAATAATAATAAAAATAATAACACTAACCCTATTATTTGATAGGAGGATGATAAAAATGAATTCTATGACTCACTAAATCAACTCTACACATAAGCTCCTAACCGCGAAATATAAGTTACAAACGATAATGGATCGCGTTTGGTCGATTTTGTGACAGGCTGCAATTTAGCTATAAAAAGCACCCAGATCGCTAGAAAAAAGATCCACAAGGTAACATAGAGATCAAACGATGGAAGAACAAATAATCAAATAGATCACGTATTGATTGATGGGAGACATTCTAGCAGCATAATAATTGTAAGAACTATGAGATTGCCGGACAGCGACATGGACCATTTTCTCGTAAAGGCCAAGCTCAGAACAAGAATCTCAACACAAACAATAAATAAACACACAAAGATCAAACGATGGAATGTGGCGAAGCTGAAAGAAGAAAATAATCAAAGACAGTAACAAGTAGAATTAAGAAATAGGTTTCAGGTTTTGGAAATAAATGAAAATGAAAGTGAAGATATAGATTAGCGATGGAACTCCATAAAAACAACTATTACAGAAGCAGCAGAGAAATCTATCGGAAGAACGAAAAAAACAAAAAAGAAAAAATGGTTCGACGACGAATGTGAAAGAACTCTAAAAGAAGCAAACAAAAGAAGAATTGATTATCTGTCGAATCCATCAGAAGAAAAACGTATACGATTCCACAGAGAGAGAGAGAGAGTGAGAGTCGCAGCTAGAAGAACATTTAGACAAAAAGAGAGACAATATCTGTAGCAACAAATTGAAAAAGTAGAAGGAGAACACACATGAAATCAAAGTAAAAATTTCTACAGAGAGGCAAGACAACATAAGAGAGGCTCGCATATAAGCACACTTAACTTCGTAAGAGATAAAAATGGAGAAATGCTGGCTGCTAAAAACAAACTAATAGAAAGATGGGCTGAATATTTTGAAGAGCTCCTAAATATCCAAAATTTCACTGATGAAAACAATGAAAATGTTGGAAACAACGAAAAACATAAGTATCAAACGGTCGAATTAGCAATACCTTCACCAAGCTTGAAAGAAATTACGCATGCCATAAAAACGCTTAAAAACGATAAATCCCTTGGTCTGGACCATATTCATGCCGAGCTAATTAAAACAGGTGGTCATGAACTCATAAGTAAAATCCATCAATTAATAGAAATGGCCTGACAACAAGAAATAATGCCGAAAGAATGGTGTGGTAGTATTATTGTACCAATACACAAAAAAGGAAAAAAGGAGTCGTGCATGAATTACAGAGGAATCTCACTAATCAACACTAAATATAAAATATTGGCTTCGATATTATTCAAAAGATTAGTACTATCTTCTTAAGGTGCCTTCTCCATTACTGAAGGTTGGCTATAACTATAGCAAATTGCTCTCTATTTGGAGTTGTTCTTAGTATCGATTGTGTGTCCATACCTGTCCAGTCTCTTATATTCTTTACCAAGAGCATTTTCTTTTTTCTTCTACTTTCCCTTCCATTATAAGTCTTAGGAAGTTGTATTTCTCTCCTCATTATTAGTACCATATGCCGACCACCAATGTGATTTCAGGCCTGGCAGATCGACTATTGCTCAAATATTTACAATAAGAGAAATGCTTAAAAAGTATTGGGAATATAATCACGACGTGCATCAGATTTTTATAGACTTTAAACAGGCTTATGATTCAATTAATCGTGCAACATTATGGAAGGCAATGATCGAGCTCGACGTACTCAAGAAACTAGCTGCGGTATCACAAATATGTATAAGTAACTCTTTTGCACAATTTAGAATAGGGGGAAAAATATCAAATGCTTTCTGCGTAAATTCTGGACTGAGACAGAGAGATCCGTTGTTCCCATTGTTGTTTAACCTGGCCTTATCCAAAGATCCAGAAATCAAACCAGACATAACTGCTCGGAGAGCAAAAATCGTACTCGCCTTTACCGATGACGTAGACGCAGTAGTACAATCAACATTAGAAATTAAGGATATTTTCTTGAGCTTTGAAGAAGCTGCATTAAACATTGGTCTAAAAATAAATGAAGACAAAACAAAATACATGGTCGTCTCAAAACAAGAAAGACGGCGAATAAGGCAAAACATTACTATAAATGATCACAACTTCGAAGTGGTTAAAGAATTTAAACATCTCGGAGCAACAATCACAAATGACAACAAATTAGAGCAAAAAGTTGAAACGAGAAAAATGGCAGAAAACAGATCTTTCTTTGCAATGCAACATCTAATGACGTCAAAACTTTTTTCACGAGGTACAAAAATCCGGATATATAAGACCGCAATACGACCAGCAGTCGCGCATGGAAGCGAAAGATGGACGCTAACAAAAAGAGAAGTAAATAAATTGCTGGTGTGGTAACGTAAAATTCTTGAGGGGCAGATACAATAACGAGCTAATGTGATACGCAGTAACGACAATCGCCTTATAAACAATGTGTTCTGGGAAAGGCCAAATGGAAGAAGGTCTGTAGGGCGGCCTAGAAAAAGGTGGAAAGATGTAGTCAAAGAAGATCTAGAGAAAATGCGAGTAAGACAATGGGAATTACTGGCACAGGACCGACAAACATGGAAGGCACTAGTAAACGCGCCAAAGACTCAAGAAGAGTTGTATAGGTAATGAATTTTGGGAACAGCTATGACCTTGAAAATGCCACAAAGAATATAACTAAATATCTCTTTTCTTACTCAGACTCTTTAAAGTCTTTTACAATATTTTAGAATCGAAGATATGTAATTATATTATTAATGTATTGGATTTTGACAAGAGCTATGCATTATGCCTATTTAGTACCCAAGTTTATGTGAAATGTTCAAGGTCATAGCTGTTCCCAAAATCCATTACCTATAGCGCCATTGATGATGATGATGAACCCTATTATATGTAAAAACTATCATTTATATACTCTTAATAAAATGCAGGAATTCAAAATAATATAATTATTACAATTTATAAATTAACATATGAAATCAATTGTTTGTTGTTTGTTTATTTTATTATTTGTCTGTCATAATAAATATAATATAATGTCGGATCGTTCAGCATTAATGCTGAATTAATGCTGAATGAACTTCATGAAAAATCACTGCAAAAAGCCCTAAAAATTAACTTCAACAAAACAAAAGTAATGACAAACACGGAAGACCAAGAGGCAATAAAAATAAAAACAGAAAGAATAGAACAGGTAAATAAGTATATCTATCTAGGACAAGCAATCAGAGCTAACAGAGAAAATCAAACAGTCGAAATATCGAGACGAGTAAGAATGGGATGGGCAGCGTTCGGCAAACTTTCTTACGTTTTAAAAACTCAAACAATCTCTCTATACTTACGAAGCAAGGTATATAACTCCTGCATAATACCGGTGCTCACCTACGGAGCATAGACATGGACATTTATACAGGCCAATTTGGATAGGATAAGGAAGGCACAAAGAGCGATTGAGAGACAAATGTTGGGTGTATCACTTAAAGATAGAAAACGTAACCAGTGGATCAGAACCAGAACAAAGACAGTAGACGCGATAGAACAAGCAGCAAAACTGAAATGGAAATGGGCTGGACACAATGAACGTCTGCAAGACGGACGATGGAACAATGCCATCGGAAAGTGGCGTCCATACAATGCAAAGAGATCAAGAGGTACACCACAGATGAGGTGGAAAGATGACATCATGAAACAAGGAGGTCCCACATGGCAGATAACAGCTCAATATAGGGAAAGATAAAGAGAACTGAGGGAGACCTATATCCAACAATTTAAGGATAGAGAATAGGTTCAAAAAAAATGTCGGATCAATCAAATACACTGCTCAAAATGATCAAATCTTACTAAAAGTCATATCAGTTTTTTTTTAACCAGCTGTACATTAAATATTTAAATTAAAGTCAACTCTGACTTTCTGTTAGTTTACATTATTTAAATAAGTTATTTAAAAGGAAAATTTATATGTTATGTATTTTGGAGCAAAAAGATATGTGCTCACGTACATTCCCGATGAAATCGCTCGATTTTGAACCCAGCAAGATTTATACCAGGAAATAACTCATCAAAGATTTTAAAATCTTTTCTTTTACATTTACATTCGCATCCAAATAAATTGAATATTTCGTTATGTCATCTTAGGCAGGAAACGACATATCCTGAAGTGGAAACATGTTATCAATCATAAAAGGTTGGATGTATTGTTTATCCAGAACTCCAAAATTCGAGATGAAAATTGATATTTTAAATAGAAGAGACTTGATATACAATTTTAATCTTGGGTTTGGATCGGATTATTGTATGTACATTTTAAACTAATATTTTCTTGAACATTCAGGTAAATATTGTGAAACCAAAACACAGTTCAATATTGAAATACATCAAATTTTATATTTATTAAAATAGCCTCATGATAAAAAACGGACTATGAGACTATTTTAATTGTCGACATTTTATAGGGAATAATCCAAAAATAACATTTAAATAAAAATGTTCGTATACCGTTATTGACCTTTTTCTATTTGTCTCTCTTACTCGATCGCTTAACTCTTTCAATACTTTGTCCTAAGGGAAACCTTTGATTTGTCGGTTATTCTTTCCAAATGGGCGTTCCGTGTAAGTCACTTATCTAGTATTACTCCTAGATATTTAACCTCACTCGCCTGTTTGACAGTTTCTTCATAAGGAGTGGGCATCTAAATGTTATCTAGGTTCTATCTAATTGTAAAACTTATTAGTACTGTTTTACTAGGATTAACAGTGAGTTTTTCCCTGTCGCCAACCAAGTAAGAATATCTAATGTTCTTTGGTGTGCTGGATAGCACGGTATTATCTTTTACTTTTACCATAACTACTAGATTATTCGCATAGGCTTACACTTTTACCTCCTCTACACCAAGAAGCGAAATCAAGACATACACATAGAAGAAGGGGAGAGAGTTTCCTTTCCCTGTGGACACCTCTTAACTGTTTTAGCATACGGTTGAAGATATCATTTTTGATTCTGCTTCATCGTAAAAATAATTTGGCAGGGCCGTATTAAATGCGCCTTATTTATCTAGAAAGGTGGTTAATGCAATATCTCTATTATTAATGGAGTGACTAATTTTCTGAACTACTCCGTCCAGTGTTGTTTTTGTTAATTTTACTTCTTAATATTCTTCTTCTTTATGTTCCGCTTCTATCAGAGACTGAAAATCATTTTGGCAATTAAGGATACAAGTGCATGAAAGGTTTATGTGACATTTGCAAGTTATTGAGAAAAATGAAGTTAAAGGTTTTATACTAGAATTTTTTTACGATAAGATCTAAATAGACTAAATTTATAGGATAGGTAGTCCAACAACTAATATATTTATTAATAATAATAATAATAAAAACATTTATTACTAGAAAAAATTTTAGAACTTAAACTTACTTAGATCCTTGATCATGTTATGCATTGTTTAAATGCATAAAGAATATATGTAACCAATAGCAAAAATAACACAATATATTTTTCTTTTATTATTAATATATATATATATATATATATATATATATATATATCTATATATATATATATATATATATATATATATATATATATATATATATATATATCTATATATATTCTTTTATTAATAAAATATACAATAACCATTTCTTGGAACAATTTTTACAAAGATAGTAAATCAAATTTAAAAAAAAAACTTGATTCTCACTACAAAGAAACCTTAACGTGCTCTTCGGCTAGTACTTGGTTTTTTGCCTAGATCTGCATCTTGTTGCTTTTCACAAATAATATAGGTGTAAAAATATCTATAAGCCTCATTAACAAAAATTAACTGTTGTTTTAGATTGTTAATTTTTTCTTCGGTCAAAGTGTTTTGTTAGCCATTACTGGGCTAACACGAATCCATTTTACCTCATCGCTTATATTTATTTTTTATTTGTTAGAATCCGTTTTTCTGTTAAATGTAAATTGTTTGCAATTTCTTTAATATTTTTAAAGTGCTTTTTCATGTTAATAACAATCGATCCTTTCTTACTCGATTCCTGAATAACGCCTCTATACTGACGTGTACTGAACACATGTCCAATTGTTCTTAGCTTTTTCTCGATTACTCCAAAATCTCTATCAGAATCTAGGAAGCAATGTCCTACTTCCGCAAACTTATTGTCTATAAGCTTAATATATTATTTCAAAATAAGATATTGATATAAACATATCAGATTAAAGTTTTTGTTCTGGCCAGCACAAGAATCAGACCACATGATAAGATGATTTTCTTGTTTTTTCTGGATAACATTTGCACAAATGTGTGCAGAGAACTACCGTTTTAAGCAGCCCTTTGTGCCTACATTTTCAGTCCAATTAAAAAAGTAGGCCTTATTACTTTCATCTATTATGAAATCCAATATTGTAGAACCACATCTGCCTTAGATAAAAAGCTTTTGAAGTTTTAAGTCTTGGTAGTGGCATAGTCTGTTGCAGTTCTATGATCATATAACATAGGTTTTTATTGTCACGCGCATGTTGAATGTCTGCTTTCTGTTGGTCAAAAGCAAAATGGAAGTTTTCTCTATGCTCATCATTTCCCAAACCTGCGTCACAGGTAGAACAAGTGTTACTGTTGGGCTGTCCAAATGATAAATTAAATTCTGTAATGAAAATGTTACAGTAGAAACTCTTTGTTACTGAAAACCTTTTATCAAGTTCATTTTCTTTGATATATTGATTATATACTTCGTGCATTTTTGACATATTTAGTAAGGGAGATAAATATATTTTGTTGGCATTTTTGTTTCTGGAATAGTAAGACATGTCAGCAGGAAAAGATAAAATGTGCGATTTGATTACATCAATCATTTCTTGTGGAGATTTGTTAGGTCTTGAATTGTGATGCCCTCTTCTATCAGGAGATGGTGCGATGGTCCCAGAGTTTAGTTTTTGTTGAATTAGTTGAACTTTTTTGTTTGAAATTTGATACATTGACATAAAGACAGTTTTACAAACAGGTCTTATGCTTTTCTGACAGGTTATTGAATAACTAAATGTAGCAGATTTATTCTTTGTTGCATTTTTTCTATGACGGTCAACTGGCTTTATTGAAATATACTTAAAAAGTGTAGCATTTTTTGTAGCATATTGTCTCTCTCTCACTTAAATTATTTTAATTTTTTACATTTTTGTTCGGATAAATCAAAAAATATTTTTTTCTTTACCCTGTTAATCCTAAAATTCTGAGAGGTTGAGGCTATAATAGATACATATGGAGGAAACGTGAAGGTTTCTTTTGAGGTGACGTCTGCTTTTGTGGAATCACTTCCATTCTCTAAACTAGTTACGTTCTCAAAAGGCTCATCTGACTCCTTCAGTTCAGAATTTTCCGGATCATACACTTGTGTCATCATTCGGGGAAAGATCTGGAGTTTTCTCTTTTTCGGCGAAATTTGCATCAATATCTAGGAAAAAAAAAACAAAACTAAATATATTTTTATCTACAAAAATGTTAAGCTAATCTTACCTTGTGGCCTGCTTTCATCCTCTCCATATTTTAACTAAATATAATGGTTTGTTTCATTATCGGGTAAATCAAGTTCTCCTTTCGAAAATTTATTTTCCTCACCTTTAACTTTCAGTTCTATATACTTGTTTTTTTTTGTTAATTTGACTTAGCTTTTTTTGTTTGATCTAAAATATGTAAGAGATAAAAAATATTTTTACAATATAAATTTTAAAAAGAAATAAAAAATACTAAGAAAAGTTCATATAAACAAGAAATAACCTTAAATGACCAATCACTTTTAATTAAAATGGCTTTTGTAACATGATAACTATATTTACTTTTTTTTACTTACGTTTATATTATTTTTGAGCGAGACTAACAATGTATTTACTTCTTAACGACATTTTTTCCATAAGATTAGCAAGAGAAGCATAACACCGTCTAGATGTAAATCATAACTACCTAACCTTACTTTTAGGATCTGAATGATATATGACAGAGGGAGAAAATCAGTGTACTCAGGCATAAGTGATCCATGTACAACAAATCCATAGAAATCTCAGTGTATCAGGGATATAAGTAACATATTGTGTACATAGATCATTGATGCACTTACATTTTACAATTTACTCTGTATATAGATCCTTTACACTTTGGTACCTTAGCAAATATTAATTTTAAAACGTAGATTTGTAAAAAGATTTGTAGGTTCGTCGAAAAACGTACTTTTAACATATATATATATATATATATATATATATATATATATATATATATATATATATATATATATATATACATCCCACCATCATTTCGAACTCTTTTCACGTTGCAGTAATTTAGCATCACCCAGAAATACTATCATATTCAAATTATAAGTCATGTATATTCGTTTAGTGTATCTTTTTAGGCTTGACATTGTTGTCAGTTTTTTAATATATCGATTTTTTTATATATTTATTTTTTTACACTCAACAGACATTTTAACTCCCTATAGGTCAAATCACTGTGTCTTGCGTCAATACAGTATCACGAGATGTTGCCAAAATATATATATTTATTTGAAACATAGATACATACATATCGATCCGTTTTAGTATAGTTCACCGACCGACATTCAACCTTACAGACCGGTTTTTAGGGTTCTCGGATTTATTATTATGGTTTGGTTGTATATTTATTTAGCAGGTAATTTTTCCCAGAGAATTGTGAAAAATTATGAATGAACGATCGAAACGAATTTTGCCGCTGGCAGCAACAGATGAGTAATACTTGTATTATTCTTGTAAAATTGACAAATACGAGAAAAACGTTCGTCTCCAATAAAATATGTTGATGTACAGACGGTGCCGGTTAGTTTTTTAAAATTAGTATTAATTTTTGGTTAAATTTTGTTTGTTTATGTAGAATATAATTTTTTTTGTTTCAAATTAAATTTAAAATATATTGTATATGCTACCAGTGCACTGTTCATGTTTATTTGTTTTCTATTAAAATAATAAATAACTATGTAAATGTATAATTTTTTATTTACTATAATAAAATTTGTGGAAATGTTGCTTTAAAAATTAAAAATACTTAAAGAAAAATAAAAAAATAATAATAAAAAACTTTTTACATTAGAATGAATAACTGATACTAATTTGCAGCACCTTCTTCTTCTTCTTCTTTTGGTATCATAACCTTGGACGGTCTTTGCCTGTCTGGCTATGTCCTTTCATTCAGATCTCTCTTGTGTCCTTCTTCTCCATTGTCTTATGTTGATTTTTTTCAGGTCGTCTTCCACGTCATCCAACCATCTCGTTCTGGGCCTTCCTTTTTTTCGCCTTTCTATGGGCTTCCATTGTAACATTTTCTTTGTTGTTTTTGCATCGTTTTGTCTCTGCACATGTCCCAGCCATGACAGTCTTAGACTTTTCACAAATCTTACAATGTCATAATCTTCATTTAACTCATTAACCTCGTCGTTTCTCCTGATTCTCCATGTGCCATCTTCTTCTTGTACCGGACCTTATACTTTCCTCAGTATTTTTCTCTCGAATGTCCTGAGTTGGGCTTCATCTTTTTTCGCCATTAACCAAGTTTCACATCCATAGGTTACTACGGGTCTAATCAGTGTTCTGTAGATAGTCATTTTGGTTCTTTTGTCTAATAATTTCGATGTTATCAATCTTTTATTAGCATAGTATGTACGATTCCCGCTGGAAATACGTGCATTAATTTCGCTACTTACGGAGTTTTTCTGATTGATTTCTGTGCCGAGATATGTAAAGGCATCCACTCGTTCGATAGTATAGTTGTCTATTGTGATATTATTTTCATTGTCAGTTATTCTTTTGACTGTCATATACTTCGTTTTTGCTTCGTTTATTTTGAGACCTCTTTTTCTTGCGTCAGGATCAATTTGTTTAAACACTTCCATTAGTCGTGGCTTATTCCTACTAATGATGGCTACATCGTCTGCATATGCAGTAATTTGTACTGATTTGGTGTTTATATGGCCGGTTATATTGGTTTTTCTGATGACTGCCTCAAGAACTTGGTTGAATAGCATGGTTGATAGGGCATCTCCCTGTCTTACTCCCATGTTGATGTTAAACAGGGGAGTCAGTTCTCCATCTACTCTGACTGAGGCTTTTGAACCCTGCAACGTCATTTTTATGAAGCTGATGTATTGCTTAGGTATACCTAGATTATAAAGGTCTTCCAGCATTCTGTCTCTTTTCACACTATCAAAAGATTGTTTAAAGTCTATATACATATTATATAGGTCCATTTCGTATTCATAAACTTTTTCTTGTATATTCTTAGTATGAATATGTTATCTGTAGTGGCTCTATTTGGTCTGAATCCATTTTGATAATCACCAATTATATTTTCGGAGTATTCTAATAATCTATTGTAGATTATACCAGAAAGAATTTTGTATATTACTTAGCAATGTAATTGGTCTATAATTCTGGCATTCCCTCTTATCTCCTTTTTTATATATTGGCTATATGAGGCCAACTGTCCATTCCTCTGGCATTTGCTCCTTCGTCCATATTAATGTTATTAGGTAATGGATTCTTTCCCAGAGTTCGGATCCTCCATGCTTTAATAATTCTGCCAAAATTCCGTCCGTTCCTGGTGCTTTATTGTTTTTTACTTTATTTATTATCTGAACTACTTCTTCATAACTCGGATTTTCGATGTGCAGCTCCGCCGTATAATATTTTGTCTCGTTCTGATCATTTTCGTTGTCTGCATTTAGATTTTCTTCGAAATATTGTTTCCATCTCATTATAATTTTTTGCTTATTTGTTAGTAGTTCTCGGTCCTTGTCTTTGCATATCGTTAGTTTTGGTCTAAATGACTGTGTGCTTTCTTTTATGCATTTATAGAATTTTCTGCTTTCGCGTCTGTTGTTATGCTTTACGATTCCTTGTACTTGTTTTTTCATAGCCTCCTTTTTCTTTCTTCTGCATATTCTAGTCGCTTGTATTCTTTTTTCGTTATAAATCTCACTGCTATTTCTTGTGTTTCTTTGAAGTTGGTTAAGCCTAGCTTGCCTTTTTTCCTCTACTGCAGTTCTGCATTCATCATCATACCATTCCGCATTTCTTTGCCTTTTGGCAGTTTCCTCTGCTGACTCTGTTATAATTGTTTCTAATTGTCTAAATTCCTCCTCTGCAGTATCTTCCCCTCTAGTTCAGTTGAGTTTTATTTGGAGAGCATTTCTGTAATCTTGTCTCTTTGTTGCGCTTTTGAATTCTTCGACATTCCATTTTTTGATTTGAATATTTTTCCCTTTTGCTACTGTCGCTATTTTCTACCGTAATTTTGCCCCTACAAGATAGTGATCTGAGTCAGAGTTCGCCCCGCAATACGTTCTGACATTAGTTATGTCTGTTGCCCATCTTTTTGAGATGAGTATATGGTCAATTTGATTTGCTTCCTTAGTTCCTGGTATTTTCCATGTTCCTTTATGGATATCTTTTCTCTGAAAGTTAGTACTGACAACTACGTAATTATTTGCTGCTCCTGACTGTGCCACCCTAAGTCCATTTTGACTGGTTTCAGTGTGCAAACTGTGTTTCCCAAATATATTTGCAAACGTTTCTTCTTTCCCCAGTTTAGCATTAAAATCGCCTAACGTTATAACAGCATCGTGTCTTTGGATTTTATCACATACATCCTGTATTTCTCCGTAGAATCTTTCAACGTCTTCTTCATCAGCCTCTTCCGTCGGTGCATATACATTAACCATTGTCACGTTATGAAATTTACCTTTAAATCTTATGGTGCAAATTCTATCTGATATTGGTGTAAATGCGATAATGGCTTTCCGCAGTTTTTTGGTTATTATAAACCCTACTCCTCTTTCACCTTGTCTCATTTCATTTCCGGAGTAGTATAGTGAGAATTTATTCTTATGAATTTCTCCCTGGCTCTTCCATCTGATTTCCTGCAGTGCCAATATTTCAACTCCGTATTTTTTTAAGTTCTTCTGCCATACTTATCATAGCTCCTGCCTTTAAGAAGGTTCGCACGTTCCGGGTTCTAAATTTTAAATCCATAATCATGTCCATTTTTCTGTGCTGAGTTCGTTGTTATGAGATCCGTCCGTTTGTTTCATTAGCCATTGTATTAGCAACAATTGAGTTCTACAAGGAAGGGTTGTTAACCCTTCGCTCAACCCCCTTTTCATCGGAGGACCAAGGCTCCCTTCTTCGTCTGCCCTGACCCCACCATCCACTGGGGTTGGTTACCCAGTCTCCAGTGGGGTTGCTCAGGTTACCGGTGTGTACCAGCTTGGAGGTGAAGATAGGAATTGAGTAGGAGAGGCTAAGTGATGCCAACAGGATACGACATCATGTATCACGTTTTCACGTAATAATAGTTCCTGTATAAGTGAAATTGTATTTTAATGTGCTTTATTGAAGCACACTAGACATATTGCAGTTTTACCATCACATGCTCCACAGTATGTTTTAACTATTTTAACTTTTCTATCGGTCTTTCTACTAGTCATGTTCCTTCTTAAACTTTTGTAATATCTTGTACACATTCTTCTCTTTTTATTACCTACGTCGCTTTGCCTAAGATGGTATTTTTTGGGTGTAACTGGTCGTGAGCGTTCCAACATTTATTTATTTGCAAATGTCTTCGCGAACACCAATCTGAACTCAATGATAGGTTGTCGCTTTTTCGCCTTTTCTATTATTTAACAACTAAGCATTGGCTACTGCGGTATTAAATATTAATTTCAATGCCACTTTCCGGTACCACTTCAGAATTTTGGATATTGGGTTCTGGTAAGAAGCAATTTGATTACTAAAATCAACACTCTTTTTCACCAAGTTATAATCGAGAATAGCTTGTGGTTTTAGCACTTGTGTATAATTTTTCTTTTCACCTGATTAAACCAAGATAAAACTATTATGTTGAAATATTGTAATAATTAAAACTGGTTTTTTGTTGACACATTTTTTCACTTGTGAAATCAATGATGGGGGTAAATTTCATTATAAGTAACCGGTTGCCACTTTTTTAATCAAGATTTTGGTTTTACATTTTTTGTAGTAGACCATATGTCCATAAATTCGTTTTTTAAACTATGATTATAATTCATCGACCAATATTTTAATAAAAAAGTGTTTTTGCGTCGTCCGGAATGTTATAAACTGGTTCTCTTTCACAAAGCATACGAAATATGGTTTACATTCTACATTTAGAAAAATCTTTTATAATGCAAGTCTTGTTCGTTTACCTAAACTTAATTAATACACAAAACAAATAATCTATTGTTTTTATTGAAATGCATATTGCTGTCGGATTTGTATCAGTGGGGCATGAGTCACTGGTGTCTCGTATATCAGGACCTCTTATTGCATTACAAACATAGTTCTCAATTAGCAGTGTGGTACAAATTAAAGCCGTAATACTGTTCGTAAGACCATAAGACCGTATGTTATAAATAAATATATCCCTACAAGAATTATCTTGAAAAATGGGAAAAATACAATAAAAAAAAGCAATATCAAAAGGTATTTAAAAATGGCTAGTCATTCATGGGCGTACAGTTAAAAACAAAAGTTTTCAGTGTTCTATTGCTTGATTATTATTATCTGGTTGGTATATTTTAAAAATACTAGCTAAGTATTCTGCAAATGTTGACATTTTTTTCTGGTCTGATCTGCCTCAACTAACGTCATTTTTTTTAAATGGTGTATTATTTCATATTCTTAAATGTATATTATATATTTCACGTTCTACGATGCATTCCACGTTTGACACACTGTCTTATTTAATTTTCTGTCATTCTATTTGTTAAATCCTATCCAATTTACGTCACAGCGTCAAGGAGCAGTAAATGTGTGCAGTGAACGGGAGGCATATGTCTAACAGTGAATGTTGGAACTTTTTCGCGTTTATCATATGTACAGTAATTGACTAAAAGTAGACGTATGCAAATCATATGCTATTCGCTAAATTCTGTCACGTAATATGCCATAGACCTCTGTGGGTTATTACGTTTTATTGCTGCCAGTTTACCGTGATATTACATGCCGCCATGTTTACTTTGTCTCCACCATCGTATTATCTCCATTAAATCTTATCATTTAGGCTCCATATGTCATGATTAGACCTATACGACAGGAGATACATAACTAAGGCTCTTTTGACATAGCATATATAGGAGCAAATATTTATACCTAAGGTCTTTTTGACGTGTTGCTATATTTGATCTACGTCGTAGCATTCTATTGGTTAAATGATATCATTTGAGGTACTGTATGTCACGATTGGACTAATAGGATAGAAGATACATAACTAGGCCCTTTCACGATTGGACTAATAGGACCGCGGATGCATAACTAAGGCCCTTTTGACAGGCTGATGTATGCTGTATTTTATTTTTCTGTCTCATAGTATTTGATTGGTTAAATCCTATCATTTGAGGTACTGTACGTCACGATTGTGCCACTACAAACGAAGATACGTAAATAGGGCCCTTTTGACATGTTGCTGTATTTGATTTCTAAGTCATTGTATTCTATTAGTTAAGTGCTACCATTTGCTATATCGTACGTGACGATTGGACTAATAGGACCGAAGATACATAACTAAGGCCCTTTTGACATGCTACTCCATTTAATTTTTATACCTTATTGTATTTTATTAGCTAAAACCTTTCATTTGAGGTGCTGCACGTCATGATTAGAATAATAGACCCGAAGATACACAACTAAGGCCCTTTTGGCATGTTGCTGTATCCGATTTTTCTATTTCATTGTTTTCCATTGGTTAAATCCTATCATTTGAGATACTGTACGTCACGATTGGACTTATAGAAACGAAGATATATAACTAAGGCCTTTTTGACATGCTGCTGTATTTGATTTTTCTGTCTTATTGTATTTTATTGGTTAAATCCTATCATTTGAAATACTGTACGTCACGACTGGACCAATTGGAGCGAAGATACAATAGGTAGGTACAATATATCATAACTCGTTACTTTTAACAAAACATGATGCCAGAATGATTTATGGATGAAAAAAATATATATATTTTTAAATTTACTATTTCGTTGTGGGTAATATTATATTCAACAGCGATGCCAAATTTCTGATGCCAAAATGATTGATAATGAAAGTTGGATATACATTTTTTTGTATATAATGACATCGAGTAAACGGTAAAACCCTGAACTAAATATATATAATATTTTCACCGTACCATCATTTTAGACTCAAACATTTTCTGGAATAAACTTATATAACTCAGTAAGCGATAAAAAGAGAAAGCCGATATTTTAAAATACCAACACGGTATCAAATCTCTAATCAGTGAGATGGTTAAAATTCTTGTAACAAGTACAGAAAAAAAGTTATTAAGGTGTTGTAAAGTAGCGTCGATATACAGATGCTACTTTGCAAGACGATGCTAAATTGATGGTAAAAGCATAATGTATCGATGCCAAAATGATAGTAGGATGTATATATATATTTATATATATATATATATATATAATATATATATATATATATATAGCGAGTGTTTGCAACTTTAATTTTGTCGCTTCTCGCATCCCAATCGCCATAATTTCTTATCGGCCCAGTCTCCTTCTTGAAGACCTCTACTTTCCATTTCTATATGAATATTGGATATCCATTTCTTTCTTGGCCTTCCCCTTTTATTTCTCTGTGTAGGTCTCCAGTTCCAAACCTTTCGTGGTATCCTTTCTTCGTTCATCCGTCTCAGGTGTCCATACCATTTTAATTGTTTTTCGGCTATCGTATCCATTATTGTGTTCTTCACTTTCATTCTCTCTCTTATGTTTTCATTTCTTATGTGGTCAAACAAAGTTAACCCGGAACATCTTCTCCAATACATCATTTCCGTTGAGAGGAGTTTTTGTGACATATTCTTGTTAAAGACCCACACTTCTGACCCATACGTCAGCACCGGCTGAATCATAGCCTGATATATATATATATATATATATATATATATATATATATATATATATATATATATATATATATATATATATTTTTATTTTATTTTTTTTTTATTTTTTTTTAACATAAAAACATATTAAAAAAAATGTCATATAGACCTTTATAGAACTTGTGTCTTCAACTATAATTGCATCCAAAATCATTTATTGAGATTGCGTATCCACGAGTTTTTAGGTCTTCCTACGCTTCTTCTACCTTTGATTTTGTCTTGCATTATATTTCTTAAAAGTTCATATTTTTCACCTCTTATGATATGTCTTAAGTATTCCAACATCCTGACATTGATGGAATTTAAAACTTTGCATTGTATTCCTAGTTCTTCAAGAACTTAAACCTTTTTTTGGTTTTTATTGTTGGATTATTTCAGTGTTACAAAAGGGAGGAGAAAACATCACGAGTATTTTTATCGGTAACATTATATTGATATTGCTATTACAGAAAAGTTATCTCATTCTGTTAAAAGTTGATTATCCAAATTCAATGCGGCATTTTATTTCTTTTGTCTGACCAGTATATTGTGTTATCGTTTCAAGAGATTTGTACGAAGATATTTGCTCAATTTCTGTATTATTTAGAACTAGCTTAACTTTGATGTTTTGTGCTTTTGTAAATACCATGAATTTGTTTTTCTTTTATTTTTAGTCCATAATCGTTGACACGTATATTTAGTTGTTGAGCAAGGTGTTGCAGTTCTTCTAGTATTCCCAACAGAAGAAAGGTATTACCAGCATATCTTATGTTATTACGTGGCTCATCGTTTATGATTTGGACCTTATTGACTTCGGCCAATACTAATTCTGAACAACAGTTGTTCAATTTCTAAATTGAACAACAATGGTGATAAAATATACTCTTGGCGTACCCCACGGCGAATTTGAATTACCTCAGTCAGTTAAAGTTAAAAAGAAATAAAGATACAGTTAAAATTTTAAGTTTCAATATTATTTTGTCACCTCCTTTGAGCGCGTTACAATGATTTTATGCATGATACACAGACCTTTAGGAATAGAATATAAAAAGTATATTGTTATAATTAAAAGGTAAATAATGTCTTATTTTGGTAAACATGAATACATTATGTCAAGAGGACTAGGGTAAATTTTAACAACAGAGCAAATTTACCAAAGGATACTTATTCAAGAGCTAAGATCTCTTCGGCATTTCAGAATTGAATGCTGGCACTAATCTTCAAGAAATGTCGTCTCCTCTCAAGAATTGTTACATTTGCAAAGGAGCACTATTTAACTTATAAAGAAATGTATTCACAAGCATTTCTTGTATATGCAGTAACTGTATAATTTGGTACCAATTCATACACTGGCGGTAAAAGAATTTCCCTTTTATTATTTGAAAGACTTTATTGTTGAGGATTATATTATTAGGACTATATTATTAAGACTTAAGGATTTTACAAAGAATATTGTTGGTCAATATCAATGCGGATTTACTGCTGGAAGGTCAACTATACATCAAGTTCAAGCACAGAGGCAGACTCTAGAAAAATCACTAGAATATAACATAGATACACACCATCTCTGCATTGACTTCAAAGCAGACTATGACAGTGTGAAAAGAACCGCATTATATAATGCAATGATAGACTTTGGGATCACACGTAAGTTAGTTAAGTTGATCTAACTAACAATGCAAAACGTAAGCTCATGCGTTAGAATTGAATGAGAAAACTTTACGTTCTTTGACATTAATAATGGTCTAAAATAGGGGGACGCGTTGGCGTGCCTCATCTTTAATATTGCCTTGGAAAAGGCAACCAGAATGACTGGAACTATTTTTAATAGATCGTCACAAATTCTTGCATTCGCTGACGATATAGTTATAGTAGGCAGAAGTATGAGAGACAAGGTGCAGTACTTAACAAGGCTTGCGGATGCAGCAAGTGAATTAGGACTTGTGGTAAACGAGGAAAAAACCAAATAAATCTTGGTTTCTAAAAACTCTTGAAACATCCAACAGAGAATTCAAATTAACAACCATACCTTGAGCAAGTCAAAGAATTTACATATCTTGGATCGCTAGTAAACGTAACAAACACGACAAGCGACGAAATTAAAAGACCTATAGCAATAGCAACCAGAACGCTTCACGGTCTTCAAAAACATTAAAAAAATAAAAATATAAAATGTGCAGTAAATCTTAATATATACAAGACCTTAATAAGCCCGGTTTTGATATATGAGGCTAAAACGTGAACCTTATCTCAAAATGATGTAAGACTTCTTGGTATTTTTGAGAGAAAGAGTCTTAGAAATATTTTTGGGACCGTAAATGAAAATGAGCTATGGCGTCGAAGATACAACTTTGAACTATATAAGTTATACACCAATCCAGATATTCTGAAATTCGTTAAAGTGAAGTAAAGTAAAGTAAAGTAAAGACCTACAGATTCTAAGGGTTAGACGATGGAGGGAAGTTGCCAGGAATCGACAGGAGTGGTGACTTATTTGTGAGCAGGCCAAGATCCACAACGGATTGTTGATCCACTTATAATGATGATGAAATATAGTGCATCTAAGCCAAAATAAAAGATAAATCGTGTTTTAAATATATTTTGTTTGCTGTAATATTTTGAAAGAAGTGGTAATTCACGTATAAAAAAAACAGAAACAACAGAATTAGAAACAAGTAATAAACGATTTAAGATTCACGAGACACGCAAAAGTTATTTTGTTGTAGAGATATTAATATTACAAACTGTGGGTAGAGTTGCGCTCTGGGTGCGAGTTACGTGCATCAGCTGGTCAATTTCAAATTACTTTATTTTAGCGAAAACTGCATTAAAACGAGTTTGGTTAAAAACGCACAATTTATTCCTTTTTCTTTGTATTATAGTCTTCATTCACATGATACTAAATTTTTTGATCTCATATCAGCGAAAAATCGTTATATACAAATTCGATTGTTTATGTTGCACCTAAATTAAATCTAATAATAATACCTTTAAAATGGGGTGCTTTAAACAAACTTCTGCCCAAAAATTCGGATTAACATGTTAAAGATTCGGATTCAGCGGGTCAAAATATTTCAAAATTAATTTGTTACTTAAATCTTCTTTTGCTCCTAGACTTAAAGTTGTTACTGGAGTTTGTCGTTTGGAAGAAACACGTAAAACAAGAAACAGTGTGTATAACATTAGCAAACTCTAAAACCGTGTACCACCGACTGGTCTATTTTAGTTTACGTGGATATTTATTATTCAGTTTATCGAATCAAGTGTCCGCTTAGATGCCAAGAAAAAGAAATGATGGATAGGTTTATTTTTGTAACAGCAGCTGTCGTAGGTGTGTATGATGACTTGCCTGCGGCTCTCTGATCAAAACAAATTTAGAAAAAGAATCCAACACCTGATAAATAATCAACATGTTGCGATAACCGATGTTGTGTTGTTGTTAGTGTTGCCAGGTTTATGTAATTTCCGTGATTTCCGAATCTTGATTGTTACTGTTTTTGTGTTTAGAAATATAAAAGGAAGTGAAATTCCTGTTTAGTTTTACAATTAATTTCTTTTTAATTTTGTTCTAACATTAGGTAAATTAATTAGGAAAAGTAAAAGAAATCGTGGATAAAAGAAATAGATATACAATCAATCCACGAAAGCTAATTAGCAACTTAAAGACTATAACCGAATATGATTATTTTTCTTTTAATATGATCGGATGTAATATCTGTTATACACTGCGCTCCAATATTGCAGAAAAGCTTGCATATTCTTCACAGTTTTTTCAACCGAATGCTTCAGATAACATAAGATATTTCTCCTTCACTTAAATTAGTAGCATTTCCAATAAAATATCTAAACTTTGTACTTCTACAATTGATAACATCAAAATTTCCTTTAAATCACATAACACTTTAGGCTCCTTCTTAATCAATACCAAAGATAGGATGAATACACTTGATAAAAGTGGTATTTACAAATTAAAACGTGATGATTGTGATGCCTGTTATTTAGGTAGAACCATCAGAAAGTTATCCACTAGAGTCTCTGAACATTTGAAAAGACCAAATTCTTCAAGTTTTGGTCAATACTTAGTATCCAGCAACCACAATTTTAACATCAATTCTGGTTCATCTATCTTACATGACATTAGTAGAAAGAAAAACTATCTTGAGTTGGATTTATTAAAAGATTTGGAGATTACAAGGGAAACAAATGAAAACTCTCACTGTCTTAATACTCAAATTAATTTAAATTGTACTAAATTTAATCCTATATTTAAAAACTTTATTACAGCTTCACCTGGTAGAGGACCCAGCTCGACTGTTTAGACTTCATGCACTGAGCATTTCAATATTAATTTTAAAGTTCTTCCATTGACTGTGGATTCAACTGAACTACTTGGATTATAACCCATTTATATATTTTGTCTTCCATTTTGATTTTACCTTTTAGTAATTTAACTGCATATTCAGATTTTTCCTTTTTTACAGTACTGATAGCGGTTGGTGGACCATTTTATTGTAGTCAACCATCCACTGTCTAATATATTGTTTAGTCTTTTCTTACATTCATACTTTATGTCAACTTCAGTTGCTCTCAAACTAACATCCTAATTATTATAGACAGGTTTGAGTGTGAGATTTGGATTATTCAATCTACATAAAAAATATACTATATAATTTTATATTTCATCAGTTGATTTCCTATAGTGGTGTCAGTTGGACCTTTGGTCAATACTTTGTTTCATAGAATTTTGAAAGGTGCAGATCACATAACTGCCCTTCACAAGCTGTCATTTGTCACATGTCATCTCAATATTTCCGTCAGACCGGGAGCCCATTCTGTCTCCGGCTTCTATACAACATGTAGCTTCTCCTTTTCAAAAAAATTTAAAGTGTTTGTTTGTCTTTGTGTATTGTATTTTGTATTGTTATGTCCAACTTTACATTTATGACATTCTACTTATGTCGGATAGGCCACAACTGACGAAGTAAGTCTATAAACGTTTATCACATATAAAATTTTTTCAACCATAAACATGGAGTTTTTTATCCAAGTAAATTAATTTTCCTTTTTTATAAAAAACGTTTCTTGACTTATTTCAGATGCCCCTGAAGATGATCTATTGATCGAAAGTACTTGGGCAAGATTAAATTAATCACCGTCTTCGATAGTTGCCTATCGTCGCGATAGTTACCGTCAAAGTTTAATTCCGTAGGAGCCTCTAAATTTATCCCACTCCACACCATTACCGAGCCGCCGCCATACTGTACAGTCTCTACGGTGTTACACTGTGCGTAGCGTTCTCCAGGCCTTCTATACACTCGGTTTCTCCTGTCATACAAAAGACAGTACCTGGATTCATAGGTGGACAATATTCTTCCCCGTCATTATTCCAATCAACATGTTCACGAGCAAAATACAATCTTTTTGTCAGGTAAGGTGTCGGTCGTTTTCGGCAAGTCTTATTCTAATCGCATTTTGGCTGATTTTAAATTTATAACGATCCAAAAATTCATTTTTTAGAGAAGTACTGGTAACAAACCTTTGTCTCAGCATACGAAATGTCAAAAAACGGTCTTGATTAGGAGTTGTAACCCTTCTACGGTCTTGACAGAGTCTTCTCGAGTTACTTCCAGTAACAGAAAAACGATCAGCGAGTTCTACTTGAGTGTATCCTTCTTCGCGAAGAGTAATGATTCATAAACAGTCACTTTCTGACAAATTCCGATTTTCTTGCTGCTGGTGCTTCATTTCAAAGAAAAAACACTTAATAAACTTGGAAAACCCCTTGAAACGTTCAGTACAACGTAATCCAACCCAACTAAATTCGAAATAAAATGAAGCACAATTAGCATGTTGTTAACAATAATATGTTAACATATTATGTTGGTAACAATAATATATTAGCACAAAAATCGAAACATTTAAGTTATTTGATTTACTAGGATTTTTAAAATTATGCGTTAATTTTGGGGTGCAGTGTAGTTTTAATTCTCGACGAGTAATTTATCAATATTTTTCTGAAGCTATTTTCTTGTGGCATTTTAAATTAATTACTATTTAACTGGGAATAAGCCACAATTAAAGATAAAAATACGTTTATTGACGTTTCAATTTCTGAAGTGGAAATTGAAACGTCAATAAACGTATTTTTATCTTTAATTGTGGCTTATTCCCAGTTAAATAATGAGTAATGTATCGTTAAAAAGACGCTTAAAACGAAATATACAGACCGAGTAAAAAAAGTTTGGTACCATTTTATACTTGATTCTATATACTTTTATAAGTTCGTATGTATATTTTTTTAATTTTTGAAATTGGCCGGCAATTTTTATTAACAAATAGTTTTTATAAACAAAAACAATTTCACCGAATCACTTGTATGAATTGTAATTTTACAAAAAGATTTATAATCTAAGTTCAACTAAGAATATTTTGACAAGGATAAATGGATTCTTTCTTGCTCAAAACATGAAACCAAATATTTTAAATATGCCTTTGAGCAGTCTACTGCTGTAGGTGCGTACAGCGGTTGCAGCGATACATAAAGCATAAACCATTCATTAAATACAAATATTACTTACAATTTACTTAAAAAAAAAGAGATGGATTGGACCGTTACTTGATGGAAGTTCATTTTATGTAACAATAAAATACTAAAAACTTTGTTTTCAAAACTTCCACAAAATTTATTATAAAATCTTATCACTACAACTGTTTCGACAGAGTGCCTTTCTCTAGTGATCAATTTTTGGTATACGTTTACACTTTATCGTCTTTAACGAAATAGGTTGAGGAGGGGAAAACTGTTTGTCTCGAGTTGGTCATTAAGAATTATGTCTTTGTTTTTTAATTTGTTAATTTCCATAGATTCTAACAAATACAGCTTAAGGCCTTTATTTTGGATGTGAAGAATTTGAAATTCATCATTAATGAAATGATTATGATCTAGAAGGTGAAGTGCGTATGTAAAATCTGTTTTTCTATTAAAGAACGCCCTTTTATGTTCTGCTATTTGTTTATTAAAATTTCTGTCAGTTTGACCGATGTAAGTTTTTGGGCAGTCACCGCATTTAAGTTTGTATACATCACTGTGTAAGTGCTTTTTATTTTGGGTGTTGTTGTTTTTAATATATTTGCCTAAGTTGTTGTTTGTTCTGAAAGCTGGTGTTATTCCTTTCTTTTTTATGTGTCTGTATGTGTAATAAAGAACCATTTGTACCAACTTCAGCTAAAGAGTGCGATTGTAAAATTTATGTGGATTCCATCACATAGGAGGTATACAAGGTAATGAAAGAGTAGATGCTGCCGCCAAATCTTCAGTTAACAACAAAGACTTGATAGAATCTACCTACAAAAAAGATTTTCATCACTGGATTAACTCGACATTGAAAGAACAGTGGCTTCAAGAATGGAATCAATCTGAACAAAAACTACGAGACATAAAAACAACTGTTACAAGATGGAAGAATATGAATAGCAACAGAAAAGACCAAATTATAATAAACATATTGAGATTAGGACATACACGCTTAACACACGAATACCTTATTACTGGAAGTGTTCATCCAATGTGCGGTAAGTGTTTCAACAGTTTAAGTGTCAAACATTATTTAATCGAATGCCCGCCATATTTAAATGAGAGGCAAAAATGTAACTTACCGACAACGCTACGCGAGTGTCTACAAGAAAACTGTGTATATTCGTCTGTTTTAAGTTTTCTGAAGTCAATTGGAATATACAACAAAATTTAACATCAGTTCTGTACAAATAAATGTGTAATCTTCTATTAACCAATGTACTTCAACTCAGATTTATGTATGTAAAACTCTATCTATGTTATGTCTATGTCTATATTTAATCCATGTCTAAAAAAATGTAAAACAAAATTGTAATACCAAGCGGCGCTAATAACCACTTAGGTTGATGCGCCTTAATTGTAAATAAAAAATAAAAAATAAAAAAAAGTAAGTAACATTAAAAAGAAATTTCGAAAATCTGGAAAAAGTTACTATGGATGTTATATTTTACATTAATTATTATATTTTCGAGCTCAGCTGGACTCGGCTCGAACTATTTGAGCCGAGCCGACACGATTCACGAGCTCAACCTGCAGCTCGAATTTTAAGTCAAGCTTCTACCTCGAGCTCGGCTCGAAATTTCGAGAAATCAGAACCAGGGAGATCGAGAATTAATACCATAAATTCTTCTTGTAGTACCTATCCGTTTCCGATGTTGGCGACCATCATAACAATCTGTATTTTGCAAACTACTGATCTAAAAATATTTGTGGTTGTTGCGTTGAACCACGTACGTATATTTTTTAGCCAGGAAATTCTTCGCCTTTCTGGTCCGCGTTTTCCTTCTACTTTCCCTTGTAGAATTAATGACAGCAACCCATTTCTTTAGCTAATTCCATACTTCTTCTTCTTCAGGTTCCGCTTCTATCGGAGGTTGGAAATCATTCTGGCAATTATAATTTTGTTGGTTACGCGCCTGAATAGTTCAATTGAACAGCATTCAAACCATTCACTGAGATTGCGTAGCCACGAGATTTTACGTCTTTCTACGCTTCTTTTCTAGGTTTTACATGTTGGATTTTTAAGCGTCCAAGCTTCAACCCAATACAAAAGGGTAGAGAAAATATAAATTCGAAGCATTCTTATGCGGAGCGATATATTGATATCGCGATTACAAAAAAGTTTTTTTATTCTATTATAAGTTGACCGTGCAATGACGTCGACTTTGCTAAGTATCAAGACAATTACTCTACACAAACACACACACACACACACACACATACACACACACACATACACACACACACATACACACACACACACACACACACACACACACACACACACACACACACACACACACACACACACACACACACACACACACACACACACACACACACACACACACACACTACACTAGGTATCTGACTGTACCATGCCAATGATCATAGTTGTCGAGGCATTAACTCAATAATAAAAAAAAAATTAATCGGACGAAAATGATGAAAAAGCTAGAGCATATTGGAATCCTAGAAAAATCATATGCGAATAGTAAGTATGAAATTTGCTAAATGTGTCTAAAACTGCTTTTTTGCAAATATCCCCGTAAATTATTTATCAATTTTAATTTAAAAAACGGGAAAATAAAGATATTCTTGATATAAAAAATGGTATCAATATTGTTTATGTAAAATATAAGGGAAAAAACTTATAAGGTAACTGAATACAATATGCCCATGTTAAGGGAATTTTGAATTTATTGCTACAAAAATATATTTTTCATATATTTTTTAACACTATACCAATGTTTAGGTGTTTAAACATCGCTAGTTTTTTTTATTGTTTGGCAGTTATTTTTTTTCCATATCGAATTTTTTTTTAAACCCCTCAATCTGGGCATATTGCCAACCCCTAAAGGTAATATGCCCAGTCGAGTGAAGGTAATATGCGCTTACCTAAAACATTAAATGATGTGGAAATAAATATTAAAAAACATCATACTTACAAAATCTTATATTTATTGACACTATAAAAAACATTTAACCAAACAAAGATATTAAACAATCCTTTTTGTAAAAACTAAAATGTCAAAATAAAGAATTTTTAACTGAAATAACTTAAAATTAAGGAACATTATTGTGGGGTACAATCAGGACAGGTAAAGGATTCCTTGCTTTGTCGCAAATTTCGTGCGAGTTTGTTTCGTGCCTTTATTTATATCTGTTCGTGGACCTGTGGTAGAAAATACATTTTTTTACCACTATAGCTCTGCTATTTATTGCCTTCTTTCTATTTTGTGTATTTTTTTTCTCAATTTTTGATGGAGTCTCAAGCATTTCCGTAAACGATGTGTCCAAAGTTTTGTCCTGGCAAGTTTTTATTTGTTCAGTATTACTTTTTTCTTCTCGAAGATTGTTATTCTCTTTGTTATAAACCTCCAAATCATTTTTTTCAGAATTCATAAGGAAAGTTTCCTTTTTTTTATAAAACTGATTTATTGCCAATTCAACTTCTTCGCCGCTGTCTTCTGATTCCGAAGTAAAACTACCAGAACTCTCACTTGATGAAGTTTGTGTTTTAGACTTCTTTTTCATGTGAATTGGCGTCTTTTGGTATTGTGGCAAACAGTTTTGTTGGGGAGAGCTTTTTGAATAGCCTGCAGTTGGTGGTGGAGTTTTCTGGCGCAGATTAATGGGTCCGCTATCACTATCACTTGATGATGATTCACTTCTAGTTTTCTTTTTTTTTGTAATCTTGGGTCTTTTGATAGTTTGGTACCCTTTTTTGTTAAGAGGAGTTATATGAACAGCCTGGAGTAGGAGATGGTGTTTTCTGGCGTACATTAATGGGACAGCAAAGCCTGATTTAATGTTAGAAGGTGTCAATGCCTTGTCCCACACTATCGAAAATATTTCTCCAAATCGCTGCTTTGTTAAAGCACGTTCTTTGTATTTGGTCCAATACAACAACACTTGTTCGTCCCAGTGGTGTTCAAAGGAACGAAACACAGCTTTGTGCATCGGCTGGAGTTCATGAGTTGTGTTGCTAGGCAAACACAGAAGGGTTATTTGATATTTCTCGGCAGTTTCGACAATTGAAATGTCTAAGTGACATGAGGCTCCATCAAATATTAAAAGACACTTTCCCTCCAATTTATATTTTGCTAAATGCTCCAACCAAATAATGAAGGTTTCCACATTCATACTGCCTTTAGGGATCATCAACTCCAACGTGCCATGAGGCAAATTATCTTTCCATTCGGGCTTCATACGCCGTCCTTGAAACAAAACGACAGGAGGAATAGCGGTACCATTGGCGTTAGCACAGCTAACAATAGTTACATTTTCCCCATGTTCCGGAGCAACCAAATGTACGCGTTTCGCGCCTTTCTTTGCTAGAACGGTCTGTTGATGATGCAGACTGAGTCTGCAGCCTTTCTCGTCCACATTGTAAATTCTTTCAGGTTTGTCGATTAAATCTAATTCTTGAAGTACACCCCTTAATTTGTCAAAATGGTCTTTTACTATGAACTTGTTCAATTTTTGAGCTCGAGCAGGATTCATGTTTTGTGCTTTCCTTATCGATATTTAAGGGTGTCTTTGCAAAAATCCTTTTAACCAATAACGTCCAGCCATTTTGGTTCCTTGTGAAAAAAAGTGTGGCAAATTGTTTTGTTCACAATAAGTAAACACACATTTTTTTAAAGTTTTATATATTAGGCGCACAAATTATTGTTAAAAAAAACAAGGTAAAAATACAAGTACTTTTTCATCTGTTCGTCATTAAGTAACCCCCACCTATGTCTTAAAAGCTTCAGTTATCTGCGAAAAATTTTGCCGTTAAATCGATAATTTTTGCATAACCAGACTGGAGTGTATGTTCTATATGTAGTAACATAATATTATTGTTCTTCTCTAAGAGAATATTCAATGTAAAATATGTAATTTTAATTACAATTATTGTGTCTTATTTCTACAGAATACACAGTGTTCAAAGTTCAAAATACTAGAAATACATCTAGCACAGATGTGACGAGAAGTTGATAAGCTGTGTATATGTAAACAAATGACGCTTCTAAAAATTTTTATCAGGAGCGATTAGACCGTTTAAAAATAATTTAAGATAGCCATTGCTAAAAACAAAAATAAAACCAAGTCAATTTAATTAAAAAGGTGTTTTTATGACACAGTTTTGAAGAACGTGTTAAAATCTTCCTTTTAATCTAACGAAGGAAACTAAAAGTTAATGACGATATAAGAAAAAAACTTATAGATGGTAGTGTAAATTAAATTTTGAAACTAAAAAATTTTTGTTTATTATTTGCAAAAGTTAAATATTATTTAATATGGGGTTAAATCACAAATGATTGGTATAAAAATGTCATCGATATTGTCTGACCAATTCAGACATTAAGAAATGATTAAATTTAACCTGTTAATATTTATAAATGGGCTCTGTATGGTAAAAACAGATCTAACAGTTGACTTACTAGGTCTCGACCTTGTGAGCAAAACTAGCCCTAGTTTAAGAAAAATTCTTAGGCTTAGACCAAACTTGCCACATTGTTTCTGTTGTATGTGTCTAACCTTTAACATGTTCACTTTAAACTCATTATTGAAGCTGATTTAAATTTTTTTAATTGTCAATTATCTTCTTCTTCTCGTGCCACTCCTAGCGGAGATTGGAAATCATCATGGCCACTGCGACTTTGTTAGCAGCGCGCCTAAAAAGTTCAATCGAACTACACCCGAACCATTCACGTAGATTACGAAGCCACGATATTTTTCTTCTTCCCACACTTCTTTTGCCCTTAATTTTGCCCTGCATGATGTTTCTTAAAAGTTCGTACTTTTCACCTCTCACAATGTGCCCCAAGTATTCCATCTTTCTAGTTTTTATCTCATTTAGAATTTCGCATCTTTTGTCTAGTTTGGAGTACTTGCGTGTTAGTGATGCGGTCCATTCATGATATTCTGAGAATGCGCCTATAGCACCACATCTCGAAAGCTTCGATGTTTTTTATGGTCAACTGTTTTAGTGTCCAAGCCTCAACTCCATATAACAGGGTAGAAAAGACATAACACCGCAGCATTCGTATTCGTAACTTTATATTGATATCACGATTGCAAAAGAGTTTGCGCATTCTATTAAAGACTGATCTAGCAATTTCTATTCTACATCTAATCTCTTTTGTTTGATCAGTATCGTCTGTGATCCAAGCACCTAGATATTTATAACAGGGCACACGCTCAATCGTTGTATTATCTATTACAAGATTAGCTCTGATGTTCTTTGATTTCGTGATTACCATAAATTTAGTTTTTTTCAAATTAATTTTCAAGCCGTAACTGTTACAGTATATATTGAGACTTTGAACGAGATGTTGTAGTTCTACTAGCGTTCCCGTTAGGAGAACTGTATCGTCAGCATACCTTATATTGTTGATCGTCTCACCATTTATTATCAGACCAAGATCTTCTTCCTCGAGTGCTTGTTCACAGATAGCTTCACTATGCAGATTAAATAAAAGTGGCGATAAGATACATACCTGCCGGACTCCTCGACGGATTTGAATTTCTTCTGTTAGTCTGCCCTCAACCTTGACATTTGCTGTTTGATCCCAATATAGATTGCATATAATTCGAATATCTCGGCTGTCTATATTTTTCTTTATTAGAACTTGTCTTAGTGGTTCATGCTATACTTTGTCAAAGGCCTTTTCGAAATCAATAAAGCAGGCGTAAATTTCTTGGTTCATGTCTAAACATCTCTGTGAGAGAACGTTCATTGCAAACATTTCAGAGTGGTGTCATTTATAACACCACTCAAATGGAGCTAGTTTTTATTTAAATCTGTCAAATTTTATTTATTAGGTGATAAAAATATGAGTACAACTCCCTTAAAGGGAAGAGTTACGATAGTCAATACATGTCAGTATTAACTACATGAATTGAAACAGCCACAAAATGTTCTTTGATGTGATAATTACCAGCTTAATACAATAACAACACGAAGGCCTCATTTTTGGAATCATCTGAGATGGTAGGAATATAAATATTGAAAAAATATCAGTTTCGCCAAAAAAACTACGAAATACTGAATGAAGTTATAATGAAAAACACAATGATTTGATAGAGCTGTATAATCATGTTTCTTTTATAAAAAGCTAAATGTTAACACCCTAAATATAATGCGAATACTGTCTTTTTGTGTTATATTCACATCTGTAAAACTAAAATATATACAAAACGCTAAGACCACACACACTCAGGTAACTGGTGATAACATGTTTACTGATGTTTACTCATCATTTAACCAACTTACTACTTCATAATTAAACCAAGGTAATTTTGGTTGGAACTGACATGTTACAACAACTGGTGTTATGCCATTGAATACGTTTCTACAATTTAAAAAAATTTCCTGGTAAATTATATTACCATTAACAGAATCTAAATTAAAGTGTCACATAATAAGACTAGTTTTGATTTTATTTAAGTTATTTTTTTAATGGCATAGACTAGGTGTCAATCAGCCAGTTACAACATGACTAATACCTCAAACATAAAAATTTAATGACCGTAAAGTCCATAAAATATTAATAACGAAGAGTTGAATAATATGATTTAAGTACTAACATTAAAATAAGACACAAGTTAAATATAGCTTCTTTTCAACATCATCAGTGTATTAAAAAAACGTATATACAATATAATTCAAAATACTTTTTTTGTATTATTTCCTTTTTATCTATATTTATATACAGACAAGATGATGAGTTGTTTCACAGCAAACTCTTGCAGCTATCTACTCAATCTGACAGCTGCTTTGCTATGGACTGTCCAAGTTGCTCACCACATTTTTTTATACATATATTTTTTGATAGTTGATACTACAAGACTATTTTGGTACTTGACAAAAACTTAACTAAAGCATATTAAATTTTTTCATTTACATTAGCTAAAGGCGCGTACAGACTAGCACACGTATGCGGTAAGAAGCCACGCATATGCGTGCGTACTCAAACCATTCGCGCTCAGAGCATTCGTTTAAATTAGAAATCACCGCATGTGTATGCGTGCTCAAGGCGCTCCATCCATTCGTGAAAAAATGTCTGAGCTGCTTATGGCTAGTGTCGCGTTTGTGGTTATTAGTTCATTAAAAAAGAAAAAAACAAAGGAAAAATAGGCGATGGTGGAAGACGCATTTATTTAAAAGAACCCTTCAAATGAAGTCTGATTTACTAGTAGATTTGGCATTAGAACCTAATACTGGACAATTTCAAAATTTTACACGTATGTCAGTAGAAGAATTTGAACGCCTTTTAAATGATATAGGGCCCGTAATAAAGAAAAAGTCTTACCCCTCATCAAAACAGAATACAATAGACTCTTGGCGGTCATAAGACTCGAGGTGAACAAGCAGAAACAAAGACAGTGGATGCGAGTCACCTCAGACCTTGACTACCGGGATGGCTCTGCATTCTGGAACAAACTCAAAGTCCTAACAAGACAAAAAAGTTAGCCACGATCTCATCTCAAAATCAATAACGTCATTCTAAATAATCCACAAGACAAGGCCGAAGCTTTCAAAAACACACTTCAGGCCACCCTCGTTTCACCCAATAATCCAAACTTTAGTGAAAGATCCAAAAGAGCCACCGAACGGAGAGTGGAAGATATATTCTACTATCCTCAGCCACTTGACGGACCACATCCTCATCCGATGATGGCACCAGTGACTGAGGAAACCGTCAGTCAGATGTGTAAAATAGGAAAAAACACGTCTCCTGGCCCAGATGGCATCCATAGAAGATGCCTCAAAAATCTTCCACAAAGTATTATCCCGTTGCTCAGCAATATAATCAATGCATCTCTTGCGCTGAGCTACTTTCCTATTCCTTGGAAAGTGGCCAGCACTGTCATGGTCCCTAAAAAAGGGAAAACCCTCACCAACTTTGAGTGGTATAGACCAATTTCGTTACTGAGCACCCTAGGTAAAGTCTACGAGAGGATCCTCAAGGAGAGACTCGTAGAATTCCTAGACGCTCACTTCCTCATTCCAAATTACCAATTCGGATTCAGGGCTGGACACTCCACACAAAATGCATTGGTTGAAGCAACAACTTTCATTTCTCAATCCATTAACGAAAGGAAGCACGTCGTAGGCATTTTCCTCGATGTCCAGAAGGCTTTAGATCAAGTCTGGCACGCAGGCTTGATCGAGAAACTCCACCTTGCTGGACTGCCAACACCTTTCGTTAAACTAATAAATTCCCATCTCTCTCATCGGACGGTTCGGATCAAAATAGGAGAGCATCTCTCCACTCCATTCACTCCTCAAGCAGGAGTGCCCCAAGGCTCAATACTTGCTCCAATATTATACACAGTTTACAATAGCGACATCCCCCGCCCACAGCAAGGATCAGAGTCTCTTCTCCTATTCGCTGATAATACAGCTATTCTTACCTCAGGCTCCTACAGGGAAGGAGAGCGATGGTCTGTATTCGAGAAATCGCAAGATTATTTTAACAGAGTCGTGAGGTGGTGCAACAAATGGAGGGTTACTTTAAACTCCTCCAAAATACAAGCAATCCTATTTAGACTTCCTTACGGACGCGGCCTTCAGGGCCGGGTGACACTTTTGGGAGAGGACCTTATTCTCAGGAACTCAGTTCTCTACTTGGGAATTCGTTTTACGAGAACTCTCAATTGGAAGGCTGACGTCCAAGATTCCCTTGACAGGATGAGAAAGAGGCTCAACCTTCTGAAAGTGTTGGCCGGTAAACTAGGAGGAACGTCCACTAACACATTGTTGCACACCTACAAGACTTTCATCAGACCGATTATCGAATACAAAACATGCGTTTACCTCTCCGTGAGGAACCACGAACTCAATGCCATCACCGCCACAGAGCGTAGAATACTACGTTTCTGCATGAGAAAAGACTGGTTGTATCCATCGGCCCACATATATGCAATAGCTAACATCACACCTATCAAGGACAGAATCCTAACCCTCAGTAGGAAGTATGTCTTAAGAACCATAGCTGGCTCGAACAACCGAGCAAAACAAACATTGAAGACACCTTGTTCACATAGAGGGCAAATACTCACCAGGCATCCCGCAAAGAAAGTTCCATTCCCTCCAGCTAAGCTTCTACATAACGCTGGACCTGAACTTCCTGAGGAGTATTTTGATATTTTAGAATCTTTCCCCATCTACTATCGCAGATAAACTGCGCACCAAAAACGCTGATAAAGAGCCGTTCCTACTGTATGGCTGGTAACCCTGAAGTACCTCACGGCATGCTAGGCAATCCCACTTCTTCTTGTGCGCTCACGATTATTATCGATCACAAAATAAGCCACCTTCTTTTCCCCTCCTTTCCTTAGCAGTTCTCTGCTTCTTAGGCCGCGTTTCGATCAGTTGACGTTTTTTCTCGTAACCCCTACAACTCCGACAAAAAAAAAGGAGTTCCCCGTTCCTTGAAGAGGCGTAAGCCTAAACAAGGTTAAAACTCGAGGTTAGTTAGTGTTAAGGGACGTTTACTGATAACATTAAGATTTCTGGCCACAGGGGGATTCTTACACAAATCTCCAGTATCTTTTCAATTTTTATTTTCAACCGGCATCTCAAAAATCGGTCAGATAGCTCAGCGGGCTGTGCGGCTGCCTCTCATTCGCTTCACTGTCGAATGGTTTAGTGAATGTGGGTCGAGCCCCAGCTCGGTGTACTGAAAACAAAAAGTCTAACGAAGCAGTTTAAAATTCTAGATGAATCTGCGGCTTAGACTAGGATATGCTGGGATCTGATCGGCCTATGGTGGAGCAGTACGGCAAGAGATAAGGGCTTGCGGCTTGGTGATACTCCTCCATAGATCCCTACCGGACGGGCGTAACGCCTAAAAAACCGGATATATATATATATATATATATATTATATATATATATATATATATATAATATATATATATATATACTCAAAAATCTTGGTAGCCCATTTTGGTTTACAGAATTAAAAATTTGACGAAAATGTAGCACAGGTCGTTAAAACCACAATGCTTTATCCTCCATATTAACCGAAATAACCTATAAAAGTGTATGAATTGGGACACCCTGTACTTACTATAAAATCACAATACCTTTTCTTGTACCCACGGACTTCTTGCATTTGCTCCTTTGAGCCTTAAAAGACCCAAGTAAGCTGCTCATTTTCTTCTTCACAACTGCTGAATCTATATCAAGGTTTCTTGAAATTTACTCCCATGCATATTCTTTTTTTGTTTTTGAATAATAAAACTTATTTTTTGGATCCCATAATATAGGGTTTTCTTCATACAAATCTATTATTGGAAACATTGTTCATTTGACCACTCCATTTTACGCATAAATCAATAAAATTAATAAAACTCACTAAATCAGAACTTGTCTTGCAAATGCAACAAATCCCAACGCTATCCGTCTAAACTGAGCGCGAACGCACACGTATTTTTCTTTGATGTGTGTGAAAAAACCGACACCACTCTGGTTCGTAGCATGTGTGCTCAAGTCATTCGCGAGAAGCAACGCATGCGACGAGAGGTTACGAAAGCGCCGTCCACATTTGCACACGTATGTGTATTCGTGGCTGCTCACCGCATGCGTTTGTAGGTCTGTACGCGCCTTAACAGACTAAGGATATTAAATAGGACCTGTATATTAAGATCATGTAATTGTTGAATAAAGTGGATCTGTTTCATTCCTATATTTTTGGCGCTCGAAAAAAATATTTTGTTATTTATTTATTTTTAAACTGCTGCTCAATAAGATTAACAATGTTTACTTGTATACAATAAAACAAAAAAATATAAGTACGCTGAACGGCAAAAAAAGTGACCACACTATCAAATTCCGAAAATAAAAATTCATTGAAACTTGTATGTACTGTTTCATATTGCGTCTCAATTTAAATATTTGTTGCGATAATGTATGCTGATTTCTACTAAGTGAATAATTATTAAGATATGGTGTTATCTATAGTAGGTATTGCTCGAATTATTGCATTGCTACAAGACGGAAGAAGTCAAGTTTATGTATCCGAAACTTGGTATTCCGAGAACTACAGTACAAAGAGCTTTCC